>OX596282.1:22725721-23325721 GCA_951394225.1 Harpalus rufipes | reverse complement strand
AATTGGGTAAATCGGGGTTGCATGCAAGACACAAACACTTACTTCTTACAAATATATATTTTGAATTGGTTTTCATACCAAGACAAACAATTTATTTTACTCTTAGTTTGAATTTATACAAATTTTGAATTATCTGCTAAAACTTAATTTCATTTGTATTTGCTTAACCTTTGGTCCATAGTAGTGATAGGTCATTGACTTGTTAACTAAACTTGTGAATTCTTTTGTTGTTTTTGATAGTTTGATTTTTCCTGTTAAATCTGAACTCATCTAACTGTTGGCAATCAACCTATAGTGCGTTTAAAACTATATCGTATATTTTCGTCTTGTTAAAGTATAGTTCATTCAATTTTATTTGGGAGCAATTATAAATTTTTAACTATTAATCTTTCGATTAATATTTGTTATAATGAGAATATATTACCAAAATGTTCGGGGTCTCAACTCAAAACTTGATGAGTTTCACAATAGTTCATGTTTCACTGATTTTGATGTGGTTTGCGTAACAGAATCTTGGCTTTGTGAAGATGTGTCAAATAATGAATTATTTTATGATACTTTTGAGGTATATCGCTGTGATAGAGATTTTGCAAAAGTTGACAAAACAAAAGGAGGTGGAGTTATCTGTGCAATAAATAATACTTTCCGCTCTATGGCAGTTAATGTTCCGTTGGTGCCAGATGCCAAATTTGATTTTTTATGTGTTAAAGTAGAGATTTCTGCCGGTAATAGGATTTATATAATCGTAGTATACGTCCCTCCTCCAATAACAACTGAACAGCTTAATATTTTCTATGAAACTGTGGAATCTTTACCCTTCATTTTTTCCGAAAACTATATTATCATAGGAGATTTAAATATCACACAACTTAATGAATATTATCTCTCTGGTAAAACTAATTCAATAATTAATGATTTCCAAAATTTCTCGAATTTAATACTTTGTAATCAGTTTAATAATATTTCCAATGCCAATGGTCGAATTTTGGATGTAGTCTTGGCTAATTTCAACTGCATAGTGTCCCACGACCCTGTCCCTTTTGTAAAGGAAGATCCGCACCATCCTGCACTGGGTATAGAAACAAATATACAGTACCATAAAAAAAACACTGCGTATGTCGGATAAGCCAGACTATAATTTTCATAAAACCGATTTCTTGATACTGTACAACTTATTGGATGCTGTCGACTGGAGTGTATTACATTATTATAAAGATGTGGATGCTGCCTTTCAATGTTTTTATGAAATTGTCACAAGTATCTTTGACAAATGTGTGCCGCGAAGAAAAATTAGCCCACGCAAATATCCACCATGGTTTACATCGGAGATTATCGCAAATCTAAAAGCAAAAGATCGAAATCGCCAGCTTTATAAAAGATTGGGACTGGAATCGTGCAAACGTGATTATATTTATCTCCGAGCAAAAATAAAAAAAGACATACGAATAGCACATAATAACTATATAATTAATGCTGAAAAAAATATTAAAACTGATCCCAGTCAAATTTGGAAACATTTAAAACTTAAAAATAATAAGAATGCATCTCGCATCCCAAGCAGTATGTATCTGAATGATAATAAATATGAAAATGGTCCCGATATAGCCAATGGTTTTGCATCATTTTTTTCCAGTGTATATACTAAACAAAATAATAATACAACTACTGAGATAGGTACACATTCAACAAATCGTGCCGCAGTTAAAATAGCTCAAATTACCAGAGAAGATATTACTGAAGCAATTAATAAACTAAAACCTAAACCCAGTTGTGGCCCAGATAAAATTCCTTCGTATATTCTGAAAGGTTGTAGGGACATTTTTGTAGAACCCTTGTTTATTTTATATAATCTCTCTATACAAAAGTGCACATTTCCGTCGAGATTAAAAAGAGCTAGAATTTGTCCTATTTTAAAGAAAGGTGACCCTTCCGACATTTCTAATTATAGGCCTATAGCATTACTGTCTAATATTGCAAAAGTATACGAAAGTATTATTTATAAATACGTATACAATACTGTGTCCAAGTATATCTCGCCCCATCAACATGGTTTTCTTAAAAATAAATCAACTACAACGAATCTAGTCAACTTTACTGACGCCGTAGCTACTTCATTGTCTTAAAATATTCAGATAGATGTTATCTATACGGATTTCGCAAAGGCTTTTGACAAAGTCAACCATAATATATTAATTCAAAAACTGTCTACAGACTTTAACTTTTCTTTTGAACTTTGCCAACTTTTAAAATCATATTTGTATGATCGTCAACAATTTGTCTACGTGAATGGTTTTTTCTCAAATAATTTTACATTATCTTCTGGTGTGCCACAAGGTTCATATTTAGGTCCATTATTATTTCTGTTATTTATAAATGACATTGCAGAGTCAGTTCAGTTCTCTAATATTCTTATGTATGCTGACGACATCAAAATATTTAGAAATATTAACTCCCTGAACGATTGTGAAAGTCTTCAAAAAGATGTTGATAATTTGATTAGTTGGTCTCAAACTTCTGAATTATATTTTAACACGAATAAATGTAAAATAATGACATTTTCTAGGAGACGTCAAACTATAAACTTTAATTACAAGATGTGCAGGGTAACGTTGCAAAAAGTTAGTGAGACTACTGATTTGGGAATAATATTTGATGACAAATTATTGTTCTACAAACATGTACATGTAACTGTAAAGTCATCATACAGAAATTTAAATTTTGTAATTAGGTGTTCACAAAACTTTCAAAATATTTCTACTATTATGTCTTTGTACAACTGCTACGTACGATCTAAACTTGAGTATTGTTGTCAAATATGGAGTCCATATTATGCAAAATACAAAGATATAATTGAGAAAGTGCAAAAAAAATTCACGAGATACTGTTGGTTCAAAATAAACAGGGAATATATACGAAATCTGAATTATAATACAGCATTGTCTACTTTGAACTTGACATCTCTTGAACATCGTAGAAATATTTTGTGCGTACTTTTCATTTACAAACTACTGAATAACATGATAGATGACAGTAATATATTAGCACGTCTAAATTTCTGTACAAGAAGAGTATCTTTTAGATGTAATTCAGTGTTTTTTATTCAACGTTTTCAAACAAATTATGAACTCAACTCACCAACTGTCCGCATGTGCAAAACAATAAATGACTTAAATATAGAATTTGATTTGTTTTTTGATAGATTCAATGTATTTAAATGTAAATTGGTTACCAGTTTTATGATTAAATAGAATTTCTATAATTTAGCTTAATATTCAGTATGTATATTTTCGATTTTTTCTTTCTTATATATATACTGTCAATTGCTTGATATATAGTTTTTATGTGTCTACTCTATTTCATATTGTTATTTTATATGTATTGTTTATATACCCTCTGTAATTGGGATTACATATCCTGTAGAGTGGTTAATAAATAAATAAATAAATATATACAGGCTGTTATAAACATTGTAAATTATTTTGAGAGTAGGTACACCAATATCTTTCAATATTTTGTTACATCTGACTCTTAATATTGTTGAATAAAATAAAGCGATTTACAATAAAAATGAAATTTTAAGGCTAGGTGCAACATCTAGGATATAAGATATAAACTACTTTGGGTATATTTTTAGTGACTTGGTTATTTTTCTGTAAGACAATAAGACTGATGAAATGTGTAAAGAATAAAGTTTTTCTTGTTATTTTGCTCCTTATAATTAGTGTTTGAAAGTAAAGGAATATTAAAGGTAAATCCCAACAGGTTCTGGGCCCAGGACGCTTCAGGGAAGTAAAAACCAATTAAGAAAAACAAAAAATTAAAATCGTAAAATTGTAGAAAAAAGTTTCCCGACGTGACAAAAGGGGAAGTAAAAAAAATGGCTTCCGGTACGGAAGATGTTTACCATATCGAAAAATTTGTCGGTGAAACTTCGTACCAAATATGGAAATTTCAGATAACCGTAATATTTAAAGCATTTGATTTATACGATACAGTAACTGATATAAAGATGGTTACTGCTCAAGACTGCAAATGATAAGACAAAATGGAACAGGAATGATGCAAAAGCTCAAAAACTCATAGTGACGTCGGCAGATAAAAAATACATAATGCATATTTTAGATTGTAAGACCCCGAAGGAGATGTTTAACAAAATAATACGCATTTTGGAGAAAAACAAAACAGATCAAATCTGCAGCTTGTTACAAGAATTTTACCATTACTCTATGTAAAAGGTTCCGATATAGGTTCACACGTAAGCATTGTGTGTATGTGACGATCGTTTTGGGTCGCATAACTCCAATACCACAATTCCAAAAATTATATTTTTTCATATTCGTCGAGATTAGATCCATATCCAGACATGATTAGATCTTGGTCATAATTGGTCCACCGGAAGATCCTCATTTGCAACTCTTAACAGTTTTCTTGGAAAAAAAGCAGTTAAATATTATTTATTGATATTTAGTGCTACTATATTTTATTAAATTTCATAAATCAGTCAGCTGTACTAACCATGGAAAATGCTAATATATTCAAATAATTCAAATTGACAGATGTCAGTATCAGTGAAAAGAAAATGAATGAAGACACGTAAAGATAGGAGAAGGGAAATGGCTCAAGTGATAGAAATTTCTAGATAGATACGAGAGACTATTACATTGGTTTGAACATGTCATGAAATGAAAAATATATTGGAAGAAAAATAAATAGCTTAGTAGTAAAGGTAGGAGAAACAGAGGAAGACCAAAGATAAGATGGAAGGATTGTATTGCGGAAGACTTGAGAGAAAAGGAACTGAATGAGGACGACACGCAAAAGAGAAATGAATGGAAGAAGAAAATACAAAATAGCGACCCCCAACGAATGGGAAAAGTTAGAGAAGAAGAAGATTTTAGAGTCAAATACAATTTGCATAGTTTGGTTATGATGTAATTTTAATGGAAATCTAGGATCCTTTGCAAGAAAATTTATGTATGGAATTTGTACACAATACACAGGATTAACGGAAGGTAATGTGCTGGCTACATCAGATTTTTTAGAACTGCTTGGGCCTCAACTCCAAACAGTGACAAAACTCTAGCAAATATAACAGCTAGAATAATGGCAGAAAAAGCAAGAAATAAAGATACAGAAAGTGACAATATTTAAAATCATTTAACGATTTTGTCAAAGTTGTAAGAATAAAACACATGAAACAATATTTTGCAGAAAAATGAATGAAAAGATAAAGTACTTCAAGTGTGGAAATATGCGTTACCAAGCGAATAATTTTAATCAAAGAAGAACAAATAAACCATGCGGTATATGCAAGAAAACTAGTCATCAGGAGCAAAATTGTTATTTTAGGGATAAATTAAAGGTCAAAGTGGCTTTTGTTACTAAAAATAGAAGCTTTACCACATAAGATTTTGTAGTTGATTCAGGATGCATCACACACATGACAAATTCAAAAGAAATATTTACAAATGTGGAAAAAACACAATCAAGTATACAAGTAGCTAAGAAAAATGAGACAATGCTGGCTGAAGCCAAAGGAAGTGTTAAAGGAAAGTTCGTGTATATTGAAAAACGTATTTCTCGTACCACAACTAAGTAAAAACTTGCTCTCAGTGAATGCAATAACTGAAAATAATAGGGAAATTATATTTACCAAAGAAAAAGAGATTATAATAAAGGCGATGTAAAATTACTAGAAAGAAAAAAAGAAGTAAAATGGTTTATATACATTAACTTGAATAAAGTGAAACAAGAAAGCCATCGTACACAAAAAACAACAGTTGGAGAATGGCATAGAAAACTACGTAATTTCTTATTTCACATATAAAATGACGTGTACTGTATGTGAAAACATATTTTAATGTATTAAAAATAACAAATCTGCAGGAAATTTTGTCTTCTGAATGTCGGCAAATAACTTTTCTGCGCTAAAATTCACCAGAAAGAAGTTTAGGCAAAAACCCGAAAATGTGCTGATTGGAGTGGAAGAGATTGTGGAAATTTTGATTTTTCACTAATTAACCATCCTATACAACATAAAAAAAATTCAATAAACCCGACCATTCGCAGACCTCCTCTTTTTAGCCTCCGTTCAATAGAATATATTAATTTAAAATAAATTTTGTAATATCTCGGGACTACAATTATTTTAATTAAAAAGTACATTCCTAAAGCTGAATATTAACGGTTTATTTTGTTAAATACAAAAGATAAAATTGCGTCATTTAAACAGAAGGTTTAATTGCTATTCGTGTGGTAACAAAAATAATTATAATTTTCTTTACCTTACTAATTATAATTAATACCCCGACCATAGTTTCCGGCTTTATGCGCTGGAACAATATGTCAATAAGAAAAAGACGAGGAAGATGACATTCTACTTTCGTTGCTGAGGAATACCTAGGAAATTCCGTAGGAAATAACAAACTTATTACTTATACAATTCTAAGTAAAACAGGAAATATACAACAGAATCCAACTAAGGTTTATGTGGTAATAACGAAAGTATACATAGATGTATTTCCTTCCTTCGAAACCTCATTTTATTCTCTATATTATATTAAATATAAAGACTTTTCAGTTACATAATCTGTTATAAATATTTGAGTATGTAAACTAGAAAGAATTACATGTTTTTGGAAGTGAATTTTAAATTCTAAATCAATTTAACACTTTCTTTTACAGCATCTCATCGTAAAGCATTCTGAAAATAAGTGATTCATTTAAGCAATATTGGCACACATATAATGAACAAATAACATATAATATCAATAATTCTTTATTCCGGACCCTTTATTATATGTTACATTTCTTTGCGTAAAGTAAGATACATTGAACAGACCCTAATAAACAAACCTAATGGGAATTTTAACATTAGTATTTGACCAGAAGTTAATCCAAATTTGATTAAATAAAATATCACCGTGTATGCGTGACGTTCGTTTAAACATGCATTCATACATACAAATACATATAGGTACAATTATACAAATTTACAGTACGCAAATGATTTTCACTTATATGTAGATAAAATGTATAATCAAATTATTGTTATTTCTAAATGATTTGTAAGCCTGAATGCGTAAAACTGTTTAATTTATTGTGATGAACATATTCGTAGAAAGAGATGTAAAACAAAATAGTCACATGACCAGCAGGCAGCAGCTAAGCTCTTACAGATGAAGGTTATAAAGATAGTAATCATAAAAATAATCTTAATTTTTAATACACTACAGTACTTTTTGAGAGTATGCAGAGTTTAGTAATAAATTATATATATATATATATATATATATATATATATATATATATATATATATATATATACATATATCTTGACTCCCATTTACTGGGTGTTGTATTTTGCTTTTTATTGTCATTTTCGATGTTATAATATACTCTTTGGCGAGACTTTTCAATATATTATAAACAAAATATTGTAATGCTCCTGTAGTTATTGAAATGAATTGTCGATGTAAGCATATATAAATAAACACGTTTTAAAAAGCCTCGCCAATAAGTCTCTTACAATTTCAGAAGTGGGATACGAGTTGATAGTTAACGTGTTTAGATAAACATGAACGTGATAATTTGAATAATATTGTGACTAATTAAATACAATTATATAAAAAAAAAAACAGAAATGTCTGAAGAATTTAAAGAAGAATTATATGCAATAAGAAAAGAAAGAGAATCACATAGACTACAGATGGAAAGTTTAGTACTTCAAACTTCAACCATGATGGAGATGATAAAAGCCAAGGATGACGAAATAGCTTTATTTAGAACTCTATCATTGTTGTATGTTTAAGTAGCATATGTTATATAAATAACAAAGTAGACTATGAATAAGATCAGACAGTAGAATAGTTTTTGTACATACATACATACATACATACATACATACATACATACATACATAAAATCACGCGTGTCCCACTTAGTGGGTTCGCACAAACCCGATAACAATAAGAACAACATCAACATCATACAACAAATCCTTACTCTTAAACATATTAAAGTGACCGATTTTCGGTAGGGAAATACCGCATATAGAAGAAAATAATTTAATGTCAGAAGAACATGTTATAATAAAATATATTTATAAAAGATATAATTAGTTAATTTAATTGTATGCATAATACTACATGGTGACAGCGGAAAACAGTAAAGAAAAACTGATATAAAAAAAATAATGGCAAATTTAACGTTTGGAATGCAACTTAAATTATGTTTAGAAGGAAATATGACTACAAATTGGAAGAAATTTAAAAGGAATTTTGAAACTTATATAGCAGCGTACTATGATGATGCAGAAGATTCTAAAAAGGTCGCAATGTTACTTCATGCAATGGGGGATGAAGGGCACGATATATTTGAATCTTTTCAATTAAAAACTGAAGAAAAGAGAAAATTAGATGTCGTCCTGAAAAAGTTTAATGAACATTAAATTCCTGCTACAAATGTCACTTATGAACGTCATATATTCTTTAATCGGAAACAACAAGAACACGAGACATATGAACAATATTTAGCATCGTTAAAAAATTTAAGCATAAATTGTGAATTATCCACTTTACAAGAAAGTCTAGTTCGAGATATTTTCATAAGTGGAATAATAGATAAAGACCTTCAAGAAACTCTATTAAGAATTAAATACGTAACGTTACAAGAGGCATTTGATATATGCAGAACGAAATCATTAGTATCGCAACAAGTAAAAGAAATCAAACAAGAAGTAAATATTGATGTATTACGTCATTCCAAGTCAACAAGTCAAAATAATAAAAATTTGCAAAAATATCATAACATCCTATCAAGAAATGCTTTGCTTTTGGAAAAATGTGTGCAAAATGTCAACGAAAAAATCATTTTGAAAAAATGTGTGCAGCTAAAAAAGTGAACGAAGTAAACACCGAGGGAAGCAACTCTGATCTAAAAGGTCAATTTCAAATAAACGTGGTAAAGAAGAGAAGCAGAGAAGACTGGTATACTGCAGATCTTCTCTTCGGCAGTAGAAAATGTACCTTCAAAGTAGATAGCGGAGCGCAGTGCAACATCCTAAGCTTGAAAAGTTTCAAAGATCTTCAATTGAGCAAGTCAATTTTGAAGAAGAGTGAAGCCCGAATAACTTCCTTTACAAACGACGTAATACCAATAATAGGAAAATGTTGTATAGACTGTAAGTACAAAAATAAAACTGTAAATTTAAAAAAAATTGTTACAAATATGAATTGTATCAATATTTTTGGATTAGAATAATCAGAAAAATTAAACTTAATTCAAAGAGTTGATTCAATTTTAAAAAATCTGATGTGGCCAGCACATAACCTCTCGCCGTATATTTTACCTGGCTGTATGCATAAAGCAAAGATTATTTTTATAAATACAAATAATATATTCATATAAATCTATGACGTATAAACTTCTTTATTATTCAATAATAGCATGTCTCAACATGAAGATATTTTACCATAAATTATGTTACAATAAATTACAAAGTAGAGTTTACCATATATAAATATTAGGCTGGTAACAGCAATTTTCAATTCGAACAACTTTGTTTACTTTCTCTTCATATTCTTATAGTAAAAACATTAATTTTGGGCGGTCTAAAATGTATATATCTGGATTGTGCATCTATTCTTATATATCTTCTTTTACATTTTATTTTTTCATACTTGTTATATCTAAATAACCTTAATTCCCTTTAATAAAGTGACGGATAGATTGCACTCCGATTTTGTCAATATTTACAACTTACTTGAGAAGAATTTGATAGCTTTTTCGCAATTCAAAGTTACTCTAGTCTACAGTACTGGTGTACATTGTCCCATAATGTTTGAAACAAATTTAAGTCCTTCAACCTAGACTTGTCATCTCCATAATCGTCACAGATCAAGAACTAAGGGATTCTCCAAGTACATTTTTAATTCATTACTCATTATTTCTGACACTGACATTTATCTGTCAGTTACAAATAATTTAAATTATCAACTATTTTTCATGGCATTCTTTCGGCTGTCAAATTTATTACAACAGATTATTTTATATATTATACTTCTTTTATCTCTAAATCTATGGAATATATAATAAAATATTTAAATGTATCAGATAGAGAATTTAATTTTCTTTAATATTACCACGAAAAATTTTCAAAAAATAATATTTAGAAGATTTTTTTTCAAGAATCTTCTACTTCCGGTTGTCCAATTATTACCAAAACCTTTTCAGATCTTCCCATGAATGTCCGATTGGGAAATACGTTGTTAAACAAATTTTAAGTCTTATAGTTTTTGAGTAACCGTCCTTCCAACATCCCACACACACACATACACACACACACACACACATCCACACACACACACACACACACAGACATCATCGTAAAAGAAGAAGCACCAATTTTATTAAAAAAATTAATCAATATACATTTAAAACATAGTAACAAACAATGGAAACATTAAATGCATTCATTTTGTCTTATAGTAAGAGTTCAAAATGTGCCCCGCGAGCTTGAATGCAAGCTTGACATCGACGAATAATGGAATCATAAACTAAATTACTTGTATTTTGGTTGTTACGAATGTCAGCTACAGCGTTTCTTGTTCTTTCTAACAATTGGTTGCGTGTGTTTATTTGAACAATATAACCATTTTCTTCATGTGTCCCCATAAATAATAATCCAGAGGATTTAAATCGGGAGATCGTGCGGGCCATCGGACAGGACTTCCGCGTGCAAATACGCGATGGGAAGGTTGACGTCTGTTGGGATACCTATTATGATATTCTCTGGACGCACGGAGGGCATTACCATCACAGAATCCATACACAAATATTAAATCTGCGTATTCTGCAACACTAAACCCATCCATTTCACAATAACAATAACTCAGGTAAAAAAAATCTGATGTGGCCAACACATAACCTCTCGCCGTATATTTTACCTGGCTGTATGCATAAAGCAAAGAATATTTTTATAAATACAAATAATATATTCATATAAATCTATGACGTATAAACTTCTTTATTATTCAATAATAGCATGTCTCAACATGAAGATATTTTACCATAAATTATGTTACAATAAATTACAAAGTAGAGTTTACCATATATAAATATTAGGCTGGTAACAGCAATTTTCAATTCGAACAACTTTGTTTACTTTCTCTTCATATTCTTCTAGTAAAAACATTAATTTTGGGCGGTCTAAAATGTATATATCTGGATTGTGCATCTATTCTTATATATCTTCTTTTACATTTTATTTTTTCATACTTGTTATATCTAAATAACCTTAATTCCCTTTAATAAAGTGACGGATAGATTGCACTCCGATTATTCTTATATCGATGTGTAATTTTGTCAATATTTACAACTTACTTGAGAAGAATTTGATAGCATTTACGCAATTCAAAGTTACTCTAGTCTACAGTACTGGTGTACATTGTCCCATAATGTTTGAAACAAATTTAAGTCCTTCAACCTAGACTTGTCATCTCCATAATAGTCACAGATCAAGAATTAAGGGATTCTCCAAATACATTTTTCTTTCATTACTCATTATTTCTGACACTGACATTTATTTGTCAGTTACAAATAATTTAAATTTGCAACTATTTTCCATGGCACCCTTTCGGTTGTAAAATTAATTACATTATTTTATATATTATATTCCTTTTATCTCTAAATCTATAAAATATGTATAAAAATATTTATATGTATCAGAAAGAGAATTTATTTTTCTTTAATATTATCAAGAAAAATTTTCAAAAAATAATATTTAGAAGATTTTTTTTCAAGAATCTTCTACTTCCGGTTGTCCAATTGTTACCAAAACCTTTTCAGATCTTCCCATGAATGTCCGATTGGGAAATACGTTGTTAAACAAATTTTAAGTCTTATAGTTTTTGAGTAACCGTCCTTCCAACATCCCACACACACACATCCACACACACACACACACACACACACACACACACACACACACACACACACACACAGACATCATCGTAAAAATGTTAAAATCGGATTGTAGGGATCTTAAAACGTGCTTATTCAATAAAATCTGGATATGCGATTTTTAGCATGAATCCAATACCTCTCTTAGCGAGAGGTAAAAATCAATTTTAGATTAATTTTGCATTGTTTTCCGTTGTTTATTACTCTGGATTGAAGGTATCTTGATTAGAAAAAATTAAAAATTGCTGCTATTTATAAAATTTTGAACTCTTGTATTTTGGTAACCAAAAGGAATAAGACCTGTGTTCATATAACATTTTTTACTCAAAATGATGTCAGGAATATGCTATTAATTTTTTTTACACTAGTCCTGATACACCCTGTATAGAAGAAAATAATGTAATGTCAGAAGAACATGTTATAATAAAATATATTTATAAAATATATAATTACTTAATATAATTGTATGCATAATACTACAATCATCATCTCTTTTTCAGAAGCCTGTTTCAGATATTGTTCCTTCTCTACCCTTTTCAGAGATTTGTAACTTGATACCAAAATTGTGGGGTGATGAACAGGAAGATATAAGTATAGAATCATGGGTATCACGTGTAGACAAAATAAGAAAAATATATAATATTACTAATGACATAATTCGAGTTTTCGCTACACATAAGTCACAAAGCAGAGCAAAGAAATGGTACAAATCAGAAAATGAAAATGTCAAGAAAAATTGGGACGATTTAAAACAGGAAATACTTGATATGTTTTCAATAACTGCAGATATTGGAATATTAGTTGACAAATTACGTGCAAGAAGGTGGCATAAAGACGAATCTTTTGAAAATTATTTTCATGAGAAGTAGTTAATAATCCGGAAGATACGAATGACAGATAAGGAAGCTATTTCGCACATGATTAGGGGAATTGATAATTTTACCGTCCTGACCCAAATGATAGCTGTACAACACAAATCGTTAAAATCTTTATTCCAATTGATGAAAGTTTTATTCCCGGAAGATAGAAGAGATCAAAATTTAACATGAAACCACACCTGTCAGGTGTGTCACGTTCATCAAAATTTGACGTGAAGCCGCAACTGTCAAATGTGTCAAAATCCGGTTTCAAATCAACTAAATTTCCCATTACTTGTTATAATTGTGGGAAACAAGGTCATGTTTCACGATTTTGCAGATATCAGATATCTGAAAATGATAAAAATTCAAAATTGCAAGTTAATACTATTGATAAAAATATTGAAAAATACTACAAATATGTCAAAATATATGATGATTCTATTTACTTGAAGGCTTTACTTGATACTAGTTGTAATGTATCATTAATTAAACAATTTCATGCTGAAATAATTAATTTAAAATTATTTTACTGTCCAAACACATTGACTGGTCTGAATAAAACTAAATTAAATTGGAATTCAATGGTAAATTTCAATCTAACACTTGACGATAATTCATATAATATTAGTGCTATATTAGTTTCGGATGACTCAATAGAAACTGACATAATTTTGGGTCAATCGTTTTTGGATTTTGTCACAGTATGGATAAGAAATGACGAAATTAAAATTAATTCTAAATCTGATGAACCAATGTCATTTTTATGTCTCATGAATATGTGTTGATGAACCGGAGTTTGAGCTCAAAATAAATAAGAACGTTCCATTTACATACACAAACAAAATAACTTAATTCGTCAATGCAGCAATAATAATGAAACTTATAAAGAATCATACAGTGTAGTCCTAGAGGACTAGCATATTTTGAAAAAGAAAAAGTTAATGAATTATTAATGATTGGTTAAATAAAAAAATAATACGTCCTAGCATTTCAAATTACGCTAGTCCTGTATTATTACGTAAAAAGAAAAACGGTGAATACGGATTGTGTGGAGATTATCGAGCTATAAATGAAGTTACTATCAAAGATAAATATTCAATGCCTCATATAGACGATCTAATTAATAATTTAAAACAGGCAAAGTATTTCACTGTTCTAGATTTAAAAAATGATTTTTTCCACGTTGACATGGAAGAAAATTCAGTTAAATATACTTATTTTGTAATATCAGGAGGACAATATGAATTTTTGAAAATGTCCTTTGGTTTAACTAATAGTCCAGCTGTATTTCAACGTTATATAAATCAAATATTTCAAGATTTAATAAAAGATAATAAAGATTTGTTAATTGCTGCTAAAACAATTAAGAAAAATATCGATGTATTAGAAGAAGTATGTAATAAAATAAAAGAATTTGGAATTAAACTACGTTTAGATAAATGTCACTTTCTAGAACAAAGTATTGACTATCTTGGTTACATTCTTTCTGAAAATGAAATGGAGTCTGGGAAATTAAAATTTAAAACAGTTTTAGATTTTCTTTTGCGGGCAAATAAACGAGAACTTCGTGGATTCTTGAGTTTAACAGATTGAAGACTGCTCTTTTTTTCTAAACCAGTATTAAAAATTTATGATCCTGATAAAGAGACTCAACTTCACACTGACTCAAGTTCTCACGGATATGCTGCTGTCCTTCTACAAAAATTTGATGACAATAAATTCCATCCAGTATATTATTTTAGTTCCAAAACTACAGAAGCTGAATCAAAGTATCACAGTTTCGAACTAGAAACACGAGCTGTAATATTAGCTCTTGAAAGATTTAGAATATATTCGTTAGGGAAACTGTTGAAGAGGACGCTTGACGCAAGTTCAGATATTGTCATCTGTCATGGTGTCATCTGTCATAATGTCATTTGTCATGCTGTCATCTGTCGTCAGTGACTGCACAATCTTCAGTTGTTATTGTTTTTGTAATTATCATAAAAGAATTATTGTATTAAATTATTAATTATTATTATTATTTTTTTCTTTCTTTGTATCTTTTGTGAAATAAAAACTCCTTCGTAATTACTCATTTATTTCATCAGGTTATGGGGCCTAGTTACAGCGTAAACTGAGCGAGTAAATTACGATTTTTTTTGTTTGATTGTGTGCGGTGATTGTATAGAATGGCTCAAGAAAGTGTAAGATTAAATATTCCGCTGTTAAATGGTGGCAATTACATGTTTTGGGAAACAAAATTGCGAGCCGTATTTGTACGTGATGATTTGTGGGGAATCGTCATTGAACCGAAGCCTGAAAAGGTTAACGCGGATTGGAAAAAGAATATAATAAAGCCATGGCATACATTACGTTAAGTGTTGAGGACAATCAACTTACACATTTTGCGCATTTTGTTGACGCGTTTGACACATGAAAAGTTTTGTCAAAGAAGTACGAGAGATCCACGTTTGGCAGTAGATTATATTTAAGACAAAAATTGTATGGAATACGATACCGTGGCGGACCGATGAACAGTCACATCGATGCGATTATGGAAGTAGTGGGATTGTTGCGAGGATCTGGGAGACCATAGCAGCAATGCATACAAGATTTAGGAAGAAGCCCATCACTATTCGCACAGACAATGGTAAGGAATATGTTTCTGGAGAACGGAAGAACTTTCTACGAAAAGAGGGAATTCAACATCAATTTACCGTTCCCTATACTCCGCAACAAAACGGCGTCGCAGAGAGGAAAAATAGATCATTGACATAATCCGCAAAATGCATGTTGCTGGATGCTGGTTTGGACAACCGCTTCTGGGGAGAAGCAATTTTGAATGAGGCATATTTACAAAATAGATTAACGAGTCGTAACATTGATAAAACTCCGGTCGAACTATTCATAGAATTAAAACCAGATCTGAAACATATACGAGTGTTTGGTTCAAAAGTCTATTCGCTAGTACCCAAACAGAAGAGGAAGAAGTGGTATGATAAAGCTGAAGAGGTGCCCTGATAGGATATGACGGAAACACTAAAGGATACCGGATTTTGGATCCAAAGACAGCTAAAGTTTTGATCAGTAGATCAGTAAGAATAATCGAAAGTAATACCAAACATCAAGTTTTGGTAGACAGTACACCGGAAGAAGGGGTAAAAGATATTACTCCACATGCTGCAGTAAAAATGAAGAATATTTCGATTGATGTGGAATTAGCAGACAACGAAATAAAGAACCCTAGAGACGAAAACATAACCACTAATGATGAAGAAGAAACTAAAGAGAACGAAATTGCACCAGAAACTTCACAAGTTCCACGAAAACGTGTTTCGGAACGAATAAATAAGGGTGTACCACCGACAAAGTTTGCATATAAAGTAGAGACAGAGCACGTCAGAGAGCCAAAGACATGGGACGAAGTGCTTAGGATGAAACCTCGAGAGCGAAGATTATGGACATATGCTGCAAAAGAAGAAATTCGCTGTCTTAGTAAACATCGAGTATGGGAAATAACGGACCTTCCACCGGGTAAGAAAACTATTTCTTGTAAATGGGTATTTAAAGCAAAATTGGATGGCGAAGATTACATCCACACATACAAGGCCCGTTTAGTAGCTAGGGGATTTTCGCAACGATACGGGGAAGATTATGATGAAACATTTGCGCTGGTGGTTAAGCATAAAACTATTCGAATTTTATTCGTCATAGCTGCACAAAGAGGACTTCACGTTCGACATGTAGATGTGAAAAATGCGTATTTCAACGGCGAATTGAACGAAGAGATATATATGGAGCAGCCTCAGGGGTTTGAGGAACCGGGTAAAGAGGAAAAAGTACTGAATTAAGGAAAAGCCTCTACGGTTTGAAGCAGTCGGCACGTGCCTGGAACAAAAAGGCTACAGAGGCACTCTCCGGTCTAGATTTTCAAAAGAGAAAAGCTGATCAATGTCTATATTCAAGAAAAGAAAAGGCTGAAAGCATCACATACGTTCTGTTTTATGTTGATGATTTACTTGTAGCTGGCCAATCTACGGAATCAACTGAAAAAGTTAGTAGAGAATTACAGAATTATTTCGACATAAGGAATTTGGGACATGTTAGACACTATTTGGGAATTCAAGTGGAGCGACAGGAAAATAGATCATTTTTGATAAACCAAAAGACAAAGATCACAAATTTATTGGAAGACCATAATTATTTAGAACCAAAACCAGCAGCAACTCTAATGGAGACAAGCTTCTTGTCTACTGGAACAACTGAAAGTGTAGAGCTGGCAAATAATACGCTTTACAGAAAAGCTATAGAATCACTGCTATGTCTCGCCACAGTATCCAGGCCCGACATTGCAGTAAGTTTACTCTGTTGCCGAGTAGAAAAGCCGACACAACAGGATTGGAATGCTTTGAAGCGTGTGATGCGTTATCTTGCATCGACAATTAATAAGAAACTTTGTTTGTCTTCAAGTAAAAGCACAGAACTTAAATGGTATATAGACGCAGACTGGGCTGGGGACAAAACGGACAGAAAGTCTACAAGTGGTTATGTTTTCTTGCTTGGTGAGGGAGTTGTAGCTTGGTCAAGCCGGAAGCAAACGTCGGTTGCCATGTCGTCTACGGAAGCAGAATACGTTGCTGCATCATTTGCCAGTCGGGAGCTGCTGTGGCTTATACAATTACTAATGGATATGAATGTACCAGTTTCTGGACCAATAATAATGTATAAAGATAATCAAGGTTGTATTAAATTGATTGAATCGAATCGTTCTGGGGCTCGAACCAGTGCTTGATTCGAGCCCCAATGCGCTATTGATGTATGCCATCATCAAATTCGGGACTTACGAGAAAAAGGGATAATAGATGTGCTGTATTGCCCATCCGATAAGATGCTCGTCGATTTATTCACGAAGCCTTTGACCAGAGAACCATTCCAGAAGATATTGGGGCAACTGAGGGTTCAATGATTCGAACTTGCGACAGCGAGAAGGGGTGTTGAAGAGAACGCTTGATGCAAGTTCAAATATTGTCATCTGTCATGGTGTCAACTGTCATGATGTCATCTGTCGTCAATGAGTGAAAAATCTTCAGTTGTTATTGTTTTTGTATATATCATAAAATAATTATTTTATTAAATGTCATTAATTTTTTTCGTTCTTTATATCTTTTGTGAAATAAAAACTCATTTGTAATTACTCATTTCTTTCATCAGAAACCTTTCACCTTAATAACAGATTGTAAAGCATTAAAACAAACATTGGAAAGGAAAGAAGTTAATCCCAAAATATGTAGATAAAGTTTAATAATGCAAGAATATGAATCAAAAATTTAACACAGGAATAGTGAAAGAATGCCTTATGTAGATAGTCTGAGCCGACAATTTAGTTGCGGAATAGTCCAGAACGAATTATTTGAAGAAGAAAGAAATCTTATTGTAGCTCAAGAATCTGATACTGAGATACGATTAATCAGACGTAATTTAATCAAAAATAATAAAAAAATATCCAGATTTGACTCTCATAAACGGAATTGTAATGAAGAAATTAGATGGTAAGCTACTTTATGTTGTTCCTAGAAAGATGAGAATAGATATTGTAATGAAAATTCATAACAATATTTCTCATTTGGGTTCTCATAAAACGTTAATAGAATTACGGAAAAAAATCTACTTCAAAAATATGCGAAAATATGTAATAACGTGTTTGAAAAATTATATGAAAAGTATTGAAAATAGTTACAGGGCCAGAGTAAACCAAGGATATTTACATTCAATTGACAAAGAAGACACACCATGGGATACCATACACGTTGAACATTTAGACCTCTAATAATAACAAAACAAGGGTTCAAATATATTTTTGAAGTTATTAATGGATTTTCAAAATTTACACTATTTCAAGCAACGAAAACAACAAATTCAAGTGAAGTAATAAAATGTCTACAGAAAATTTTCGAAATATTTGGTGTTCCTCGATGGATTATCAGTGACAGAGGCACTGCATTTACGAGTTTGGAGTTTATTCAATTTTGTAAGGAGCAAAATTATACAATTAACTAATATAGCACTTCTAACGCCACGAGCAAATGGAAAAATAGAGAGATATAATAGAACATTAATGCCAGCACTATTAAAAGAAATAGTTTCACCTACAAAATGGGACGAAGTGTTAGGTAAAGTACAATTATCACTAAATACGACAATACAGAAATGTTTAAATCGTAGTCCAGGAGAACTCATGTTTGGATATGAGATAAGACATGGAAAAAGTCATATAATTGATGACCAACTAAAACATAATTTAGAAGAAAATGAACACAGTCAAAACCGGGAAAAATGTCGACGTGAAGCTGCAGAAAATATAAAGAAAACCCAAGAATACTGCAGAACCACGACAAAAACAAGACTGATTCACAAAAAATTACAGAAAAGAAACTTGTTGCAGTAAAACAACAGAGCTGTGACGAAGGTATCCCACCAAAAATGTCAAAGAAATTTGTTCGACCTTACATAGTAAGTAAAGTTTTAGAAAACGACCGTTATGTATTTACAGATATTCCCGGACGTCAGCAGAAACAGAAAATTTATTCAAATGTACTTCCACCGGAACGTATAAAGCCCTGGCCAATTCCCAATGAAACAGACAGCGATGAAAATAAAGACATAACTGTAGAAGAAAAGTACATCCCCATTGATCCCCGATCCCGAGACACAACAATGAAAAATCCATTCGAACAATGGATCGTCAGGAGGGGCCAAATTGTAGGAATCGTAGACCACACCGACAAATAAAAACAATTCGAAATGGCGAATACATATATTATAAATAAAATATTGAAATGTTCCTGTAGTTATTGAAATGAATTGTCGATGTAAGCATATAATATATATATATATATATATATATATATATATATATATATATATATATATATATATATATATATATTGAAAAGTCTCGCCAAAAAGTCTCTTACATATATTGTACCGTAGAAGGAGTTTACAGGCGCCACATACCGTGCCTGCTAGACTCTCTGGTACGAGAGTTACACTAAAGTAGCCAAACGCATTAATCCACAGGACTTAAAACTTCGTACTTATATTATGTATTATACGAATATATGAAATGATATTAAAACTATCATATGTGCATACGTAAATAAGACTTCACAAGAGCATTTACAAAGTTTGATTAAGTTTGAAAACCAAGAAAGCCTAAACTTTAAAAACCTGGAAATTTCAAGCCCAAGCCAAGGTTTTCGTTAATCAAGCTCAAACTAAGGCACATGTGAAATATTATGAAGATTACATTTTTAATCTAAGCTATGTTTTTTTTATTTTAAGCCAAATCACTTGAATTGGTAAATCACTACTGCTGGTTTACATGCGACAATCGTTCATCGTCCGTGTCCATGGGTAGGTAATGAAATTTTTTGTGCCTCCGTCCGACATAAGTAGTATTTCTCGAAAACGGATAAAAGGATATTGAATTTTAATGGCTGTCTTGTGTCTTGAAAATTTATATTTGCATTACTACGAGCACGAGCCCAACCCCAAATGTGTTCGTACCCTCTGAAATAAATACCTATATTAAAATACTGGATTTAAATACAATGTTATTAACTAAATTTCTCATTTAAACAATAAACTACTGGGAAATATATGACAAAAGACAAGTCACAAAATTTTTCGTTCCAACAGTAAATAATACAATATTTATGTTAGTATTATCCATAAAACTGAGGGTAAAGATAACTGACAATATACTCAATTAATTGCCATCTTAAATTTTATTACTTTAATAAAAAATATTTGCGAATTATTAAAGACGAAAATATTTGTCACATGCAGATAATGGTTTATTTACATATAAATTATTATTAAAACTAAGAAATTTTATTATAAGCAATGTATTCAAGTTCTATACACTCTATTAATACACTATATCAAAATTTGTTGAATTGGAGTAATAATCATAGCATCCAGAAGTTTATTTATTCTTGTGGTACTTGTGACAGGTGATAATTAGTAGAATTAAAAATGTATGTCAGTGTGTCGGCAAGGTAGTGAACAGAAGAGAGATGGCGGAAACAGCGGACCGTAATGGTTGATGAGAAGGGCGTGACCCAGTTGGGCAGGGTGGAGGCTGATGGTTGGCAGAGAGAGGCTGATAGTTGGTGAGAAAATAACGTGAAAAGACCCAAGGACGTCCCGGACGTTTCGTTTGAAACAAAACCAAAAACCAACCTTGCAAATATACCAGTACTCCGAGAAGTCCACTAGATTAAGGCTAGAAGACGCCAAATTCCGGGGAAGAAACCCAACCTTCATCATCGACCGAAGAAAGAACATCTGGAGGAAGTGATCCACCAGTGGCCATTTTAAGTTCCCTACCTTGCGATACCCTGAACTATAAATGGTATATTTAAGTATAAACAAATTTAATGTAAGTGTTGTCATTATTTGAATTATATAACATTTTGAAGTAATTTTGGTGTCTTTTTACCAACTGCCACGGAACGCCGCATTGCTCAGTGAGCGGCAGGTTACATACTTTAATAAATAAATATCACTTTGCAAATAATTTTACTAAAAAAATAAAATTGAATATATTGTCAGTTTCCTTTACCTTCAGTTTTATAAATAATACTAATATAAATATTGTATTATTTAAAAAAAATTACCATGTGTCTGTTGTCATATATTTGCCCGTAGATTATTGTTAAAATGATAAATTTAGGTTATTAATATATTTAAATCCAATACACTTTATTAATACATATAATAAAAAAATGCTCAGATATAGTCTTAACTATTGTAATAAAAAAATATATTTCTTCTTGCTGTTAACACATTTTTTTCAGAGGGCACGAATATATTTGGGGTTGAGCTCGTAGTATGTCAAATTTTACCTAACTCCATGGAGTCTGTAATGGAAAATTTCTCCATGCATACACAAACTGATGTTGATTGAATCAATAGCAGTTTGTTTATGCATGATTGATTGTTTTTATTTTTGAATACAATTGTCAAAAATGATATTTTAAATTGTGAATTTATGAATAATTTATAAACTTAATTTAAAATAAAAAATAAATACAACCAACACCTATAACGGTGCAAGTGCGGGAGTAGTCGAATTACGTTAATTACTTCCTTACCGATATCTGTACAAAGCAGATTGGCACACCCAGCAATGGGTAATATGCCGTGATGAAATATTTATATTATTTTATATTATGTACTCGTCTTGTAAGATATCACTTTCCTGCAATTCTTCGCCAAAGGCGATTACTAGAAACATTACAGTACTCAAAAGAGTGAGGTAAATTTTTGCATATATACTCAAATCGGACATGTAGCCAATGCACGTCATTTTTAATTGTTAAAAAATATATGGCCTTATAGAATTATTATTAAGATGTATAGTAGAGTTCATTATTTATCGTATACGATATGAATAATATATAAATAATCAAAGACAAAATAACCAACAAGGAATAAATATTGACGGGTATCACGATATAGTTATTTTAGCTTATGCAGATGACATTGTTATCTTAACACGTTCACTGTTCACAATGTTATAACAGTTATAAGCCGCGCCAGTCCCCCATGAAAACAGCCCATGTACCACATATGGCTCATTGGACTCTGGGGTCATAATGCTGAGGGCACAACGTCCAAAGAGTTATATATGTTTCATAAAAGTCTGCAAAACAAACGAGGAAAAGTGTTCACAAATTAAAAGAAATAAAAGATAGTGCAAGAAATGTACTACGCAAAAGATGTTACGGATGCTACTGTTTTCAAAAAGACCAGAGTCTAAATTCAAAAAAAGCTGGAAAGAAAGCTAAAAGAGTACCTACAATATGCAGTGAATGTGAACAAGCATTTTGCCAAATATGTTACAATAAAAGGCACTAGATAGCTTTTTTATTTTCAGTTATACAATAGATTTATATTATTTTGTATGTTTTAATACTTGAAATAAACATAATACTCACCAAAGTTTTACCCAGAGTCCATGTACCAAATATGTCTCATATTTACATTGACGTGTAGCACAAAAATTACTCTACCAAGTCCAAGGTATATTACTTAAATAAAACCTGAAGTCCATTATAAAGTTTAAGATAATTTTTACTGTATGTATGAACCTGACATGGCTCACAGGACTTGGAACAAACATCAAGTATGAGCCATATGTGGCTCACGGGACAGTGAACGTGTTAAGCGATTCCCCAGTCTCTCTCCAAGTAAAACTTAATCTTTTAGAAAAATACTGCAGCCTAAATGACAACGGTAAACACCTCTAAAACAAAAATTTTACCCTTTTACCGTGGTAGAAAACCACCTCTTTCCACATTTAAATATACAAATTGTAATATAGAAATAGTCCAAAAATTCTGCTATTTGGGAGTTACTTTCTCTTCCTCGGGGAAATTTCACGAAAATACTCTTTATGTAGAAAAGAAATCAACACTTGCTACGTGCAAAGTAAATAACATCTTAACGAAGGGTAAATCTCAAACTTGGAATGAGAAGAGAGTTCTACTTAACTCAGTCATTAATGCCACTGTTTTATACTGCTCCGAAATTTGGAGCCTACGCTACACAGAAAATTTAGAAAAATGTCAAATAAAATTTATTAAACTGATGCTAAGATGCCCCAGAAATACTCCCAATAATATGCTGAGGCTAGAGACTGGGACTGTACATATTATTGCCCAAATTGTAAAAAGAACTTTAAATTGGCACTCAAAGTAGAAAATATGGATTCAATTAGATTCCCTAACTTAATCCTAAACAGATTGAAACAATTAGACAGTTACACAGTAATAAAAACGAATTCAACTGGTACTCCCAGTTAAGAGGCTTACTAACTCAATTCAATTTAACTGAGCCTTCCAGCAATTTAACTAAATCTCAAATAAATAATTCAGTTGAAAAACTTGAACTTGCACTTAAAAATTTAGATATGGAACGTCTAAAAAACGGAAGTTATAATAATCATTATAAAAATATTAAGAATGAGTTTGGCATAGAAAACTACTTACTAGAAAAATTACCTATCATAAAAGCAAGAATTATTGCTAACTTACGTTTAACAAACGAAAATATTTTCCGTACCATGTAATAACATAAAATATATGTGGGACACCAATAATATTTGCCTCATTTGCAACCTCAACGAGGAGGAAACTCTTGAACATTTTTTCTTACATTGCCCAATCTATAAACCATATAGAGATGTATATTTATCACAATATATACCTAATGATAATCCAAATATTTGTATTTTACTGGGATCTCTTTACTGGAAGGAAATAAATAATATCTGTTACTACACTATTAAAAGTTTAGCCCTGAGAAGTTTTTGTATAAACGAATAATTCTGCGTCTAATAATTTCCTTTGTATTTTCGTATTGTCGGCAATTACAATTATGTACTCTTTTCTTTGTGATTAATCACCAATGAATTTATCTTAGGCATACATTTATATTCACATTTACATTCATTGATTTATTGTTGATTATATTTACAAATATGTATTTATTTATTTTTTACAATGTTATTATTATATGTATATATATTCTACCAATTATTTTGTATAAGGCTAAACAAATAAAGATTATTCTTATATATAAATAATGTATATCTACTTTATTTTATTCATTTATTTTTGCTACACTTGGCAACACTGATAATTTGTATGTTTATACGTTCCTCCGCGGTTTATACTTTCAAAGGTTATTATTTGAGAACTTGAATTGTATCGTGTTCAAAATATTTTTCTTCGCTGTGCCATTTTATTTCCATTCTTGTTTATTTTAAATCAGTCTTTTTTAAGACTACCACAGTTTTTATTCATTCGGTTCAGTTTTATTTGAACTAGTGTAATTTTCATTTTTGTTCGTTTTTATTATAAATCAGTCTTTTGCAAGACTACCACAGTTTTTATTTATACGGTTCAGTTTTATGTGAACTTGTGTATTCACGGAAATACAATTTAATAGTATTAGCCATGGAATTAGAAATATGAGACGAACAAAAGCGTAACGTTTCATACGTCAATTTATTATTTATTTTACCGATATTAGTTAATTATTTTCAAAAATGAATAAATATTCAAATGAAGAAAAGTTACAAATAATTAAATGGCATTATTCTGGCCATAGTTTACGACAAATTCGAGATTATATTAGTGCTATTTGGAAAAATCATGATATTCCGGGGTTTTCTACTATTCAACGATTTATTGCCAAGTTTGAGAAGACAGGTACACTTAATTTCAAAAAAGAGGAAGAAAATAACGAAAACTACAATGAAAATGAAGAAAATGTTCTTTCTTTAATAGAACTGGAGCAAACAATGAGTGTAAGAGAAATTTCCAGGTACCTAACTGAATATTCATTTTACGACAGTTCATAGAATTCTTAAAAAACATAAATACATTCCTTTCAAATTTCGAAGACATCAACATATTTTGGAACGAGATTTTGAACTGCGTGCATCATTCTGTGAAATAATGATGGAGAAGTCAAATTATGATAGAGACTTTTTAAGCAATATTTTATTCACAGATGAATGCACATTTACCATGAATGGCGAACCCAACGGTCATAATATACCGAGTATTTTTATCTATATTTTTTACAAAATGTTTCAACGAGAAGTGACAGTGGAATCCATCAAATTTATAATTACCGACATTGATCCCAAAATAATCCACAAGTCTCGGACACAATATCGACAAACTGTAATTGTATGGGCAGAAATTTTGGGAGATAAAATCATTGGCCCGTTCTTCATTAAAAGAATAAATTCGGAGCCATATTTGAATTTATTAATGAATATTATTGGGTCAGAAATTGCCGAAACAAATAAAGAACATGTGTGGTTCCAACATGATGGCTGCCCTGCACGTAGCACAAGAAAAATTGTGGAATATCTGAACCAAACATTTCTTGAAAGCTGGATAGGACGAAGTGGACCAACTACCTGGCCAGCACGGTCGCCTCATTTAACTCCGTACAATTTTTTTTATGGAGATCATTTAAAAACTAATGTTTATAAAAAAAGATATCAAAATGTAGAAGAACTTAAAAATGCTATGCTATAACACAAGAATGTCAATAAATAAATAATAGACAATTAAGTAACGGTCGGCAAAGTTTCTACAATAGATTCGATTATTGTTTAGCACAAAACGGAGAATTGTTTGACTATCTATTATAATTTAAGAATTTAAGCATATTTTTAGTTTGTTGTTGTTTATATTTAATTTAATTTCTTACATTAATTAATTGTTAGTGTTACATTATTTTATTTCATAATTTTTAACAATAAATCTAATTAAACATTTTGCTTTATTATTACCATTATTATTGTTATTATTATTATTAAATTTCTATTTAGAAAATTAATATTTATTACACAAAATATTTATTTTGACAATCATTATTCTGACACGACGTAATAAAAGATTACTCTTTTGTACGTCTCTTGTTTCTAATTCCATGGCTAATACTATTAAATTGTAATTCCGCGAATTTTCAAATTTTATTTTTTGCTGTTATGAAGTAGCCAAAATGATTTTTTTTATTGATTCGGGCGTAGAAATTTTTGCTTTACAACATCCATTTGAAACTTTTTGTCTAAAATAATTAGGGGAGCAATGCGCACGGAAAAACTGATTTCCCATGTTAAACGTCTATGTTTCACTTTCTGTGTATACATCCTGTATATATAGAGGATGGTGACCGCGACCCCGGAACATAGGACTTTAACATGTAAAATCATACTATCTTAATTTCCTGCTTCCCTTAATTTTGTGTGCCTTGTAACGGAAGAAATTAGGTATGAAAATGTTGAAAATCACCTCAAAATAGCAATAGTCATGGAATTGAGGCAAAATAAATAACAAATGTCTAACAGTTTATCTGTCACGTTAGGGTAATTTATTTTTATTAGATATTTCTAATTTCTGTTTCAACTAACAATTATCTGTTAATTTATATTCATTTTTGTTCACTTGTACAGATTTTACAAATAATAATGAAATTAAATTAACCTAGCTTGACAGATAAATCGTCACAACGCCGTTCGGCCTATACGAATTCACTAGAATTCCATTTGGCCTTAGAAATGCAGCTCAATCTTTTCAAAGATATATGAACGAAATATTATATGATCTCGATTTCGTTTTCGTATATATTGATAACATTTTGATAGCAAGTAAAGATCAAAACGAACATTATACTCACCTTAAAATTTTACTCGAAAGACTCAATTCATTTGGCATTAAAATCAAAGCAGAAAAATGCGAATTTAACGTTACATCTTTAAATATTTTAGAACATAACATAACAAAAGACGGAATCAAACCAGCACATGACAGAGTTAAAAGCATTCTTGAATTTTCACCACCCAACACATGTAAAGGCTTACACAGATTTTTAGGAATGATCAATTACTACCACAGATTCATCCCACATTTTGCACCAACTCTTTCCCCACTCTACGAAATGATTTTACACAAAAAACAAAATGAAGTTTTAGCCTGGACAGAATCCACACTAAAAGTGTTGTTACGTGCCTATATGTCTTTTGTTATTTTCTTTATTGTGTTCTATTTCTCGTTTCTTTCGTACCTAAAAATATACTGTTAGCTACTTGTCTTCTATTTATTTTTTCTATTTTATAATTTCATACTTTGTTCTTACTCTATTTGTTTAATTTATTGTTGTTATTCTTCGTAATGTGAGGTTATCGTTTGTGTCACTTGTTATTGTTTTAGTAACTTTTCTTATTATTATTTCTTCTTATTTCGCCCAACTTAGTAATTTTTATAGTTTTTCGTTTTTACAAGCGTTCGTGTTGCGCTGTGCGCGCGTGTTCTTCGGCCGTGGTCGTGTGTTTCCGGTCATCTTCGTCTCGTCTGCGTTTATCTCTCTCCCTCTCTCATAATTTTAGCATCGTTCATCTCATTCCTTTTTCTTTTGTCTATTTGTTAATTTTAAATGCATTTTGGCGCAATTTTGTGTACTTTCTATCTTTCTTCTTCTATATCTCTTTTTATGCGTAATGCATTTTGTTTAGTAAACATTTTAAAAAATTGCAAAACCCGGCAAGGGGTAACGGGTCAGATACGGGTGTATTTCTGCAAAGGCAGGTTGATAGTTTTTTTTGGAGCGTAGTTTTTTTGGAGTTGCGTTGCGATATTTTTTTTCATATCGAAGTTATTTTTTTCGATTCCAAATTTTGGGATAAAATTTATTCGCGCTTTTATTTTCCGTGAGTGAGATTTTTCGTTGCGTACTTACCCGGAAAGCCCGCTGAGGGGATTTTAACGCTACCAATCAAACGTCGTTGGAATTGAGACTTCCGGCTTGTCCACACCGTCCCGTGAGCCCATCCTGATTCGTACCACCGAGAGCCCGTACATCTGGCCCCGCTGTCCACGTCCTCCGCGCTTTTACGAGTCCACCTGCAGACCACGTGCGAGAGGGAAAACAGCTAAGTGTTGTGCGATAAGTGGGTGTGGTTGAGTTTTATGTTTTCAAGATTAAAAAGTTATCTATTCTTCGAAAACCTTTTTTTTTGTATTCACGACTTTTAATTCATTATTAATTTTGAATCTTCGGACTAGTTTTTGTAGCACTAAGATTTTTCTTTTGTGCAAAACCAAGCCTTCCGCTTGCGCTTCTTTAGTAAATTTAATTTCTTTAATTATAAGTACGTTGTGTGAACGTGGATGTTTGTGGGTTGACGCCCTTAAAGTAATTTTATTCTCCCTTTTAGTTTTACCGTTATTTCTTGTATTTTTGTGTTGCGCCTGCGCCGTATTTCGCAACGGTTCTCCGCGATTACTCCCGCCATTTTGTTGTGAACCGACTGGCCAGCTTCGGTAGTTAGGGCCCTTGTAGTACCCAAGGTTTCTAGGGTTTAGTCCGAGAGCTTGCGGGAAATATAGTCGCCGGTGTCCGTGCTGCTACCCTGTTTTCTCCTCTTCCTATCTCCCTTCTCTCCCCTTTTTTTTTGTGTTGGCGTCGCGAACATCCGTTGTCCTTGTTTTATTATTTATTTGGGTTCTCTTTATGCTTATTACATTAATTTGTATCATTTATTTGCCATCTTTTCATTCAATATATATTTCACTTAATTTAATTTTGAGTATTATTACCAAAACTACCCAAGGATTCCCTCTCAAACAAACTTTGCAGGTTTTCCTTTGCGTTAAGCACTTTAGTTTTATTTGTCCTTCACACTACCGTGGTCTAGAGGGTGAGGGTAGCTTGTCCGATCACGTGGCGCCCATCATATTGAACCACCCCTTCTCCCTGAGGAGCCGGCAGCCTCATCCTGGTGAGGACATTTGTTACTAACCACCGAGGTACGTAATAGTGTTCAATAACGTCAAAAATAAATTAGCATCCGCTTCTTCATTAGTTTTTCCAAATCATTCAGCCCAACTGTCAATTTCAGTAAACGCATCTTCTTTCGCGGTAGGGGCTGTCCTTCAACAATTTTCCAATAACACATGGGAACCACTGCCTTTCTTTTCCAGAAAACTCTCAAAAGCAGAAATGAACTACTCAGTTTTTGACAGAGAATTGTTAGCAGCATTCTTTTCAGACACTTCGTAGAAGAAAAAAAAATCTTTATTTTAACCAATCCCAAGACCTTATTTACCTCCAAAATTCCGTCAAACAATTTTTAATAAATTCCATAGTTTATCACATTCCTCTTATAGAGCTTCCAACAAACTAATCTCCTCTAAATATTTCTGGCCCCATATGTCAAAAAATATTTACACATGGTGCAAACAATGTAGCAACTGTCAAAAGTCAAAAAATTTCACACACACTCGATCCCCATTACAACCTTTTAAAAATCTAACAGGTCGCTTTAAACACATCATTGGACCACTTCCAAAACTAAATAACTTTCGCTACATTTTCACCATAGTTGACAGATTTTCTCGTTGGCCAGAAGCATACCCTTTAAAAGAAGCTTCAGTAATTAAAATAGCAAAAACCTTTTTCGAACAATACATACCTAGGTTTGGGATACCTCTCACCATTACAACAGATCAAGGAACACCTTTCGAATCCAAAATTTTCAAAGAACTCGCCAACTTTTTGGGCTCAAACAGAATTGGAACAACTTCTTACCATCCTCAAAGCAACGGCGCAGTGGAAATATTAAATAAACAGATTAAAACAGCAATCATAGCAAAGTTAACAACCAACAATTGGTTAGAACACACCTTTAATTTTGTTAGGCGTCAGAACCGCGATCAAAGAGCCTATACAATGCTCCCCAGCGGAACTTGTATATGGAGAAAATTTAAGACTAACCGGTGAAATTTTCATCCAAACTACTACTCCAAAACTAACCGAACATGAGGTACTCACACAAATTAAAAATACTTTCTCAAATACAACATAAAGACTTCCACGTAAACGTCAAATCACTCCCTTCATCCACAAAGACCTTCAGTCATGTGAATTCGTATTTCTACGCGCAGATGGCGCTAGACATAAACTATCCATACATATACAGGTCCATTCCGGGTGATAGAACGAGGGAACAAATTTTTCAACATCGATATCAACAATACAAATCAGACTCCATTGACCTACTGAAGCAGGCGTACATGGATCCGGCGAGTTACGAAAACCGTCAAACCAGGGTACCTTTATATACAGGGTATGGCCATGGAGCAAGATCGCCGCCATAAGCGAGCCAATGTCAAACATATTGATAATTCATTTCCCTATTTATTTGTAAGAAATATGATATTATATTATACAGGAATATTAAATAATCACACTATGAATCTAAAAAGGTAATAAAAATTCATTTATTTAAAAGATACACAATTATTATTATGACATAGATTTAGAGGTTATGTAGCGCATAGGATATAGGTTGTTTTATCACATCAAATTTAATAACTGTGGTCATTATTTACATAATAAGTATATATTTTAAACTCACCTTTAAAAATTTAAATGTTTGTGCTTAATATTGGTAATTTTTATGTGTTTTCAATATTGCCAGTCATCGTGGTCAGTATCTCAAGAAAATACACAAATAAATAAAATAAAAGTATTACTTACACTTTAAATGAACATTAGAAGTATATTTAAATGTGTTTTGCATTAAAATAAAACGAATAACCACGAAAATACATAATAATTTGCGCAACAACGAATATGATAGTGGACCGCAAATGGCGGAAGAAACGCGAGCCACGTCATGGCCATACCCTGAGTATAAAGGTACCCTACGTCAAACGGCCCAACAGAGGTCTCTGGTTGTCGACTCCATTCGGCGTTACTGTGCCAGCGCGGGTAATTCAATTTTAAATATTATCACTACGTTACCCACGCCAGCACAGATGCATTCATTTTCTTATTTCAAATGTTATGTTTATAATTATTATTTTGTAAAGCAACCTTGTATGTTTCATTGTTGCTATTTATTTATTTTGTAAAGCAACCCATGTATTTTTGTTTTTTGGTTGTCATGTTCTTGTTTATTTATTTTCTGTAGTCAGTTATTGTAATTGCTCTGACTTGAGCAGACGTAATAAATTCAGCTCCTCAATTCAAGAGTTTAATTATTACCTTCGTCCACCTTCAAGTTTCAGCCTTTATCTTCTAATGTGCACCGTTAAACCGTTGCACAATTTGTTAATTTTTTGTTTTAATTCCATGGCTATAGCTATTTTTCCGGTGATTTTCGACATTTTCATACTTAATTTTTGACGTTACAACATACAAAAGTAATTTTGCTTAATGATTCAGATGAAGAATGCCCTACAACTTTTATTTGAAGCTTTTTTACCTAAAATAATTAGGGAAGCAGGAAATTACGATAATCTGATTTTACATATGTCTTATATTCCGGGGTCGCGGTCACCATCCTGTATATATATATATATATATATATATATATATATATATATATATATATATATATATATATATATATATATATATATATATATATATATATATATATATATATATATATATATATATATATATATATATATATATATATATATATATATGGTTATATTTTAATGGACTCAGCAAATATCTCGCTTATTTATTAAGTTAGTAATTTCTTTCATATAACATGATTTATACAGCAACATGTAAGCTACTTGATGACAGATGTACATTCATTATACCACTTTCGGTTTATTAGTAATTAATATCAACTTTGAAATTTTCAATGGAACATATAACATTATATCTTTGAAAAGTACATAAAATTTTCTTTACAACAGTAAACAAGTAGGACGTTGTATTATTAAAAAGTAAAATGGCGGACGTTTGAAATATCTTACAAAATAAGTCAAGAAAGTATGGAATTTTGTTTCATTGGATTTGTTGCCTAGGTTACGTCATATAAATGAGTTTGTCAAAAAATATCACCTATGAACAAAAAAAAATCTCACACTTGATTTTTTTTTCATTGAATATATTCATATTTCAAACGTCCGCCATTTTATTTTTTAATAATAAAATGTACTACTAATTAATACCGTTGTAAAGCAAATTTTATGTACTTTTTAAAAATATTAAAAAATATAGTTTGTTCCATTTGATACGACGTCTTATTGCCCATATTGTCTGTAGTAAATTTGTTTATTTGAAGATAATCGCTATATCTCGCTTAATAACGGAGATAATTGCTGATTCATCGTCCGTGATCACCCTCTATATATATATATATATATATATATATATATATATATATATATATATATATATATATATATATATACGCGCAGAGTATTGAATGGGGTCTTGTGTAAAAATATACACTCAATACAATATATCGTAGTTATTGGGGTCGCTAACGTAGGATTTGTTCTAAAACTGTAGTTCTAAAATTTCAAAACACACGAAATTAAAGTTTCTAGATTATAATCGTGAACCATTATGTTAAATATAAACATTATACTCGTATTTACCTACATAGGCCTACTACGGATATTATTTAGAGATATAAAATTCTAAAGATATTAAGTTTCATAAATCTCACAATCTGTGATAATATAACCATAGCAACAGTTAAATATATTTTTATACATCAGGGAGTACTATGTATTATGAAAACTGACATACGTCAATGTCAAATGTCATTTTTATAGTATGCTCGCAAAAAAATTATTTCAGAAATATTTAGCCTAGTGTTATTGAAAGAAAACAAGAAGAAAGAAGTATACGGAGATAACGGAAGGTCTTCTGCTGGCCATAACAGATTTTTTTACCTCCTTGTACGTAAGTAAAGGAAGTATTGTAATCACGAAAAATTTCGGTTTTCAGATTTCAGCGGAAATATCCATTTTGATCATCCCTGAATCCATTTTGACTAATTTCGTCGTGACGTCTGTACGTACGTACGTATGTACGTACGTACGTCCGTCAGTGTTGCCAGATTGGGCGATTTATCGCCAATTGGGCTACAAAAAATATATATTTGCGACTAATATTTACAATCGGCGACAGGCGACTGATTTGGGCTACCGATTTTTAAAAATTCATTAATTTGGGCGATAAACGCCAAAACTAATCAAAATATATTTAATAGCGGATTATATTCTACACTGCAACTGGTTATATATTTTTTTCTGTGCTTAAGCAATAAATGTATAATTTATTATTATTATTATTATAAATAAGACTTTGACTATGACAATTCAAGGTCATTTATTAACCGTAACTTCACTGCATTTCGTATACATAGACGTGCAACATGAAATATTTATGGATACATTTTAACTGAAAAAATAAGTGTAATTTATTAGAAAATTATGTTTCTTTTTAAATAATACATTTCTCAAAGATTTATGCTCTTCGCCTATGTTTTTGCAAAACCCAATAACCTAGACTTGACGAAAACCATGGAATAATAATTTGATTTAAATGTCAACGTCACTGGGTAAATATTAGGGCAGTGTAGTAGTTAATTAAATATCTGTTACTCTACGACATACGTCATTAATATTTGTAACGTGTTAAAAAGTAATGTCAACATGAACGTATATCTGTCACACAACATAAACTACATAGACATACGTCAAGTAATCTTTCTCTTTCTAACATGAAATGTTGCTATGGTACTACTGTATTAAATGTTGTGTATTCTTTCTTTGAACAAGTGACCTTGAATTGTCATCTTTCGTGAACCAAAGTATAGCTGCCGCGCATTGTTGAGACTGACCTTGAATGCGCAGAACCTAAAATTCGTACTTGGACTGGTCGAAATGTATTAGTAATTATAATATGCTATTGTTATAACGAGGAAAAGACTCCGTCTACCTCTAAAATTAGTAAAAATGGAAAGGTGATTCATTTATAAGCCAAAGTATGCACAACTCCAGTGTCAACTTCGCACGCCATTTATACAAAAATATTTAAAATTGGGCGCTTTCATTAAACTACTTTTATTTTAATGCAGCTGGCTACTTTGGGCGACTATTAGTCCTGAAATTGGCGACATTGCAATAAAATAATCTGGCAACCCTGACGTCCGTACGTTCGTACGTATCTCGCATAACTCAAAAACGGTAAGCCGTAGAAAGTTGAAATTTTGTATTTAGGACTCCTATAACATCTAGTTGTGCACCTCCCTTTCTGGTTATTACACAATTTTCAGAAGTGGCACTTTACATCAGTGGCGTAGCCAGGATTGTAAATTTGCAGGCGCTCAGGATTTTAGTGGTTGTTATTAGGTTATGCAAATGTATACCGGAAAAAGGCGCCGCAGGCATTTTTTTTTTCATTCAAGGTCAAATGCCTTATAATTGAAAGTTACATTTTTTTCCAGATCACAGAACATTTACGAAAAGAGAATATATTTAACGGATTGGTGACTTACTTGGATGAACTGTCTAAACTGTGAAAATTAAATTTTAATTAGGTAATTCATTTCGGGAGGGGTTTGAACCCCTAAAATCTCTCCCCTGGCTATGCCCACGACTTACCTATAAAAGATATCTATGCTAAATATAGGTATAGTGGATAAAAAACAATTTGCATGGTATAAAAAATATATTTACGTCTTTGTACCATGCAACAAATAAATAATTCTTAAATAATTAAAATTAAATACTGAAATACCTTTGGTTCTGCTGGTAAAGTAAATGAAAGAGATTATTAGAATATTTTAATGAAATCTGCATAATCAATCTAATAAAAACTATCTCATTCCTAATACTTGATTACAACAATGACAATTATTAATTACAAAAATCAAAACATTAATGATAATAAAATTGCGTTATATTTTATTTGGGTCGTAATAAAAAATTGTTCAAAAGATAATGAATATGTACTTATTGTGGTTTTACTTTATTTATAGAAAGGAAATAGATAATAATATTTTCACTCAAATTAATATTGAATTAAAGCTAGTCGTTCTCGTTCATGAAATACATGAAATTAGCTGTGTTTTCTATCCTTGTTGCGATGAAATGAATAAACATGGCGGACATAGGTCATGTCCAGATTCAAATGATTGTAGGGTCTCTACACTACACTACTACACAGCTCAGCAAGTGGCTGGAAGCTGGAACTACGCTTCGACATAATCAAACGGCATCTATTGATAAAATGTGTACCTAACTGTGACATGACGGAAATGAGTAAAATATATTTATTTTTCTTATAAGCGCTTTTAGTTTTGGTTACAGTTACACAATGTTCTGTTCTAATATTATTTTTTTAGTTTCCAAATTTTTGCAGGCACTCAATGGAATTTTGGGGGCGCTCGAGCGCCTCCAAAAAGGGTTCTAGCTACGCCACTGCCTATAGCCTATAATAGATTTTAATGAAAAACTGTTTTAAAATATAATCCAAAACTTTTCAAATTTGGTATACAAGACTTTTATGTCAATCGAAATAACATAATAGATTTTGGTTAAAATAGGCTAACCGGAAGTGGTACATTACTTGAAGTTGTTAACAGTTTTTCTTGAATAAAATGATTTTATTTTGATTTTAGAAATAAATGCTTCAAATAAAAGTTTTAGAGAATTAATTTCTGCGTCTAGCACATCAAGTATTATTAAATTAGCCCTTTGTATAAGCGAGATATGTAAATTTAAATATTATATACTTTTTTGTTTTTATAATAAAGCTTGCTATGGAATAGAACAAAAAAATAAAAGTTCATGTCAAGTTCATGTCAAATTACGTTAAATACGTGCAATTTTATGATTCGTACAATAACAAATATATTTTTATTGTGAAATTAGTCATATTCATTGTTGTAATCAAATATTTCTTTGTTGTAATCAAAACTCTCTTTAAAAAGAACCGGGTTAAATTAATGTTAATTTAAGAATGATAGTAGTAAATGAATTATTTTTTGTTCTATATCAAAATATTTCTCGGGCTTGGCTTAAGCCTGTCAATATTTTGTAATTTAATTATTAAAAAATAATCGTACAAGGAAGTCGTGTGGTGTCCACATCAGATTTTTATTATTATTATTATATCTTAAGAATGTAAAACCAATTAAAGCAGAATTTCAGTTAATTATTACATATGGTAGAACATTAAATAGTGGAAAATTTGAACTAAGCACCATTAACATAAATAATAATAATTGTATTATCACTTTAAAGGACAAATAAATTGAAGAGAAGGCTATGTATTTTACTTGGGAAATATCATTCATTTAAAATTTAATATTGCAAAATGTTATGGTTAATAACGTTCAATCATTAATTATAAGTGTATTTTGGGTATACCTGGCTAATTTTCAAATAAATAATAATTGTGATATCAATAAAAATGAAAAATAAATTGGTGAGAAAAATATATATTTTACTCGGGAAATATCGAACATTTGCAAATTAATATTGCTAAATGTTAGTTAATAACGATCAATCATTAATTATAAGTAATTTTTGATTACACCTAGCTAATTTTGAAAGAAATAATAATTACAGTATCGCTAAAAACGAGAAATAAATTCATGAAAAATTTATATTTTACTGGAGAAATATAATTTGAATTTTAAATTACTAAATTTTGGTTAACTTAACAACTATCAATCAATAATTATAAGTGTATTTCGGTATACCTAGCTAATTTCTAAATAAATATTAATTGTAGTATCAATAAATATGAAACATAAATTGTTGAGAAAGATATAGGGACATATGGATAATTTCAAATTTAATATTGCTAAATGTTAGTTAATAACGTTAAATCGATAACTATAAGTGTATTTTGCTTATACCTGGCTAATTTTGAAATAAATATTAACTGCATTATTAATTAAAATTAGAAATAAATTGATGAAAATATATATATTTTACGCGGGAAGTATGGATAATTTGAAATTTAATATTACTAAATGTTGGATAATAACGTTCAATCAATAATTATAAGTAGGTTATACTTGGCTAATTTTGAAATAAATGTTAATTGTAGTATAACTAAAAAAGAAAAATAAATTAATGAAAATGATATATATTATACAAGGAAAAAATTGTTGAGTTGAAATTTAATACATATTACTAATGAATAAGAACGTCCATTTATAATTATAAGTGTATTTTGGTTATATATGACTAATTTTGAAATAAATATTAATTGTAATTTCAATAAAAGTGTGAAATAAATTGATGACAAGGATATATATTTTATTTGGAAAATATCATCTATTTGAAATGTACTATAGCTAAATATAGATTAATAACGATCAGCCAATAATTATATTTGAAGTTTGGATACACCTGGCTAATTTTAAAATAAATATTAATTATAGTATCACTATAAATGAGAAATAAATTGATGAATACGTTATAAATTTTACGCGGGATATATTTTCATTTGAAATTTAATATTGCCAAATGTTGGTTAATAACATTCAATCGATAATTATAAGTTTATTTTGGTTATATCTTGCTAATGTTGAAATAAATTTTAATTGTAGTATCAATAAAAAATTGAAATAAATTGTTGAGTATGTTATACATTTACGCGGGAAATCTTTCATTTGAAATTATAATATTAAGGAATTTTTGCCATTTTAAATGTGATACTCTATTACAATTGATAATTTGTAGACGGAAATATTTAAAATTTAAATTTAAACAACCAAGAGATGTTGGCGTCACACACGACGTAACATTGTACCATTTTGACAAATTATCTTGCTTCAAAGAAATAAATTATAACAAACTATTTTGTTTTTAATCTTGATAAACTGACAGCGCATTTATACTTCTAAATTTCATTGACAGAGACCAAGGAGGAACAATGAATTTATTTATAAAATCCAAGCCTTTCTTTTATCTACATGTTCCGATTCTCCCCATCAGTGCAATTTTTCTTTCACCACTTTGTGGGGAACTGTGAAAACTTAAATTTCTGTTTTTGCTTCCTCAGGAATGGCAGCCGTTGACACAACAGTTTACATTGTACTTTTTTGGATTTGTCGGGTCCATAATTAAAGGCAAATGAAATTTCACTGAACAGAGGAGGTTGGGAGAATATTGAATAAGACTGGAAATATGAAGTTAAGGAACGCAAATTTGATTTTCAATAAAATATCCAATAACTTTAAAGTAAAATTATACTTAAAATCTAAATAAATAAAGTGTGCCAGCAATAGTATATTATACGCCAAGGTTGAGAAGATAATCATTATTGACCCAGCGCCAAGATTGTAACACGAGGGCGAAGCCCGAGTGATACAAGGCGCCTGGTCAATAATGATCTTCTCAACCGTGGTTTATATACTATTTTTTTCACTACTAGCTCCTAAATTCTATTTAACGAATTTTATATTAATAATAACATAAGAATTTTGACATTAATATTTATTAATATCTATAAAAACTAAGTAGGCAGAAATAAAATTCTTTTGTTTTTAATATTTGACATTTCATTTTGATAACAATTAGTAAACATGTTTGAAGAAAGTAATACGGAAAATTGTACTCCTCCTAGCCCCATCAGAACCGATTGTTCCTATAGCCAGTGAATGTGAGACTACGAGCCCTTCAACAACTTACTGTCCAAGCCCCATACCTCAATCAATGATGCCAGAAATTCAAAATGCGACAATAAATATAGGAAACACTCAAACCTCATTGAATACTGGTTCTGCCGCAATAAATTTGACTTGTCACAATTGCACTATCAATTTCAACTATAAATAGCAAATAAATGTTACCTGTTTTGTGTTTTTACATAGAAATGTAATTATAACCCTAAAAAATGTACAATGTAAGATAATTGAAATAATGTTACAATACACACTTATCTTTTCATAGATTTAACAATAAATAAATACCTAAATTAACATTTCGCATTGTAAATATAATGTGAACGCATGAAAAATTTGATAAGAAATAAGATCATAGAATATTAAGATTTTTAATCTGAAATTTAACTATTGCCAACTTGAAATTAGGCGGCAAATTTAAATATAATGTTTTCTTTGCGTTTAATAAGTTAAATAAATTCAGAAGCTTGAATTTCTTTAAAAAGTGACAGTTCGCATAATTAACCATGGTCAATAATAATTCATTATTAACCGTTGTTAAGTGTTGCTAAGGAAGCGGTAGAGAAAAACAATTTCACAACTCAATAACAAGTCAATAATCGTATGTTTGTAGGCTAGTAGTGAAAAAAATAATTATTACTACATATAGAAATATTGAACTAATCGGCTGGTACCACAAGCCTTGTTTTAACTAAAACGATGTTTTAAGAAATGTCAAATTTCATTATTTAATATTAATAATAAATAATATTAAATTCATCAAAATATGATCTTAAAGCAGAACATAGTTTATATTCAAACAAATATTTTTAAAAAAATCGCTCTTTAAACGTAAGGGTGAAATTAAATATTGAAATTTGAATTTGACATTTCTTAAAACAGCCATCGTGTTTAACACACATTACCAATTCGGAGGGTTCGCAAGTTTGCCGCTTGGCGGCTATGGTGAAAATGATTAAGCAGAAGACTCACGTCATCAATATAAAAAAAAAACATTATAAAAAGAAATATAACTTATTATTTGTTATTTATTTTTTTAAAAAGAAGAAAAATATACTAGTATTAAAGAAACGTATATATTAATGAATTTGCAATTATTTCTAAGTCAATCCTTATTCCTTTATGGAATATAAAATTATTTGACACAATATGGTCATTCTCAGTAGTGCCAACGTATGGTACGAAAATAAACTGCAATTATTTCAAATAATTTTATATTCCATAAAAGGAATAACGATTGACAGTGAAATAATTGTAAATATCGTTAATATATACATTACTTAATATTAGTACTTTCTTTTCTTCTTTTTTTAAAAATACATAACACCCAATAATTTCTACGTCATATTTCATTTTATACGGTTTTTTTCAGGTTGATGACGTAAGTCCTCTGCCTAATCATTTTCACTATACGGGTTAATTTCAGACGCGAATACAGATTACCTATATATTAAGTATAGATAGTGGACTGCAATACTATGGAGTAGAATTAGGGTACGTATATATTATATACTCAGGGTATGGCCATGACGTGGCTCGCGTTTCGTCCGCCATTTCCATAATCGTTATTATTGCGCAAATTATTATGTATTTTCGTGGCTATTTGTTTTATTTTAATGCAAAATACATTTAAATATACTTCTAATATTTATTTAAAGTGTAACTAATACTTTTATTTTATTTATTTGTGTATTTTCTTGAGATACTGACTACGATGACTGGCAATATTGAAAACACAAAAATTACTAATATTAAGCACAAATATTTAAATTTTTAAAAGGTAAGTCTAGAATATATACTTATTATGTAAATAATAACTATAGTTATTAAATTAGATGTGATAATAACAACCTGTATCCTATGCTCAACATAACCTCTAAATGTATATCATAATAATAATTGTGTATCTCTTAAATAAATGAATTTTTATTACCTTTATAGATTCATAATGTGATTATTTAATATTCCTTTATAATGTAGTATCACATTTCTTACAAATAAATAGGGAAATGAATACTCAGTATGTTTGACATTGGCCCGCAAATGGCGGCGATCTTGGCTCATGGCCATATCCTGTATATAGTGGTAGTGCCAAATGTCATGAGCTATGAAATGCGCAGATCAAGAAGAGAGACAGCTAGAGAAAGGTCAGGCAACAGGGGAACGAGAAAGAGAAAGAAAGAGTTTTGCTTACTGCGCAACAGCTCATTACGTTTGGCACGGACTCTACCCTATGTATAGTGCCTTCAATGTGAGTGATGCCCCAATGGTGGTCTTCATTTTCATTGGCCACAGCAGTGATCGCCATATTTGTTCCATTCTGTTCCAGTTTAGCAAGCGTTGTATAGGAATTCGTGTGTGTTTGGCAGTTTTTATTGAATTTATATAATTATTATTGTTTAATTTCATTTACTGTTAATTATTACGTCTTAGTTTTTATGTACTTCGTAATTTTAGTACAGTTTCAGTGCATATAAGGACAATTTGTGATAAGTAAATGCAAGTTACTGAATCAAAGATTATTTAGTAATTAAACAAATAATACCAAATGTACAGTTGTGATTTTTGTCAGACTTTTTGGTCTTAGTAACATATACTACACCATCTGCTCAAGATCTTTTTAAACAATGCAGTTGATATTTCAAAATTTACTACATTAATTGCATTTCTTAAGAGAAGTAATACTGGATATCCGCCGAAGAAATCTAAACTTTTTTCAAAGGAAAATATGTATAAGATTCAAGGAATTTCCCGTTCACGTTTATTTGAATGTAAAAGTAGCTATGATATTTGGAATAGCAGGTGCATGCAGACGGGAAGAATTATATAATATTAAAGTAGAAGATATTCAGGATAATGGGACATTTATTATAATCCATATTCCCAATACAAAAACTAATATGATGCGAACCTTCACGATTACCACTAAAGAAAACGAAACAATTAATTATTTGGATATTTACAGAAAATATTTGTCGTTACGACCAAAAAAAATCAGTCTTCTTATTTTTTCTTGGTTATGCGTAATGGAAAAGACACCAATCAAATAGTAGGTAAGAATACAATAGGAAGTTGGCCTCCCAAGATTGCAAAATGCCTGAATTTATCAGATCCTCTTTCTTATACCGGACATGCGTTTAGAAGAAGTTCGGCTACTTTTCTGGCGACCAATGTATTCACGTTTTAGGCCTAAAAAGGCATGGTGGATGGCGCTCGTCTTCTGTTGCCGAGGGATATGTGGAGGATCCAGTCCAAAACAAAATTCAGTTTTCAAAAAAAAAATTACATGAAAATTCCACCGTTCCGCAAGCTGCAAGTACTTCGACTGAAAATGTAGTATCCAACATAGATAATATTGTACTGGCGAAGAAGACTATTGCAGAAAACACTCCAATAACGATCAATAATTGTTCGAATTGTAATTTTATTTTTATTTATAATAAAAAATCTGTTGTGGCCAGCACAATACCTCTCGCCATTTTCATTTTATATTGCATAGGGCGCGAGCAGTTATGTGACTTTGTTGGCCTTAGCAAGCAGATATGGGGGCTCGTGTTAGAATGACAGCTGGTAATATACATAGTTGTCAAGTATCATAAGTTTTCATTCGAAACATTATGATTTTCCAAATCCATGTGAATTATTTTCCTCGACAAGTATATTTCATAATAATGGATGACAAATAAACAGAATATTATGAAATTTTGAATGAAAAATTATGACATATGATAATTGTGACATCTATGTAAATAACTACTAGCCGTCATTCTGACACGGATCCTCATATCTGCTTGCCAAGGCCAACAAAGTCACATGGCTGCTCGCGCCCTATAAGTAACGAATTTAACATTTCTTGTACACACAAATAATTGAATTTGTTATCTTCTTTCGTTCTATGAGATATTTTATACTACTATTCTAATATGTTCAAAATACTTCAAATTCATTGACGGTATTAGCGGTATTTCTTAAGGATATATGTAATATTGACATACCTGCAATTTAAATAAATATTTAATTAATAATACAATAATATATATATATTAAATGTACTCATACCTCCCAGAACTGACACTGACATTTTGCATTTATTTGTCAATTACAAAATTTTTAATATCGCAACTGTTTTTCTGGCAACGAGATTTATTACAACAGATTATTCTATATTATTATATATTATATTATCTCCAAACCTATACGAGATATAATAAAAAAATTAAATGTGTCAGATTGAGAATTTAATTATCTTTAATATTTGTAGTAACAAATTTTCAAAAAATATTTAGAATTTTTTTTTTTAGAAACTACCACTTCCGGTTGTCCAATTGTTACCAGAAACTATTCAACTCTTCCCATTACTGTTAGATTGAGGAATCCGTAGTCAAACAGGTCTTTAGTCTTATAGAATTTGAGAAATCGTGTCTCCAACAACCTCACACACACACACACACACACACACACACACACACACACACACACACACACACACACACACACACACACACACACACACACACACACAGACATCATTGTAAAAATGTTAAAATCGGATTCTATGGACCTTAAATCGTGCTTATTTAATAAAATCTGGATATGCGATTTTTAGCATGAATCCAATACCTCTCTTAGCGAGAGGTAAAAAGATTAATTTAAAGCTTAAACATTGTACATTTATTTTTTATTTATGTAATTTTCACCGCCTCCAGATCGGTAGATAGTCACATCACTTACTGATCCGTACCACATCACTTACTGATCAGTAATTTGTAAACAAAACTTACTGCCTTGGAAACCCTATCGGTAAAGTTTAAAAAAAAACCTGATCGTGCAAAAATGTTTAAATTATTATTATTATTGTATTCGCGACTCTAGAAAGTTAAATGAATGAGGCGTGAACTACGTTTTTGGTTCTTTTTACTATCACGAGATGGCTCAATGTACACTAAAACACACAGTCTCTACTTGTACTATGCTCTAAAATTTAGTTTGTTTAAACCAAGCGTGCATCGGTCATTTCGTTCGTTTGTCTCGTTACCGTTTTCTAACCGTAAAGGCCGTCGCGCACTTGAGCGACGCGAAGCGAAGCGAAGCGAAGCTCGGCGAAGAGCAGTTTTTTCATTCTACATATTATAATGGGTATACGCGCACTTTGGAGCAGCGAAGAGAAGAGCAGCGAAGCGACCCGGCGGAATTCTTCGGGGAGAATATTTTTCTCTGCTCTTCTCTGCTCCGCGCTTCGCTGACCTAAAGTGTGCGATAGCGCAGCTACCTGAAATAGAGCAAATACGCCCGAGACGTATCGGAAATAGTTGATTTAGAACAAAATTTAATACCTTCCTTGAACAATAATAACCATAACAAAACATTTCGGAGAGATTAGGTTAAAATGTTTAACAATGAAGAAAATTAGTAATTTTGGTATCAAAATATAAAGAACTATACGACATGCAATGTGCCGAGTATTCTCATGTTCCATTCGAAAATATTGATGAAATTTGATGGCATGTTTTTCTTTTTTTGTTAATGGGATGAACCCACATCCTCCGTCTTTTCTTCTCTTCTTGAATTTAGGCTTCTTCACACAATGATGCCACAATCATTATATCTTCGTCCGAGCTGTCCATCTTATGTGCCAAACTGAAACAAACGTGGCCGTTTCTCGTTGAAAACTGCTCGCAAGTGCGCGTTGGCACTAAATATGACTCTTCGCCGCGCTTCGCGTCGCTTCGCTTCGCGTCGCTCAAGTGCGCGACGGCCTTAAAGCAATAGTTCATCTCTGCAAAACCAGTCCGCAGAAAAGCGCTAGTATATGTGCTAATATCGTAACCAGGCAACTGGGGCGGTTCGTTTGTCACGTTTGAATTTGATCTGAAAGTTGCCAGAATCTTCTGATTTAAGTCAATACTTTTCAAACCATTTTGAGCAATTTAGTTGTGCAGTTACTAGCAGTGAATTGTGTTCTGTTAAGTGGGTTTAGTGGTAATTATATATATATATATATATATATATATATATATATATATATATATATATATATATATATATATATATATATATTGTGAAAAATGACGAGATCAATAAGTATAAACAATTAAAATTTGATTACATACTTAGCCTTGATCATAAGTTTATGTGTTTTATTGTTATATTAAAATAAAATGTAATTTTTTCCAGAAACCTACATGTGTCCATCATAAATGTATTACAAACAGTCTCCCTGTTGAGGAACAAGGGCAAATGTTTTGTTTTCCAAGATTGGAAAGCCTACGGCGGGAATGGATCATCCGGATGGGTTGTCTTGATCTACTCGAATTCTCGTACCAGCAAATATTAGAACGAGGATTCCGTCTCTATCGACTTCATTTTACTGATAAGCAATGTCGGGCGATATTTGATAAATTCATGAATGACCTGTTTGACTCGCTGAATTCTGTTTCTTCTTCCCAAAAACCCTACGCAGAACGACTTCATAAAGCCAGTAGACATGTACCATTCCAGGAGAAAGCAATCCGCGTTTTAAATGAGTGAAGTTTCTCGTCAAAGGTGTGTGTGTAAAGAACCCGCCAACGGTGAAATTATTAATTGTCACCACTAGCAACATGATGTATCTGCGGGATTCTCTACAGGCTCTTGATTTTAAGTACCTCTGTATGAGATCTTTAAATCAAGATCCTTTAGATAATCTCTTCAGCATTGCAAGAGGATTGTGTGGCGGGTATTCTAAACCATCAACTTTGCAATTCGTGGACTCCTTCAAAACGAATATTCTTAATAATACCGTTAGGTCTGGCATTGGTGCGAATTGCGAAGATGATAGTGACAGTCTTCTTTTGTCATTTCAAATCCTTCTCGCTGATTCCTCTGATACCTTCGGCCCTATTCCTTCAACTTCCCCTGTGAATCCCACTCCTCTTTCAAATAATTTTAACCCTATTCCGTCAACTTCCCATGCTACCAGTACACCATCGATTCCATCGTCCGTTGATACTTCATATTTGCCAAATGTTGACATAAATAAAACTGCGTATGTTGCTGGATATTTAGTAAAAAAACTGTTAAATTATGAATGTCAGTCTTGTGAGCAGTTCTTTTGTGGCAACACAATAACCGGACAGTCATAATATAACAGTTTTACGTGATTATGGCGAAGACAATATACATTATTTGAAATACCCTTCGAATAATTTTGTGAAATTAGTAACAAATTGTACAGATATTTTTTTTTCGATAAACTTACTTTACTGCCTCATATTTCCCGTTCCTATATCTCTCAACATTTTTGCGCCCATCGCCGAAAAGATATAGCCCAAAAAGTTACCAAATTATTGTTTATTGTTATTAAATCATTTTGTAAAATTGACCAATTGTAAATAACACAGTTGATATATTTTTAAGAAAATATTTATACACGTAAATAATATATTATGCTCGTCGCATGAAACATTATTTACGTATGAAATATTTATTTACAAATGTATTATAATGATAGCTATACACGAGCATGAAATTTGCGATACGAGCCATGCTCGTGTATTAATACTCATTATACGTGGAGTTGTATACATCAGTTTTTCTAAACCAATAAATTGTTTATAAAATCTATTGTACCATAATGATAGTCTGTGACGAAATGATAACAAAATCTGTATCATAATGATTATCTGTATCGAAATGATAACTAAATCTGTATCGAAATAAAAATTTGTATCATATTTAATAAGTACGAGTATATTAAAGCATAGAATTAGAACAATAATGTTTTTTTTTTATTTATTATTTTCAGATTTTCTATATTTAAGTATTAATATATTCTGTAACACAAAAGTTTAATTTTTATTTGTCGATAATTTTTCTATAATAAAAATACCTGACAAAACTATTTTAAAATGTCACTTGTCAAAAGTGTTATTGATATACAAAAATTAAACATTGTGTTACAGAATATGACAGAATTTTAAATTTGAATTATTTGAATCTAGCATAGCATTCCATTTTCGCGCATTTTAGTTTAGTTCATCTCCGCACAACCAGAGGTGCTGCGAACTGCGTTTTTATATTTACTATAGAGTTGCAAATCTGATAGTATAGATGGTCTGTGCTCGTTACAGACAGCTAACCTTGTGTTTGCATTGAGTATTTCAGTTGTGCTTTGATTTTTTTATCTTTATTATTTTGTTGTGTAGTTTGTTGCTTTTTGTATTTTGTAGTACAAGCAATAATAATAAAGTGTTGCATCGTGGGATACCGGGCTACTGGCGAGTTTTAATAACTTATTATCCAACACTTTGTAATACACAGAAAAACAGCAACTTTCTTTAGTTGAAATCTCCATGTTTACAGTGCATGTTTATTGAAAGGTGTTATATAAAAATATACGCTTTATGTTGTATTCTGATGATGAATTAAATTATCATTAACTTTTGTTTCCTTCTGAAGGTGTACATAATAACCATGGTTTTCCTAATCCGGAGAAAGATTTGGGGCGCTTCAACAAGTAGCTGGATATTTTGGATATGGAAGATTTACGTAAGATGAATGTGTACAATCAATAAAAAAATAGCAAATAAAAAATAATAAATATATTGTTCTCATTTTTTCATCCTGTACCTTAATATAAGATATTTTACATGATTAAAAAAATACATTATGCTATAAATTTTATGAGCAACTAAAATTTAAAAACCTTGTTAGTTCTTTTTCCTATCAAGAGATGGCGATGAGAGAGTTTTATGTAGAGTGCCTACAGAAAGAATTTTTTCCATGCTAGTACTATCCTTCGATATATTTCTTCTGTGATTCTGTTAACAAATGATACTGTTTGTCCTAGATATATGTACTTATCAACGTACTTTAAGTAGGATCCAACTAATTTAATGTTTTTCTTTGGCCCATTGGTCAAAAGTTTATCCGTAGTCCTACATTCTTACTTTTGCACTGAATATCTTCCAGCATAGATTCTACAGCGTTAGGAGTTTCAGCGACGAGGACAATATCGTCTGCGAATCAGAGATTAGATTGATATTTTCCATCTTCAAGCCCCTTGTTTTCCCAATTTAGTTCTTTAAAAACTGATATGAATACAATGTTGGTGACAAAGGATCGCCTAGTCGCACTCCTCTTTCAATATTGAATGCTTCCCCTGGTTTTTCTAGAACTATCCTAGCCTTGCTTTTATTGTATATGGCTTTTATTATTTTAATATATTTGTGTTCGATCCCTGCTTCATACAACGATTTGAAAATATAGTGGTGTTCTACACTGTCAAACGCCTTTTCAAAATCTATGAAGGCAAGATATAAAGTCATTTTGTATTCTTTCGCTTTCTCCATTATTTGGTTGATTGATTGTAGTTGGTCTGTTGTGGAGAATCCATTCCTAAATCTCGCTTGTTCGAGTGAATTAAATTCTTCGATTTTCTTATTTATTCTGGAGTGTATTATTTTTATAAAGACTTTGTACATGCATGAAGATAGACTGATGGGTCTATAATTATCTAGAATTTCTCTGTCTTTTTTTGTAATTGACAAATAAATGCAAAATGTCAGTGTCAGATTTTTCTGGGAGGTATGAATACATTTAATATATATTATTGTATTATTAATTAATTATGTATTTAAATTACAAGTGTGTTAATATTACATATATCCTTAAGAAATACCGCTAATACCGTCAATGAATTTAAAGAATTTTGAACATGTTAGAATAGTAGGATAAAATTTGTCATAGAACGAAAGAAGAGAAACAATTTCAATTATTTGTGTGTACTTATAGGGTGCGAGCAGTCACTTTGTTGGCCTTGGCAAGCAGATATGAGGATCCGTGTCAGAATGACGGCAAGTAGTTATTTACATAGATGTCACAATTGTAATATGTCATAATTTTTCATTCAAAATTTCAAAATATTCTGATGTTTATTTGTCATCCATTAGTATGTAATATACTTGTCGAGGAAAATAATCTACATGGATTTGGTCCCCACAAAGTCATAACTGCTCGCGCCCTATGCAACATAAAATGAAAATTGCGAGAGGTATTGTGCTGGCCACAACAGATTTTTTTACTAAGAAACCAACACCATAGTTTCCTGTTTTTTCTTCTCCATGGCAGAATATGTTATTCGACTTTCTTTCTATAATTTGTTCTGTGTTTCTTCTTATCTCGCATAACCCTATTATATTCCATTGGATTTCTTCCAGAGAGTGTTCCAGTTCCCATAGTCTGTCTTCTCCAATTAAAGTTTTAACGTTAAGTGTACCTACGAATATTGTATCCTTATATCTAAGTTTCTGGGGGGTTTGGTCGCTTACTTCTGCAGGGACCAACCGTTTTGGAAGAGCTTGGAGTTTGAGCCGGTTTCTATTTTCATAATGTATATTTTTATTATTATTATTCTTAAGTTTTAAGTATGGATATTTCTGTACATGCGATTTTAATTGCTATTTATCTTTTGTAATTAGAAGTGATCTTATATCTATATTATTGGTTGGGGCTGTATTTGAGGTAATAGATCCTGATCTTTTCCTTTGTTGCTTTTCTATATTGCCCACCGCTACTTTAACACTAGTATTCATAGTCGTTCGCCAGCGGTTCGCCAGCGTTTCGCCACTGGATATTCTCTATTTTATTTTCATAGACACGCGCTCGCCAGCGCGGGCATGCGTATCTAGTGATTCGCCGGCGAACCGCCACAGAAATACGGAGCAGGCACATAGGTTCTTCAGCCGTACGCCCATAAGTTTTTTCAGTAAAATAAATACAATAACAATGAACGAAATTAATGATATTCGTTTTGAATATCAATTATTAGCTGAAATGGAAGAATGTGATGAAATATATAGGCGTGTACCAAGGCGCTATATACGAGATATAGAAAATCCATTGCAGTTTTATACTAATAAACAATTTAAAGCTAGATATAGATTTTCCAAGCAGACAATAAATACTTTTATATTACCAAATATTATAAATCAAATTGAAAAACCTACAAAGAGAGGACTACCAATTCCACCTATATTGAGTCTATTAATTACTCTACGATTCTATGCAACGGGCAATTATCAGGTACCAGAATTATTTTATTAATAATGAAATGGATAGGTTGATATTTTATTTAATTATAGATAGTAACTGGAGATTTGCGCGGTATTTCGCAACCCACAGTATCTCGATGTATTAAAAATGTTTCACATACTATTGCTTCATTGGCCCGCCAAGAAATCAAATTTCCTGAAAATCAAGATTTGCAAAGAACTATGCAACAATTTTACGATATTGCGAACTTTCCTCAAGTCTCAGGTTGTATAGACTGCACTCACGTTCCGATAAAAAGTCCAGGCGGTAATTTGGCAGAAGTATATCGTAATAGAAAACGTACTTTTTCTATAAATGTTCAGGTTGTCGGTGGCCCAAATTTAGAAATATATGACATTGTTGCGCGATGGCCAGGCAGGGAGCACGACAGTATGATATTTAACTACAGTGGCGTTAAAACAAAATATGAAAGAAGAATTTTATCAGGATATTTACTTGGCGACAGTGGATATCCCTGTTTACCTTATTTAATGACACCTTTATTAAATCCTACAACAGATGCAGAAAATCGGTATAATCGATCTCATATAAAAACGCGAAACTCCGTTGAACGATTGTTTGGAGTGTGGAAAAGACGATTTCCATGCTTAAGTCGATGTCTGAATAATAAACTAGAATTAAGTTGCACTATTATTGTAGCTTGTGCTGTGCTATACAACTTAGGCATAAAATTCAGAGACGAATTTGTATATGAAAATGAAGCTGAGGCAGATGATGAAATAAATATGCCAGCTGTTCGACTACAAAACAATGGAATTGGTCATGCTATACGAAGAACGTTAATACAACAACATTTTCAATAAATATTCTTTCATTTGAATTTTATAAATTTTATTTTTTTTACATTACATGAAAATGTTAAATATAATGTACCTACCTATATAAAAAACTATAAAGCAAATAAAATTGTACCCATACAAATAACTTTTAATTTTTCCTACAAATTTAAATAAGAAGGTTCTGTTGGATAAGGATTATATATATTTGAAGTTTCTAAATTACTCAATATCTTTTGTTTTATCTTTAAATTTGTTTCTGCAATAAGTCTCTCTGTACAAGCTGTTAAATATTTTTCTTGTTCTGTTTTCAAATGTATCTCGTGAATTTTCTTTAAATGTTCTTGTTCCAGTTTAGCATTTTCTAGTCGTACTTGCATAAGTTTATCTATGCTACTTAATTTCTTTGGTGTAGTTTGGTTCGATTTTTTTGATACATTAGAGGAAAAAGTACAACGTAATGTTGGCGTCTCTGTTCGATAATTAAGTTCCTTTTCCTTGTCTCCTAAATCATAAGTTTCTTCCACTTGTTTATCTTCAGTCGTGGCTAAACCAGAATTTTATTTCATTTTACATTACAAATTATAAACGAATTAATTTTTAAAATCATTAATTACCCGTAGATGGATCGGTGATAATAGTAGTAGCTTTTTGAAGCATAATTCCGTCACTATCATAAGGATTAGGTATTTCAACCGTTAAATGAGGAACAACTGTGTCAATATCGGGTAAGACAGGTGTATCGGGAATTGATGGTCCTCCACCTGTACCCATACGCTGACGTCGTTCTAGAGCTTTGTCTAACTTTCTTTTTCTTTTAATTTTATCCCAGCATCTCTTTAATTGAATTGTGGTTCGCTAGATTATGCCAATATATGAATATATTTCTTATAGAAAGATAATATAATTATACATTACCAACCTTTTCTGCATTTCTACATGCGTTATATTCCTTCGTAAGTTGTTCCCAACATTCGTTTTTCTTTTTAATGTTACTGGCATTAGTCTCTTTGCTTTCAATAACCGGATATTTTTTAATTAATTGAATTAAAATTTCCTTATCCTCCGTCGTATATGATACTGCCATATTTTTTTGTCTTGATTGACACTTTGATTCGAAGTGACAGCCGATTAGTGTACGCGCTAGTATTATAGACGATTTTGCACTGTATTAGACGGTATAGTTAGCCACAATCTGGTTAAATGAATAAAAATCGCCGAATGTTTTTATAAAGAGTAGTAGGTATAATATCTGTATCTGCCGCCCATTGGCGATCCGCTGGCTATTTACTATGAAAGTAAATTCATCGGCGATTCGCCAGCGAAGCGCTGGCGGGCGGATCGCCAGCGATTTGCTGGGCGAAGGACTATAAATACTAGTGTAACTGTTTCTTGTGTTTTCGTATATACTTTTTTATCTGGTTGGTTATTCTCTTCTTCGGAAAGGTTTTTTTTGTTATTTTTATTTACATTTTCTTCTTTGATAACAAGTTTATCGTAATCCATGTAACAAATTTTGTTTTCCGTTCTAAGTTTCTTCATTTCCGGAATAAGTTTTTTCTGTATTTCAAATTATTTGTTTTGGTAGATCTTCTGCTATGTATATCCTTTTTCCTTTTAATTAAAAATAATAATAAAGTAAGTAATAATAAATAACGTATAGGAGGAAATGTACTATTATCATGTCCAATATAATGGCTTAATTTTCTGCCGGACACCTTTTATTTACAAAAAACTATGTTCCCATGTTAAACGCCTATGTCAAGGATTTCTTGGGACACCCGCTATATATACCGTGTGTCTGTCGTAAAGGTGTACATAGGAGATTAACATGGGAAATTAGTTTTTTGCAATTCCCTGCTCACCTAATTATTTTAAGCAAAAATGCGTCAAAAAAAGTTTTAGGGCATAAAATTGTGCATCTAAATCAATAAGCAAAATTAACATGCTTTATAACGACAGAAATTAAATATGAAAATGTCGAAAATTTCGTTGAAAATATCGATAGCCATGGAATTAAACAAAAAATAAATAAAAGCTTGACGTTTTATTTGTCAAATATGTTATTTGACGTTTCTGACAATTTGATTTTGTCTCTGGTTTTGTTGTCTGAAAAAATGAATATTTATACTAATGAAGAGCGTGTTTTCATAATAAAATGTTTTTATGGAGGTAATAGTTACCGCAAAGTGCGTGATTTATTTTCCGTTAAGTTTATGGATCGGCCGATTCCCAGTGCGACTACAATTGCTAAATTGGTGACAAAATTTGAAAAGAATGCTAGTGTGTCTTACACGTGAGCCGAGTTATCAGAATGTAGGACGAGCAGAAGAACTTGCCTTGCTGAAAGAAAGAGTGTTAGGAATGATAAGTGTAAACCCCTTCTGTAGTATTAGATGTATTGGAAATGAGTTGGGAGTTCATCACAACATCATACATAATATTTAAAAAAAAATTCGTCTATTCTTATAAAATGCAGTGTCACCAAGAACTTTTCCCATACGATGAAGAAAGTAGAAGAGTATTTTGCGAAGATATGCAGAACCGGGCTAATAATGATCAAACGTTTTTATCGTCCATTTGTTTTACCGACGAATGCACTTTCACGTTAAATAATGAACCCAATACCCAAAATACACGTTGTTGGGCAACAGAAAATCCTAGAATTAGTATTTCAACAAGGGCACAATATCCTCAGAAAGTTAATATGTGGGCTGAAATTTTAGGTCACTGCATAATTGGTCCTTTTGAAATACGTGGCGATCTAAATACGGAAAATTATTTGGAGATGCTACAAAACGAAATTGGTCCTGCAATAGACGATGTTGTGCGCCCAGATCGAGAAGGTCTGGTTCCAACACGATGGATGTCCTGCACACTATGGCAGAAACGCTACTGAATATTTGGATCTGGCATTTCCTGGGCGCTGGATTGGACGAGGGGTATTATTAACTGGCCTGCTAGATCTCCAGATCTCGCTCCATGTGACTTTTTTTTATGGGGTCACTTAAAAAATCAAATTTATAAACAAAGCCACGAAAACATAAATGATCTGAGAGATGCCATATTTAATGAATGTCATCGTATAACTCAGTGGCAACTATTTAATGTACAAAGGTCGTTTTACAATAGATTAGGTTATTGACCTGTCCAAAATGGTGCTGCATTTGAATATTTATTGTAACTATTATCTTTAAAGTATAATTACTTGTTATTCGTTTACTAATTATAAAACTTTTCTTGCTTGAAAATATTATGTTACAAAATATTGAATTTTTAATAAATTCATATTTAAACAAAACTGTATTTTTTAACTTTATTTATTAATCTAATATTTCTGTTATTGTCATACTTAACGATATTTGTCCAAATCAAATTGTTAGAAATGTCAAATAAGTTAACTTACGTTGTGACAGATAAAACGTTAAGCATTTATTTATTTTTTGTTCAATTCTATGGCTGTCGATATTTTCAACGTAATTTTAGACATTTTCATATTTAATTTCTGTCGTTATAATGCATGTAAAGTTAATTCTGTTTATTGATTTAGATGCAGAATTTTATGCCCTAAAACTTTTATTTGACGCGTTTTTGCTTAAAATAATTAGGTGAGCAGGGAATTACAAAAAACTGATTTCCCATGTTAATCTCCTATGTACACCTTTAAGATAGACACACGGTATATATATATATATATATATATATATATATATATATATATATATATATATATATATATATATATATATATATATATATATTGTTACAGTTTCCTTGTCATTAGTTAATTTGTTTATTTTGTTATTTTAAGCCACTAGGCAGCCCGCTCTTCAGGGACGATGCATGTAAATCATAATTCGGTGGCGTCAGCGATTTTTTTTTTAGTACGTCAGTACATCTTTTCAAAATTTAGTACAATTTATTTAAAATGGTAAATAATGTTGAATTACTGGCAAAATGGTAACGATAGCAGTACGAAGTTGGTATTGTTGTCGGTAACAATATGAGCATTTCGTTCAGCACTCAGCGCGGGTACATACCGGAACTCAGAAGTCTTATAACTTAAATTTTTTAGAAGTTCGACAACGACGACAGCCGAACACGCTTCGTTTTCGGTCGGAGAAAGTTTTGAAATCCGTTTTACCCAACTAAAATTTTGTGACGACTATTGAATGTGAACGTCATTTAAAATTGTTTTGTGAAATAAATTACAAAATATTTAATATGTTTCATATAATGAACACTATTATAAAAATTATTTAATGCCGTAAATAAGTAGGTGCATATTGATATATTATATAATTTGTAAAAATCTTTTATATTAGGTTCTTGACATTGTAACAATACATTAAAAACAATGAAGGATATACTATAATAATAACAATCACAATAAACAAATAACATTGTCATATTATAAATGAGAAGATGACAAATATCGGAATATCTGCGTAAGTAATCAGGTGACAGCTGATGGATGTTGTGTTAGCATTTAAATTTTGAATAAACGACTCCTACTATACAGAAATTTGTTGATTGTTGCAGTCCAACAGCCATTTTTTTTTAATAAAAATAAGTTAATTTATTTATAAATCAATGTACAGCCACAAGTTTCTATGTTCTGTTTTAGCTCATTGGAGAAATTAACGTAAAGCAGGTTACTATTGATATCAGGTATTTAATTTAATGTTTTGTAAAACTGGTGATCTACTATACGGTAATACAGGTACAAAATTTGAATATTATTATTAACAATCACATTAAACAATTAAATAACAGTGTCATATTACAATTGAGAAGATGACGTATCGGAATATCTGCTAAAGTAATCAGCTGTTGGATGTTGTGTTAGTATTTCATTTTCAATAAAGCGACTCCTACTGTACAGAATTTTATTGGATTATTCAGTCAACAGCGAAATTTTTGTAATAACAGATACATTAATTTATATGTATGTTCATACAGTGAACAGCCACAAGTTTCTGATGTACTGATTTTAGCACATTGGAGAAATAAACGTAAGAGGTTACTTCAGCTATTTCACATTTTTGGATATTCTGTTTTGTAAACTTAATAGCGTAAAACGAGTAAAAAACCTGTTACAGTATGTAATCATCTACAATTGATTTACTGCAAGCAAAACCTCAAGGTATTTTGCACATCGATAACAATATAAGAAACGTAAATATCAGATAGGTAGTTTTGTTCCAGTTCTGCAGTATTTTTATCAATACACTGGATATCCTACTCCTATTGCTAAAATTGTAGCTAATGATGTGTTGCTCACATCACTATTTAGAAACGAAAATTTTATTCAAATTTATACATTATTGAATGTTTCTGATTATTCAAAAAAATTACTTGGAAAATTGTATGAATTTTTGGTAGTATGTACATTTGCAAACTCGCAGGCCAATGGAGAGCTGTTACGGGCCCTGAGGTAAAATCAAATTAGCGGGCCCCCGCAATGCTGGGACAAAGAAAAGAGTACTATACTTTTTAATTTTTTTATTTATCACATATGTAAATAAATCTTCACTTTCGACGAGACTGCAAACGAGTTTTCAGAGCCGAAACATGTAAAACCAAGAAATCAAACACGAATAACTGATCTCAAAAACTTTTTACAAATTGGTGCATTGTATTTAAAATCTCTAAACTGTTATTTTAAATTTGCAAGTACTATAATATATTGATATGTAAAAGAAAGATAAGTATAATTCAAATTTCCTTCCATTTATAATCCAATATGACTTCCAATAAGAATTATTATCCGGCCCATCATATATTTTAAAATTTCGCATGTGGCCCGCCTCTCAAAAATGTTGGTGACTCCTGCTCTAATATATAAAAACAATATATAAATTTTAATCATTTTTAAACTTCCTTAACTTATTCTCCCACATGGCGCTCGCGCCGAGCGTTTAGTTTCAGTTGTAATTGGTGTTTATCAATCATTACATTTATGATACGTTGTGTCTCAGTCAGCCCAACTCTGTTGATTTAACCTTATCTAGTTTATGCAGCACATCAACAGTTGGTTTCTTATTCTGATTTGACTGGTTTATGCATGATTTAGATCTGTACAATTTAGCAATGTGACTTTGTGTGGCTCTTGAAAAAAAAAACATCTAACATGTTGCTCACCGCTACCATTTCCATTGCATTCCTAATCTTTACCTGAGCGAAAACTAGACCTATGATAATATTTTGTTCTTTTTATGTTTTATCTTTCTTTGCATATTGGAAATGTGTTCAGAGCCAATTAAGATCTGAAGTGTGGAACGAAACCTAATGGGCCCATAAATCATTTTTTTTGTATGAAATATTGTACAAAGATATGACCATTAATGAAAAATAGACATGAAAATTTCTTATATTAAGCAAGATATGATTTTTTAAAGTTTTGCAATGAGTTTTACTACTTATTAGTCAGTAAGTATTTTGCGATTTTTATATAAATTTGTTATATTTCGATTATGGTTAAAGTATGAATAAAGTATTTTTTTTAATATGTGTTAACAAAAGCTGTCGTCCTACTTAATGCCGGGTGATGTATTAGGCCTAATAAATTATATAATTACCAAATTGGTTATTTTTATATTAGTATATTTTGTATTATCTATTTTTAATAACTGTGCATATATTGTTTGGATACGAGAATAGTAATAATAAGTACTTTGAGTTATTTTGTTATGAATGTAAAATCAACATTACATTTCTCCGCTATTTTCCTATATAAAATTAATGTTTACGACTATGAATGTATGTTATTTAAAACGAGACTAAGAAGTTTAATTAAATTGTGTAAGTATATTATTTCTATATTTTAGTATATTTATTGTATTCCTATTTTTTATATATTTTTTCTTGAAAGTATGAATATTGTCCATAATTTTTTATTTTCCAATTTTAGTTTTGTATTTCGTCATCTTAAGAAATGAAATCTTTACAGAAAATGTAATGTTTTAACAAGGAATTTGTAAGTAATTGAAGTTAGATAGCTCCATACCATTCAAAATAGCATTATTAATTATAAAACTCATGCAACTATTACAATGTACACATAATTTTGATAATAATAGATTCTAAATTCATAGTATATATCAAGATTTTAGTAAATTACACATTTTTGATGTTTTTATTTTCAAAGATATAACCAACTCATATATTAAATATTTAATTCATATTTGTATTGAAATAATGTAATTACATTTTAAAAATAATTTAAAACTTAGAATAGAATCTACTGCCCGGTCTTATATGGATTAAATAAAAATATAGTAGTAACCACAGACGCGTTTATAAAAACTAACTTTATAAACGCGTCTGTGGTTACTTGTTGTGCTGGCCGACTTATGACTTCTGACGATGGCTTCATGGAAGCTGACTCAGAAGTTGTATCCTAGTGAAACTAGTCGTAACTTTGTAATTTTTATTATAACTTAACCATCATTATTAAAGCTATTCAAAGCATATGTATACGCGCGGTTTACACCTATATTTGTGCAATTGATTAATAAATGAACCTATACGTTGTTTAATTGGTTAGTATTTTAAAACTTATATGGTAAATTTTATTTCAGAAAATAGAAAGAGGCATTGTGCGGAAAGCCTTTAGAAAAACAATAAAAATAGCATATGAATATTTGTAGTTTATTTGTTAAGAGTGCATGATAACTCACTGCTTAGTCTCATATAGACGAAAATAAAGAAATAGTAAATCATTTTCTTTATGAAACAAAGCATACATATAAATTTGATTTACGCGGAGTATGGTGCAATTTGTTTAATTGGTTAATAAATGAACCTGTTATTTAATTAGTTGTTAGTATCTGCTTGAATACTTTTATACAAAGTACTTATTATTGTATTGTATAATATGAACTACGAGTATTTAAGATACGACTATACACACGTATTTATCATTCTCACAGCAAGGTATATGAATACTTAATGATAAACTTTAAATAAACATGTATTTGTATAATTGTATGTGTATTTATCAGTTTTTCAATATTTTGTTCATTTAACCTAAAAAGGTCTTATATTTATATATGTACTACAAATATTTGCCTGTTTTGCCATTTTATTTATTATTTAACTCTATATTACATTTTCATTCAATTTCAAAAGTATTTAAAATGTTGTAATCATTTTTAAATATCTGACAGATCGCTAGATAAATTTCTTTTAAGAGGTAAGAGACATCTATTCTCATAATGTTGAACTTTTCTTTCGACCGCATATATATTTTTCCCCAATGTAAATCGAACTTTGCCGAGAATACCCGATGTGCGTAGGACTTCTGGCAGTTTTTAGTCGTGCGTTTCGGAACTATGAGACTTCGAGATTACGATGTGCTCCCCTCAGCGCTGAGAACCGATGTATGCCGAATGCATCACAATTTTGTCCTGACTTGTGCCCAGTCATAGACAATACACTCTTTAGACCTGAAACTCATGTGTACTTTAGGGTACCTTTATATACAGGGTATGGCCATGGGGCAAGATCGCCGCCATTAGCGAGACAATGTCAAACACACTAAGTATTCATTTTCTTATTTATTTGTAAGATATGTGATATTATATTACAAAGGAATATTAAATAATCACACTATGAATCTAAAAAGGTAATAAAAATTCATTTATTTAAGAGATACACAATTATTATTGACATACATTTAGAGGTTATGTACAGCATAGGATATAGATTGTTATTATCACATCTAATTTAATAACTGTAGTTATTATTTACATAATAAGTATATATTCTAAACTTACCTTTTAAAAATTTAAATGTTTGTGCTTAATATTGGTAATTTTTATGTGTTTTCAATATTGTAAGTCATCGTAGTCAGTATCTCAAGAAAATACACATATAAATAAAATAAAAGTATTACTTACACTTTAAATAAATATTACAAGTATATTTAAATGTGTTTTGCTTTAAAATAAAACAAATAGCCAGGAAAATACATGAAAATTTGCCCAATAACAACGAATATGACAGTGGCCCGCTAATGGCGGATGAAACGCGAGCCACATCATGGCCATACCCTGAGTATATAGGTACCCTAGTGTACTTTAACCTTTAACCGACGGAGTGGGGGTAACTTAGTGACCCCAGCTGTACATTTTACTTGATATTTCTTTGAGTTTTTTTTTTCTTGTGTTGAAGTCTCATGTAATCGTCCCTCTTGTCACCAGCTCTTAGGTAACTTATCCATTAACTAATAAAAAAAGAAATGCACAGGGTAAAATAATAATATATAGGTGGGGGTCATTGAGTTACCCCACTTAGTAGTTTATGCTCAAAAGCACACTCTGTTTCAGAACGCCCATGGTCGGTGCAGAAGCATACCATAATCTTACTTTTTCGTAGTTTAGCGTTTATCTCTTTGTGCCTTTATACATAAGTGCTAATATGTGTCGCCGTGGTTTATCCAATGCGGAATTAGAACGTTTATTATACGAAAATGACTCTGAAATTGACACGGACGATGATCTCGAGAGAGATCCAAGTGTTGTAATAGTATAGAGCAAAGCTTCAGAATCTGAAGATAATATTGAAGAAAAATCGGAAAAAAGTGAAACAGAAGATCAGATAGATTTAGATAACCAAGCAGATTCTACTACAACTTACAAATCAAAATCAGGTAAATAAAAAAATTACATCTATTTATGCGGAGGTGTAATAATTATTTTCAGGTAAACTGTGAAACACAATTCCACCAAAATCTAGTAGACGTCTGCAACGCAATATAATAACAGCGAAACTGGTCCTACCAACTGTACGCAAAATTTGACGTCAATCTCAGATTGTTTCAAATTATTTGAAAAAACCAATACTTGCCTGAAAACTGTACTATAGTAGATTAATGTTTGCTAATGTTTTTTTCTTTTTTTTTCAAGTTTATATTTTTGTATATTATACAATAAAGATGTTTAGTTTATGAATAAGCTTTAATTAACCCTTTACTCTTATATTTTCGATTAAAATATCCATTACACAGTTATTAAATAGGGGGTCACTCATTTACCCCACTTAGCAGTTTACGTCGGGTTTAAACACTCAGTTGGCTAAGGGTTAACTGAACATTACACCTCGTGAATGGAATAGAACTAAAATGTAAATTAGGCAATCCGCTTTTAATTTTATTCAAAATATTTTAATTTTGTTAGATATAAATGTATTTTGATATTAAAATGTATGTGCACAAATACAACGTTAAATTATATTTTTTCAATAATATGCATAATAAAATTTTAATTTCAAATACATTCGACTACTTATTTCATTGAAATATTTATAACTGGGTTAAAAATAAAACACGGATATATTATATGAACACATAAAATTAAACAATATTACATTAAAAACTCGCTCAGTAGAAACACAGAAGGTACAATTAATAATGAAAGCAAATTAAATAGAATCAAAAACAAATATTTTCAAATGTCAAATTCACGTCAAATTCAAATGTTTCCCATGCAACCTTATTTTCCACCTCAGAAAAACACATGGACTAATAGTTTCGTCGATATTAAATATGTATGTTCTTAACGCGACGTTAACGACATCTATTGACCGGAATTGAGTACTACTGGCAAATGCCTTGCACTCGTCATATAAGTTTCCAAACATTGTCCCCAGTGAACGAGTAATTGCGTTTTGCGCAGTTGCGTATTGTATTTGTGTTTCTTGTTGAAACAAAACATCGCTATACCATTCAATTACGCCATTTCACCATTGTACTGTTATTATAGTTGTATTAAGTGCATTGGCATCTACGAGAGAAAAGAAAAACGGATAAGTAAGTCGAAATACTATTTTTTCAAATCATTTTATAAGAAAATGTATTATTATAGATTTGTTATCCGTACTTCATCTACAGTTACTACAAATACAACGCCAACAATAATATCAACGCCAACCATGACAACAACAACAAATGTATTACCAAGAAATATCTGTTCTACCACCTCAACTGATGAGGAATTCGATTTATATGATCAGCAGACTTCTTATGAGACAGACAACCAAGCCCCCCCAAAAAAGAAAGAAACGTTACACCCAAAAGTTTCGGAACGATTGGCAAAGAAAACACAGTTTTGTAATTGAAAAAGATGGGGAGAGTTTCTGCCAAGTATGTAATGTGTTTATTAAAGGATCAGGATTTCATATTAGTAGACATTCAAACTCACAGGCTCATATAAAAAAAAATGAAGTCTGCAAAAAATACTCCCAAAATTGATGAACTTATAAAGAACGATCCGAAACATTGTTTAACAGAAAGAGTCAGAAGTTGAACTACAAATACTAGCTTTTTTATGTGAAAATAATTTACTATTCATACTTGTTAACAGTTTGACTTTATTATTAAAAAAACCGTCCGGGACAATGATGTTATTCAAAATTTGAAATTACAGAGGGATAAAGCTACACATGTAGTAAACCAGATATTAGGACCTTTTTCAAAAAAACAAATTTTTGAAAAAATGAAACGTGAGCATTTCTCATTAATCATCGATGAGACAACAGATTTAGGAACACAAAAAAGTTTAGTAGTAGTCGCTAGATCTTTTGACGAATCTACAAAAATTGTTAAGGATCATTTTGTTGACCTAATAGAAGTTAATGACAGCACAGCTGAAGACTTGTTTAATTCTGTGAAACTCTTGCTTGACAAAAATGAAATCCTAATTTCTAATGTAATTGGCTTCGGGGCTGATAATGCAAGTGTAATGATGGGCGATATAAAGGGGGTTAAACAACGATTCAGAGAAATATGTCCAAATATTAAAGTTAATGGATGTAGCTGTCATTCATTACATTTATGCGCATCTAACACATATAAAAAAACTTCCCTCAACTGTTGAAAAGTTCCCCAGAGATCTCTACAGGTATTTTCACATAGTTCTAAAAGAACTTCGGAATTAAAGGACTGCCAAATTTTTAGTGAAGAAAAACCAAAAAAAACTTCTGTATCCGAGTCAGACAAGATGGTTGTCATTACAGGTAATTTAATTCCGTATTTTTTTTGATATTTGTACTGTAATTTTGTTTTTTGTAGGCTGTATGCGACAGAATATTACAACACAGAAATTTCTTAAATCTGTTTTTCCAACAAGCAGTCGATGAGGATAAACTCCCAGCCGCCAAAACAATTTTGACTGCATTGAAAAACCCCATTTTTAAACTGTATTTAGAGTTTTTATCTTTTAATTTACGGTTAATAAAAGATCTCAACAAGGATTGCCAAAGTGAAAATTCAAAAATACCTATAATGTTAGATAGAATTATATTTTTATATAAAAGAATTTTAAAATGCTTTCTTCAAAAAGGAAGTAATTGATAAAAATAGTATAGAGAATATTATTATTATTCTTAATCCGCACATATATCTTGGTATTGATGATGTTCATCTAGGTGGTAAAATTGATAGTTTTTTAAAAAATCCAGAAACTCAAAATACTGTAACAAAGACTGATTTACATTATTTGAAAATAAATTGTTTACAATTCTACATTGAATTATGTGTACAATTAAAAAAAAACGATTTAATATGAAAGATATTCACTTAATGTACGCTAGTAACTTTATGCCAAAAAAAGCTATTTCAGGGGACATATTGTCTATTTCCAACTTTACTTACTTATTTCCATATTTAAATTTAGATGTAGACAAAGTAAATATGGAATGGCAGCTAATTAGTGAAATTGAATTACTAAAAAACTACAAAAATGTAGATCTAACAACATTTTGGCAGGAAGTTACTAACATGAAAAATGAACTTGATCAACCGATGTTTGATAATTTAATGAAACTTGTTAAATGTGTTCTTTCTCTGCCACATTCATCTGCTGCGGCAGAAAGAATGTTCTCTCACTTAAGTTTAAAAAAAACTAAGCTAAAATATTACTACATTATCATCTATTTTGGCTGTGAAACAAAATATTTGTAACGGATTAATAATTCCAGATAAATCTTTTAAACCGAAAGACTGAGTATATATTATAACTTATGTATACACATTAACGTATATGTAGGTACCTAAAGACTGAGTATATAAACTTATGTATACACGTAAATGTATTTATGTTAATTATTATTGGTTTTTAAATAAAAATGTTTCAAAGTACCTGTTATGATTATTTTAAATATATAGAGGGATTTTTTTTAGTACAGTGTTGGCGATTTTAGTATAATTTGAGTTAAACTGTTGGTACAACAGAAATTTTCTCAATCGCAACCCTGGGTGGCGTATTGAATCGGTTTCTTACTTCTTTCTGACGACAGTTGTAGCCATAGTTATACGTTCTCAATTTTTGTGCATTGTATTGAGTATTTTAGTGAAATTTTCTTCATACCAATTTTATTTGGGATTTGTGGAACCTGTACAGAGGAAATACTTTCCTACGGGAATATACCCGAATATATTTTTGAACTATGACCATCAGAAAATACTGACAAAGCCATACACCAACTTAGGTAACCGAATTTATACTTTTATTTACTCATTAATAAACACTAATGTTAGTAATGTTCATATATTGTTGGCTTAACAAAGTTATCTTCATTTGGATGGGTGTTTTTTTTATATAAAAAAATTGTATCAATTTGTAGCTCCTGAAGAAGGCATAGGAAATGCCGAAACCGGTAGAAACCGAAATTTAAATAAAATAATTTGACTGCAATCCTGTACTTTATTTATTTCCAATGTTATCTTCACTTTATAGTACTTATATTCTTTTAGAGTATTTTTGTAGTACCTTTCATTAATCTTTAAACCTTATTTCATGAAGCCATATGGCTACTAGTGGCGTACAGTCGCCATTTTTCATTGTGAGTTCGGGCATTAATTTTGTAACTCTTTTAGGCTTTTTTTTCTTTAGTGTTATTCTTAGTTCATTTTGGTTTGCGGTATTTCTCGCTCTCATCTTACCGAACTGGATTATTTTGGAGAGCTACATCGAAACATCGAGGCGTACATTATCATGCACTGCACAGAGCGAGAAATTGAACCGGCGAGATTCAGAGAGAACAGACGCTACCATCTCTGCCATTTTGGACACCATAACCGCCGCTGTCACTATCCGCAGACATGTGCATTTACATTGTCGTTGCCCTGTATGAAGACAATAGGACGTCACACGTAGCAGTTAAGCCAATTTATTTCTTGAACTATTATTTTACATATTTATATTATTGATCGTTGATATATTTTTGCAATTTACTCAGTTTATTTTACAAATTTTATGTAGGATTGTTGATTTAGTGTTAGAAGTTATGATTGATTGTTGATATGATGTTGCAACTCAGACCCATATTAACCATAAGGCGGGCAAAGCGGCCGCTTGAGGCCCCCGATTTTATAGAGGCCCCAATTTTTTTTTTTATTCTCCAGAAAATATAAACAATATCAAGAATCTAGAACAGGAACGACTCCCTCGTTTTCATCCGCCATAAAATAATACAAAATTATCAATGCCAGTTTCAAATGCATTTCCAGAGCGTTCATTTTCATGTACGCCTGAAAAAATATTTAAGATCCAGAGTGGATGCATTAGAAATTCTAAATATTATCAAAATATTGTTACTTGTAACTATTTGTTATGGTATAGGATAACCTTTTTTTCATTATTTTTTTTTAATTGTATAATTTACATTTACTGTAACTAAATTGTATATAAATAATCATACTTTAGTTTTATTATGTAATTATTAGCCTGGTTGTAGGGGGGGGGGGGCTTATAAATAATTCCGCTTTAGGCCCCAAATTTTATTAATCCGGCCCTGTTGCAACTCACTCAGCTTATATATCGAGATTTTATATCTACTTTAGACAATCTGATCTGTCACTCGCGGTCACAGATTTACGTTTATTCAATCTGTTCGTACGCAGTAAGGTGTAGTAGGTCATCGTAGTTACTAGGACTCGTGTTAAAGTTATTTTATTTTGTATTTTCTGCGCCGCATATCGCGATCGTTGATACCATCGGCTTCCGTCGTATATTTGATTTTATACGCTCTTTCAATATACAAACTTTTCGTCGTCCACGGTCCTCGCAACTACTGCCGCGAACGACAACACTTTACGTCGATTTTTTCATCTTTTATATAAAAATCTACTGCACTTACGTACTACTATTTATACATGATCAGGTTAGACCCGATATAATATATTTACGAAAGTAGTAATCATGTAACATCCAAATATCTGTGTTGTTAAAATGTAAATCTGCATTTAATTTTTGATTCAATATATCATTTTTACCCCTCGCTAAGAGAGGTATTGGATTCATGCTAAAAATCCGATTTTAACATTTTTTACGATGATGTCTGTCTCTCTCTCGCCCTCTCTCTCTCTCTCCCTCTCTCTCTCTCTCTCCCTCTCTCTCTCTCTCTCTGTGTATGTGTGTGTGTATGTGTGTGTATGTATGTGTATGTATGTGTGTGTGTGTGTGTGTGTGGATGTGTGTGTGTGTATGTGTGTGTGTGTGTGTGTGTGTGTGTGTGTGTGTGTGTGTGTGTGTGTGTGTGTGTGTGTGTGTGTGTGTGTGTGGATCTATGTGTGGGGGACGTTGGAAGGACGATTACTCAAAAACTATAAAACTTAATATTTGTTTAACAACGTATTTTCTAATCGGACATTAATGGGAAGAGCTGATAAAGTTTTGGTAACATTTGGACAACCAGAAGTAGCAGATTCTTAAAAAAAATCTTATTTTTTGAATTTTTTTCTTGGTATTATTAAATAAAATTAAATTCTCTATCTGACACATTTAAATATTTTATTATATTCTATAATGCCATGGAAACTAATTTAAAATTTTAAAATGTTTGTAACTGACAGATAAATGTCAATGTCAGAAATCCGGAGGCATTACTAAAGACTTTTTCTGGGAAGTACATAGATTATATTATTTCTTATTATATTAATACAGTTAAATATTTAATATTATAGGTATATTTCACATACTCTTCAGAAATACTTTTAATCCCGACAATGAATTGGAAACATCTCAAAAAATTAGAATAGAATAAATTTATATTTAAAAAATCTAAATATAAAGAATAGATATAAGTAGATTTTTGGTGTAGATTGTAGGTATATAATAAATGTTAAATACATTAGGGCGCGAGTCATGTGACTTTGTTGGCCTTGACAAGCATATATGGGGGCTCGTGTCAGAATGATAGCTAGTAATTATGTACATAGATGTCAAATAACATAATTTTTCGTTCTAAATTTCGTGATTTTCCAATTACATATGGTTTATTTTCATAGACAAGTAAATTTCACACTCCTGGTGATAAATTAACCACGTGAGTAAAGAAAAGAGTAGATTTCTTAAGAAGTGAACGAACATCGACGACGAGGTGAAAAAAGCACGTTTTAATTAAGACTAAAGACCTGTGTAACTACGGAATCCTCAATCTAAACAGTAATGGGAAGAGTTGAATAGGTTCTGGTAACAATTAGACAACCGGAAGTGGTAGTTTCTAAAAAAAATCTAAATATTGTTTTTTTGAAAATTTGTTATTACAAGTAATAAAGATAATTAAATTCTCAATCTGACACATTCAAAAATTTTATTATATCTTCTATAGGTTTGGAGATATAGTATATAACTAGCGAAAGCTCGGCCCCGCCGAGCTTCCCCTGGGGCTCCGTCGATAGTGTTTTATGATAGTCTCTACGTACATCCAATCCGTCTAGGCATACTATAAACGCGAAGTGCTAACGCTAACATTATTCTCGTTATAGACAATTTTAGGCAAAAGCCGATCGACCTATCAAAGTTTTGACACTGATGCCTGAAAGCCATCTTATTTGATACCAAACACGACGTATTTCTGACAATTTTATGCAAAAAAACAAAAGCCGATCGAGTTGTCATGTTTTTGACGGCATTTCAAAAAATATTTCATTTGATACCAAACACAACAAATTTCTAACAACTTTATGCAAAAACAATAGCCGATCGACCTATCAAAGTTTTGATACTGGTGCCTGGCAGCCCTTAACAAGATCTCTCATTTCATACCAAATACGAATTAGTTCTGACATCTTTATGCAAAAACAATAGCCGATCGAGTTTTCAAAATTTTGACAATTGTGCATAGCAGCCCAGAGACAATTACAATGCTTTTGTATTGTCATAAGTTGGCCATCTATCAACGTTTGCAACTAACTATACCACGGTAAGTAGATCTGTAAAATGTTGTCCGTGTGTGTTTCTAATTTTTTTTTTTTTTTATATTTAATAGAAAAATAACAAAATCCATATTCATATATATTATGAATATTTATTTAAAATATAAAGTGTACAAATTTTAAAATTGCAAAAGAATACTGAGTAGGTATGTAAATAATATTAATTTGAAGATATGTTGAAAAGAGACGTACTCAACCTCCAACATCTTCATAGTTCTTCACTTAGCCGTAACTTTATGAGCGATATTGTCAGCTTTTACAATATGTACTTGGTGTTAATTTTTAGTTCATTTTATGTTTATTCGCTTTTTACTTTAGGTATTGGATTCATGCTAAAAATCGCATATCCAGATTTTAATAATGAAGCACATTTTAAGGTCCCTACAATCCGATTTTAATATTTTCACCATGAAGTGTGTATGTGTGTGTGTGTATGTGTGTGTGTGTGGAGTTATGTGTGTGTGTGTGTGTGGAGTTATGTGTGTGTGTATGTGAGTCAGTTGGAAGGACGATTTGTCAAAAACTACAATACTTAATATCTGTTTAACTACGTATTTCTCAATCGGATATTACTGGGAAGAGCTGAAAAGGTTTTGGTAATAATTGGACAATCGGAAGTAGCAGATCCTTAAAAAAATAATTCTAAATATTTTTTTTTTATTTTAGTTCTTGAGAGTAAATTCTCTCCCTGATACATATAAATATTTTATTATATCTTTTATATATTTAGAGATAAAGATATATAAGGTACATAATAATCTGTTGTAATAAATCTCACAGCCCAAATAATGTCATGGAACCAATTGAAATATTAAAATCATTGTAACTGACAGATAAATGTCAGTGTCAAAAATCCAGAGACATTACTAAAGATTTTTTTCTCTGAAGTACATACATTATATTATTTCTAATTGTATTAATAGTTAAATATTTAAAATTATAGGTATATTACATATACACTTCAAAAATACATTTCGAAAAATTACAAGAGGATAATATTTCTTCATAGAATGAATTTAAATATAAAAAATAGATGTAAGTAGAATTTTGGTATAGAATGTAGGTATACAAGAAATGTTAAATACAATAGGGTGCGAGCAGTCATGTGACTTTGTTGGCCTTGACAAGCAGATAGGGGCCCGTGTCAGAATGATAGCTAGTAATTATGTACACAGATATAAAATATCATAATTTTTCATTCTAAACTTAGTTATTTTTCAATTCCATGTGGTTTATTTTCGTCGACAAGTACATTCCATACTCTTGGTGACATACACTTCAAAAATACGTTTCGAAAAATAAGAAGAGTTTAAAATTTCTTCATAGAATGAATTTAAAATTAAAAAGTCTAAATATAAAGAATAGATGTAAGTAGAATTTTTGGTGTAGAGTGTAGTTATACAAGAAATGTTAAATACAATAGAGCGCTAACAGTCATATCACTTTGTTGGCCTTGATATGCAGATATGGGGGCCCGTGTCATATAATTTTTAATTTTAAATTTAGTGATTTTCCAATTCCATGTGGCTTATTTTCCTCGACAAGTAAATTCCACACTCCTGGTGACAAATTAACTACGTGAATACAAATGTACATAGGCTAAATGTAAAAACTTTGTCTATCACGCAGATTATCTTCAAAGCAAGGATTGACTTTTTCATGCCAAAACGTAGGATTTTGTAATAAAAAGAAGTTCAAAAATTTTCAAGACTTTCCATTCATTCATTTATCCAGTCAAGGAATTATCAAACAGTTAATTTTTATACTTAATGACACAGTTTAAACATAATGTATGATCTCTTTTATGAGGTGATGTTTCACGATTTGTTTATTTGATATGTATCACACACAAATTCTCATACATGTATTTGAATGTAAACATACCTTTTTGACAATCGATAAACACACAAAACAATATGTAACTTGTGATTTAGAAATAATTTTATTGTAGCACATTCAACTACTGCAACACGTATAATCTTGACATATTGATATTATATGCATGTGAACTAGCTTTGCAGTATTCCTCTATGAATTAGTGAAATTGTACAGAAAGAGGAACTAATTCGTTGATGTTTACTGCAGTTGAATTTCTGTTTGCCAGTGCTCACTGAGATTATACTATGTCAATGTTATAATAGTCCTGTAGAAAGACGTCTAAGATGTCTATTTTTATTATTCTGTCATTTTATATTCTGGTGCAAAATTGTTACGGTTTTATTCGTTTCAATATCCGACGCTTATGCTTATTGAGTTTTGTTTGAACTGGTGTTCGGTAAGAAAATGGAAATCAAGAATATATCGTACTTTAGAAGAAGAATATGCCTCTTTCGCTTTAAGTTGATCGTAAGAAAATTTATTACTAACATTTTTTTTAAATAGTTAATTTTTTTTATAGTAGTATCTGATTTTAATAAATAGACGTGGGACCATTTCATTTGTACAGATATGAATAATTTAATGTTTACTATTACCCCCTGTTACTACTCCTATTAATGTATGTTTAATTACTACTTTGTCGTCGTCGTTTTTTTAGTACTACCTCTAAAATATACACGTTATGTATTTGTTTATTTATTTGCTCAGCGGTAGTAGTTTTAAATTGCTAAGTATTTTTGTTAACTACTGATTACAAGAAAATCTTGCAAGGTATTTGTATTTGTTTCTTGATTTGTATTTTTGCTACCTGTCAAGTTAGCATCTAACTTTTATCTGAGAATATCTAATATGTATTTCTTAAATTCAGATATTTGGTGTTGTTTTCATGAAAAGTTTATATATATATATATATATATATATATATATATATATATATATATATATATATATATAATAAATAATAAAAGTAGGTACGCACACTCTTGAAAACGTATTTTAAGAAATGATGTTTTCACAATGAGGGCAGCACCATTTAATCTCCCCAAGCGTTATGGGTTAATTTTACTACAATAGAGTTAAAATTTAAACATCCAGATTTTGAACAGCAATGATAATTTTGTAATTTTTAACTGGCAGTTAATATTTTGATCGGAGGTTATAGAAGTGCTGTTCAAATGTTCGTTCACAGGGACTTCGACTCACGTCATAATGACAGCAGCTAGTAATTGTATATATGATTTAAAATACATATTATAACTTTCAATCAAAATTTCATGGTTTCCTGATTTCATGTGATTTATTTGTTAGCATGTGTGTGGAATTTAATTGACGGGGTAAATAAACCATAATAAATCAGAATATCATAAAATTTTGATTGAAAAATTAAAGGATTTGTAGATTGTGTATATTCTCTAGCTATTATTCCACGGGTCTCAATATCTGCATCTCAACGTCAACTAAATCCCATTATGAGTAAGAAAAACAAAGGGGTCTCGTGGCTGAGTACCTGAATGTCTTATCACGAATCTAGTGATCCGGGTTCGATCCCGACCGACGCCAAAATTGTTTCGAATTTTAAATGATATAAAAGTGACCCCTATGGTGCACTGTCTGCGCCAGCAATGAGTTCACGTGAGATGATGTCTGGTAAACGCCCGCATGGTACCAATATAAATATATAATCATTACCGATATCTGTGTACAAAGCAGACTGACATACCCAGAAATGGGTAATATGTCGTGATGATTTTATTTTAAAAATGAAATATAAAAGGAAGATGTTAGTAAGTTAGAATTATTCAGTTCTCAATTGACAGTTATTAAAATTCTATTCGTAAGTCGTAATATGATTTAAAGAAAATGAAACTTTGTAATAAGAAAAGTACATAGATATTTAATATGAGCTTGAAAATATGTGTTATTTAAGTATTAAATAATATAAGTTTAAACTAAATGGTTATTTTTATTCTACAGTTATGTTTACTGAAAGATTTACAGGTGATGACATCGTAGAACAGGAAATAGTAAAAACGAATATAATAGATCAATATCCTTGCGGAATTTATCGGCTATTAATTGTATTGCTGTTATTGTTATCATTTCAAATTAGTATTATACGAGTTTTGTCGTTAAATGCAAATATTATTTAAACAGTAAAATACACGAATCAAAATTTCTAGGTACTAAAAATTTCATCGTACAAAATATTTCATATACATTTTATGCGAAAATATATTAAAGTCAGGGTCCACATAAATATTTTATTGTTTCTATTTTATTCAATTTTATTTGTTGGCTACGGTTTTGTGAAATTCCAATATCGTACGTGAGAATCGAAAATCAATTGGTTTCACAACTGAAAGTAGAATATTCAATAAACAAATAATGCTCATACTACTATTGCAAGAATTATTCTTTGCAAGAAATAACCGATTTTAGTTTATAAATGCACATACATTTGAAAGGAATGGCATTTAAAGAAGTGAAATAAAGTATAATCCAGATAGCTTCACTACCCTGTAAAATGTAAATTTTTCAAATAAAAAATATTACTTAAATTTATTTCATACCCAGTGACGCAGAAAAGCATTTAGGCGGAGTTTAGAATAGAATCTCACATTTGAATTACGTTACATGGTAGGTTTCTTTATTTCTAGCTAAAACTTGTTTTGTACAAATTTATAGTGTTTGACAACTCCTTTGTACGGTTGAGATGCTTATTTTATGCATACTTATCAACTCAATTCTATAAGTTAAGATATAAAAATAAATATTCTTCATTTTCATAATTTTTCGTTTTCAAATAGAATTTAATATTCACTTCGTCACTCAAATTCCTTTTTATAACTCATATTGGTGATAAAAATTGAATATTCTTGCTTCGATACATTAATAACTATTTTCTGGCAGGTCAAACATTATGCATTTATTTGTAATTTTATTTTAATTTTATAGCTATCACTACAAATGAGCAATATTTATAAAATTTCAAATTAGTATTTACATATTACAATTGTAATTGTAAACAGATCTTATATCTTATATAGTCTTAAATATGTAACAAATAAAAAAAAATGATTAACTGTATAATAGACATCAAGTCCTATCTCAGACGTCATCCCTAGAAAAGGAGTAGGTCTGAGTAGGGCTCTCAGACAAAGAAACAAACATTTTAAAAATAGAATTACAAAAAAATCTGAAAAAAATTATTCATATTATTATTTCCAAAAGCACGAAATAGACCCTATTGAGTTAGTTTTCTGGCTGACTTGTGACCACAAGACCCGGCCTTCCGCCAGCCGGAAACTTTGCCCTTGTGCGCCGTTAGTGAGCTGTGGTTACTCGTAAAGAAGCCCTCCTCAAGGACCGCTCCAAATAAGCCGCAAACGGACCGGCGTTCGTCCTTGGAGTAAAAGTTTCGCAGGTTGAGAGTAGGCAGGCCGCTTCTCCGCATCTCAAGCTGGGCTCTGGCTGTATTGGTAGGTAGTCTTTTCCACTGGGCAATAATTTCCAAGCAGGGGCACCGGATAAAACCAACAAATACTGTCTAGACAGTTACACAGAGGCCTGATGGGCTGGGTAATATAGTCATTAAAAAAATCCCTAAATGTGGTCAGAGGAAGCAATATTTAAGACAAATGAGAAATGTAAACTCCGTTTTTTATCTTCCGCCAGGAAAGGAAGGTATTGTCTTTGGGCAAAAAATTCGATAGTGAGTTTCCAATAAATAAGCACGTTTTGAGGTAAAGGTTGTCTCAAGTTATATGCACATGGTTACCTGCGCCATTCCCAGCAGGAGGTAGTTTAAATACATAGAGAGGCAAAGAGCACTGGGACGTATTTATTTATTTTTTTGAAGTAATCAAATATTAATTTTCATGAAGTCAATTTTGCGATATCTTTATTGTTTAGTTGTTATGAAAATTTATTTAGTAAGATTATTTTGACAAATAAAGCTTACAATTATTAAAAAAATGCATTTATATATAAATTTTTAATCGGTAAGAAAAATACGTATTTATAACAATTTATTATCATTACAGTACCTATTAAAAATAATAATAGCTTTCATACAATTATTAAAAGAATGCAGTTTTAATACAAATAAAATTAGTTCACTTTTTATTTGTTTTTTGACTTCAGATCCAATACATGTACGAGTACACAAAATTTTAATTTACAATCTTATGTTTCGTCAATTTATTATATACACATAATTTTGGACTGGTAAATTATAAATAATATTTAGAAAATATTATATTTCTTTGAAAATAATCATCCTTTTAAAAATTACTTAATCCGAACCTGGGAAAATCCCCGGCAAAATATCCAGCTGTGAAGGGTCGGGCCGTTACTTCACAAGTAATGCCATGTGCAAATATCTTGACACAAGCTATACCTAGAATACGAATTTACCATTTTTACGATGATGTGTGTACGTGTATGTGTGCGTCTGTGTGTGTGCGTGTGCGTGACGGTCGTTCCGGATCGCAACCTCCAATACCACGATTCCAAAAATTGTATTTGTCGTATTTTTCATGTTTATATATAAATGCAGACGTGATTAACTTTGATTATAATTGATCCACTGAAAGTACCCTCATTAGCAATTTTTAACAGTTTTTCTTTAATAAAATCAGTTAAATAACATTTATTGATACTTATTATAATAAATTTTAAATATATTATTGTCTATGCCACTGGATTGCATTTTATACTTCATATTCAATGGATATAGATTTAAAGAACTATGAAGATATTAAATTTCATAAATCAGCCAGCTGTGCTAACCATGGAATCTGCTAATATATTCAGATAATTCAAATTGACGGATGTCAGTATCAATGAAAAGAATATGAATGGGGCAGAGATGAGGACGTTGAGATAGATGTTGGGAAGACACGGGAAGATAGGGTAAGGACTTAAAGGATAAGGGAAATGGCTCGAGTGTAAAAATTTCTAGATAGATACAAGAGAGACTATTACATTGGTTTGAACATATCATGAGGAAAGATGAAGAATATATTGGAAGAAGAATGTATAGTTTAGTGTAGAAGACAGAAGAAACAAAGGAAGACCAAAGATAAGATGGAACGACTGTATTGCGGAAGACTTGAGAGAAAAAGAATGAGGACGACACGCAAAACAGAAATGCAAGAAGAAAGTAAAAAAATAGCGACCCCTAACGAATAGGAAAAGCTAAAGAAGAAGATGTCAGTGTCAAGTGCAATTTGCATAGTTTTTGTTTGAAATAATTTTACTGGAAATATAGGATCTTTTGCAAGAAAATTTATGTATGCAATTTGTACATAATACACAGGATTGATGGAAGGTAGGAAGATAAAGTGTTGGCCACATCAGATTTTTATTTTCTAGAAACTAACGATATGAAAACCTCGATTATTATATAGTTAAAAAATTTAAATGTCATGGTACACGACAAAATTCTGAATGAATTAAAGTCAACTTTCTTTTCCAATAACTGAAATAATTTTTAATTTGATTGACGTAATATTTTAAGCTTATTATTATTTGTAAATAGTGCTGAGTAAAGTGTTTGATTAGCTGATTTTTCGAATAAAATTTCTTAGTTTATGAGCAATAAAACTGGCTTTATGATTAATAGTTAACATATTAAGGTGTTGTTATGATGGCCCGGATATCCGTTCCTCACGGTTTCACTGGTTAGTCGATAGTCGGTTAAGTAAGATTAGTCTGTTACCCGTCTATTGCTCGTACAATAATTATTGAATCTTATTAATTTCTTAGGAAACGTTGGGAACCAATGGTAGGAGTTTTAATAAAAAATACAGGCAATGCTTGTTCGGCAGTCGCCGCAAAATGTAGCTTTTTAATTATTTTTTTTGGTTTTATAACCTTGCTGTGTTATAAATTACGTCTTGTAATTATGTTGAAAAATAATTATAACACAATGTAAATTGTTTAACGTTCTGTAATTGCTGATGATGGTTGGGTTATACACCTGAAACGTCCAAATATATAATTGTCAATTTAATATGGGAACCCAAAGGCCTGCATATATTTTTTATTAAATCTTATTAACTTTGCTACATTTGAAAAATGCGTAACTAACATGAAAAATGCATAATACAGTTACTAAATTATGCCGATGTCTATTTGAAATCTGTTTTGTTGCGAATACAATGTTTTTTTTTTTTTACCTCTCGCTAAGAGAGGTATTGAATTCAAGCTAAAAATTGCAAACCCGGATTTTAATGATTAAGCACATTTTAAGGTCCCTATAATCCGATTTTAATATTTTTACGATGATGTCTGTATGTGTGTGTGTGTGTGAATTAAGTGTGTATGTGTGTGTGTGGATGTGTGTGGGGAGGTTGGAAGGACGATTTCCCAAAAACTATAATATTTAATATCTGTTTAACTACGTTTTTCTCAATCGGAGATTACTGGGAAGAGCTGAAAAGGTTTTGGTAATAATAAGACAACCGAAAGTAGCAAATTCTTAGAAAAAATCTTCTAGATATTATTTTTTGAAAATTTTATTTTTGCTAGTATTAAATACGAGTAAATTCTCTGTCTGATACATATAAATATTTTATTATATCTTGTATAGATTTAAAGATAAAGAAATATAAAGTATATAATAATCTGTTGTAATAAATCTCACAGCCCAAAATGTCATGGAAACCAAATGAAATATTAAAATGTTTGTAACTTACAGATAAATATCAGTGTTTAAAATCCAGAGACATTACTGAAGATTTTTTCTGGAAAGTACAAACATTATATTATTTCTTTTTGTATTAATAGTTAAATATTTAAAATTATGGGTATATTATATATACCCTTCAAAAATACTGTCAATACCGACAATGAATTAGAAACATTTCCCAAAAGTAGACAAAATTTCTTCATAAAATGAATTTAAAATTTAAAAATCTAAATATAAAGAATAGATATAAGTTGAATTTTGGTGTAGAGTGTAGGTACACAAGAAATATTAAATACAATAGGGCGCGAGCAGTCATGTGACATTGTTGGCCTTGACAAGCAGCTATAAGGGCCCGTGTCAGAATGATAGCTAGTAATTATGTACACAGATATAAAATATCATAATTTTTCATTCTAAACTTAGTTATTTTCCAATTCCATGTGGTTTATTTTCCTCGACAAATACATTCCACACTCCTGGCGACAAATTAACTACGTGAATTTAGAAAATCTTGAATTTTCAATGAAAAATTCTGTCATTTTATATCTATGTACATAATTGTCATTCTGACACGGTCCCCATGTCTGCTTGTCAAGGCCAACAATGTCACATGACTGCTAGCGCTCTATACTTATGTAACCAAAAACGAAAGTGGCGAGAGGTATTGTGCTGGCAACAACAGATTTTTTTTATCTTGTTGTAGTAGGTACTTCCTATTAATTTTAGGGATCGTTGTAATTACAGAACTTATTCAGAATTCAAAAAAAAATTTGAGACTAAAATCAATCGCATTTTTTGTTTTTTTACGAAAAAAACGTTAACTAAAATTCGCTATTTACATTATACACTCACCGGCAGAAAAAATGGATTACGTAAAAATATTTACATAAAACAAAAATTCAGTCAGAAATATGTAGTTCTACATTTATTCATTATTTTGTAATATTTTCTGTTAACGTGTGCTATAATTATTATTATTATTATTTTATAATCAATTTTTAAGCGCCGGTATTATAAACATCCATTTAAATTTAATTCTATAGCAAATTTCATAGAACGAACAAATTCTAATCAAATCCCATTTTTTATGACATTTAAAACATTGTCAAAAATTCGCATTGCACTTGCTCTTTTAATTAAATTTACTATGCAAGTCAAACTAGCTGGACATTTATAATACCGGTCTTAAGTTTTTTTTTTTATATTTAGCACTAACTTCAATTATTGATATTGTAGCGTGAGGGCGTGAATGTACACGACGACTATGAGTCTAACGAGCATGCGACCGACGCCGCTGGTTGAACGTTTCTAGAACGGCCGCCGCGCTATGACAGCGTCTCAACATGTCGATGATGTAATCGTCGCGTGAAACCGGCGAAGCAAACAAACAGGTTTCGACCTGTTCAATTACTTACTGTTGCTTGATCCTTTTACACCACCCAAAATTAATAAACGTTACAATTGGTGTGAGGTGTGGGGTTAATAAACTGTGAAGTGTAAATAAGAATAAATAAAATGGTGAAAAAACAAATAAAATTCAGTAACTTAAAAGTAAGTAATCTAAAGAAAGAACTGAAAGGACGAGATTTAGTTACGACAGGACTGAAAACCGGTCTACAATCTCATCTACGGCAAGCATTGATTAATGCTGGTGAAAATCCTGAAGAATATTTATTCGACATTCTGTGTGGCCTACGCCTATCCTACATTGGTGAACTAATGAAACAAAAATTATTAGAAAACTCCCGAACATAAAAAGAAGAAATGGCAGAAAATTTCAGCACACAAAAGAGGAATTAATGTAACATTCTAGAACATTAGAAAATTGGAGGAGAGTTTCAGAAAATCAGCGTTTTGGAGTGTCTGGCCTTTCAATCATTCATCTGCGGAGTTCGAGACAGTGAAACTCAACAAGCACTGTGTTTGGCGTGCCCTAAAACTTTAATTAACGCACTGTCATATGCATTTGAACATTAAGCTGTTAAACAAGCTTGCCGTAACCAATCACAAGTGCAAAATATTGATTGTTCTTAAAAGAGGAACAATAATTGTTCCTAAAATTATTGTAGGAAAATTCTTGGAGTATCCTCGATTATCCGAACCATACAAGCCAAGGGAACCACATTTCAGGATATTTTGGACACGCTCATAATCCAATATCAACATCCGCCGACCAAAGAATGAAGGCAAGGAATGTATTTGGAAGATTTCAAGATGTGTTTCAATTCGTCAAGTAAGCCAAAGTAAGAAACTAATATAGTTCACTATAAAATAGACACAGGAGACGCAAGACCTATCCGCCACTCAACAAGAAGACTGCCATTGGCGAAGCGTGAGGAAGCGGAAATAATTATTGAGGTCATGAAGATGGAAGATGTAATCGAACCTTCAAGCAGTCCATGGGCTTTACCAGTGGTGTTAGTAAAGAAGAAGGATGACTGTACACGATTTTGCGTCGATTATCGTAAATTTAACAACGGAACGAAGAAGGATAGCTATCCACTATCTCGAATAGACGATACACTGGACTCTTTGGTTGGATCGAAGATTTTCTCCACTCTGGATATAAAGCGCGGATACTGGTAGATAGATTTAGATCCACAAGATAAAGAGAAGACAGCCTTTACTATCGCTACCGCACTCTGGCAATTTACCGTAATGTCATTTGGGCTCTGCAATACCCCTACAACGTTTGAATAACTCATGGAAATAATATTGGCTGGGCTATCTTGGAAAACCTGTTTAGTTTATTTCGACATTATTATTGTGGTAGGAAAAACGTTTGAAGACCACATTAAGAATTTGGAAGAGGCTTTCCAAAGATTGAGGCAGGCTAACTTGAAGCTCAGTTCAAAGAAGTGCCAACTGTTCCAAAGAGAAGTTCATTACCTGGGACACGTGGTTTCTGGTAAGGGTATTGCAGTATACTGAGAAAATAAGGGCTGTAAGAGACTGGCCAGTGCATGGAGACAAGAGACAAGCATGAACTTAGAAGTTTCCTTGGTTTGTGTACTTACTATCGACGATATGTATCTGGATTCGCGAACATAACTAAGCCACTGACAAGGCTTACCGATGGATGAAGGATATTTATCTGAAATATGGACTGTAAAGTTGCGTTTAACGAAAAGAAACATTCTTTGACAAGTCCACCAGTCCTGAGTTATCCTTTACCTGAAGGAGAGTTCATACTAAACGCAAATGTCAGCAACGTTGGAATTGGTGGCTTTCTTTCCCAGAAACAAGACGGACATTAGGTTATTGCCTAGTAAAACCTTGTCAAGACCGGAGAGGAATTATTGTGTCACGAGAAAAGAACTTTTGGCAGTAGTGAAATCCGTTGAGCATTTCTAGAAATATTTGCACGGAAGATTTTTTTGACAACAACTGACCATGCTGCGTTAAAATGGCTGCTATAATTCTAGAATCCTGAAGGTCAGGTGGCTAGGTAAATTGAGATACAGGAATTCGATTTCAAAATCGAGCTTAGGACAGGTACCAGTCATCGTAATACCGAGGCATTGTCGAGAAGGCCATGCCAAAATGAATGCAAGCATTGTAGTCGAGGGGAAGAGAAACATTCCACCATCGCCAGGATGACAGTAGTCGACGATAATTGGCAGCCCGATGGACTACGCAGAGGCCAGGAACATGACCCGAAAATTATACTGGAATGGAAAGTAAAAGACAGCGAAACAGTATGGGAATATGTTGCACCGCACTCACAGAGTGTAAAATCGTACTGAGCGTAATGGAACTCAATGGTAATTGAGGATGGCCTGTCAAAGCTTATGGTAAAAATTCCAATGGGATTGAGAAGAGAACTCAGTTGGTTGTTCCTAAGAGTAGAGTACTACACGTGTTGAAAGAGATCCATGGCGGATTTGGAAGAGGTCATTTTGGAGACAACAAAATTTTAGAAAGATTGGGCCAGCGATTTTACTGGGTTACCTGCAAGGAGGATGTCTGGTGCAAGAAATGTATGTTTTGCGCTGGAAACAACGGTCAGCATAAACGACGAAGAGTTCCAATGCGTCAATACAACGTTGGCGGTACATTTGAGCGCATTAAGATTGACGTGGTGGGACTGTTTCCAGAAAGTGAAGATGAAATAAATACGTCGTGGTTGTCACGGACTATTTCACCAATTGAGTTGAAGCCTATCTAATACCCAACCAGGAAGCCACCACGGTCGCTGAAACATTAGTCAAAGAATGTATATGCCGGTTTGGTGTACCACGTGAACTTCACTCCAACCAGGGAAGAAATTTTGAGTCTGCCGTTTTCCAGAATATCTGTAAGATATTAGGAATTAATAAAACGAGGACAACTGCAATACATCTGCAGCCCGTGGGTGGGAAATAGTTTATGTAGGGTTGCCTATAATCCTTATTCATCCCACTACCAAAAAAAGCAAACGCCACTAATTGTGAAGACTTTCGCACTATTCGCCTAATGAGCCACACGCTAAAAATAATACTAGGAGTTATATTAGAAAGAATTAAAAACAAGACGAGAAGTGAAATTTCACAATCACAATCAGGCTTCATATCGGGAAAAGGACCAAGAAACTCAGTATTTACACTTAGAACAATAATGGAAAGAAGTCTGAATGAAAACAAGGATATATATTTGACCTTCATAAATTTCACAAAGGCCTTCGACTCAGTCAACATGAGAAATTGCTTGACACCTTAGAACAGATTGGTGTCGACAAAAGAGACCTGCGTTTAATCAGAAACATATACTACACACAAGAAGCAGCGGTAAAATCTGAGGGCAGAATATCTGTATTATACAACGCGGGGTGAGACAAGGGTGCGTACTCTCCCCCGAACTATACAACATTTATAGCAAACAAATCTTCAAAGAAATAGAAGATTGTCCAGGTATAAATTTCGGAGGGATAGTTATCAACAACCTAAGATATGCGGACAACACGGTACTGCTAGCAGAATCGAAGGAGGCATTGCAAATGTTGCTACATAAACTTAATAGCGCCTGCGGAACTTGGGGAATACAAATTAATCGGAAGAAAACAGTCCATATGAGTGTCTGCAAACATAAAAAGCAATCTAGTGATTTAAACCGATCTATAACTCTCAACGGCTCGCAAATAAAAGAAGTAAACCGATATTCTTACCTCGGTTGTATAATAAACAATAACGGCACCAGCGAAACAGACATTAAAAGCAGAATAGCATTAGCTAAAAACGCTTTCAATAACTTAAAGTCACTTTTTACAAATCATAATATCAAAATAAACACCAAAATTAGACTTCTCAAGTGCTTTGTGTGGAGCGTTCTGTTATACGGGTGCGAAACTTGGACAATGTCGCGCAAAATGGAAAAAAACTATTACAGCCGCGGAAATGTGGTTCTACAGTAGAATAACGAAAACACCCTGGACTGCTAAAATAAGCAACGAAATAGTGTTACAAAAAGTTGGCGTAAAAAGACAATTAGTGAACAAAATAAAATATCTTTCTCTAAATTTTTTCGGTCATATAATAAGGGAAAAGGGACTGGAATGGACTGTATGTAGTGCCAAAATAACTGGACAAAAAGGGAGGGGTAGAAACAGGTTATCTTACATCACCAAAACAACGTTCCAAGAGCATATTAGAAAAGCCGAGGATAGAAACACTTGGCGATCCATGACTGTCAACGTCTGCAACAGACAGGACACCTAAAGAAGAAGGGTTGCTTAGAAACACTGTCATACCTGTCTATGGTAAAGGAGACTAAATAAATGATAATAGAGCTGTCAAAAAATATTAGTAAAATCCATATAAACCTTAATGATTACTAATTATGATTGTGAATAAAATAGTGTCGTCGGGGATTGCATCATCGCTCTGGTACATTCTTTCAGTAGCGGCGCTCGTATACTCTTCTCTCAGGGGCGCACGTCACAATAGTATGTAATCCTCGATGGAAAGTTCCATTGCGTCTCGGGCTATAGTTGACCTCGTCTATAATGAAATAGTTCCCGCCTTGGTTGTACGAGTAATTTGTAATGCATATTAAAAGAAGATAAGGAAACTATTGTAAGTGCTGATTTTCTCTTTCCCTCTTTCTTTATCTTTCTGTTTTTTTTTTTTCTTTTTTCCCTATCTCCATATCTCTCCCGCTCCTGATATTTATACTTTATATGAATTTTAATATACTAATTATTTTTCTTATCTTTATAATGTCGTTTAGATTGTACATTTAAATTTCGCGGCTAATATCTGAATGTTGATACGTTATGCACTTCATAGACGGAGCAAATTCATAATGTACAGAGAGCTTTACTTGCATCTTGAAATATATTTGGGATAGACATATCCTATTAAAAGTCACCGGCGCGAAGTACGCATTTGTGTTTTAAAAAGAGAGGCAAATATGAGTAAGAAGGAATACTACGCTATTCTCTGTTCTGCGTAACATCAGTTTCAATTTTCCTCATTCTGATGTTGACATCGCTAGAATTTACATCGATATATTCGTTTTTGTTATTGTTTCTGTGTTTTCGCGGTACATTCGTTTTTGTTTTTGTTTCTTGTTTGTTTGTTTTCGCGGTATATTCATTTTTCGAAATTTCGATGAAAATGTTCAAACCTGTCGCAAATACTAGTAACTAGAAAATATTAATAAACTAAAACCTGTTCATGTATGAATGAAATAGCGTATATACAGTATATTTAACGGGTGAATTGCAATATAGACATACTTCAGTGCTCGCACCGCTTTGGTAGGTTGTGTAATTTATCATATAAGCATGCACTGCCTCTACGCGCAGGCAAGGTGTCTCTTCATTTGGATATGTCTAGAATACACACTGTATCATAATGTACATACGAATAGATCGCCTGTACATGCCATGCCATAACGTACAATTTTTCATAAAGTTGGCGCGCTTATACCTTATACAAATACCTACTTCGCGCACACACAAATTAAGAAGTACACTCTACAGTACAAATTGAATCAGAAAAGAGTGAGTTATTAATTGGTAGTATTTTTGTTTTCACATCTGAAGCTAACTCCGTCCGCAACCTTAATTTTTAATTAAGAATATAGTTTTTTATTTTAAATTTGAAGTCATGAAATTTATAGATAACAAAATGTTATACATATGTAATTATTTAATTAAACTCAAAAATATAAAAAAAAATTGTGATAAATAATAATTCGTAGTGGTACAGCAAACGCCAAACGTGATGACGAGAACAAGATATGCGCAGAAGATTAAACTGCGAACTTACCCCTACTCCAGGTGGCTAAGCACAAAATTAGTTTCGAGTCAGTGGCGTAGCATTATTAAATAGTATTTAAATATACATATACTGAATTGAATTTCTGGTTGGCACTTGGTGAGCATATTTTAACAATAGGAGTATGGACTTTTGATGTTCTTTAATTCTTTGTGTGAATTACTTTCCGCTTTGACCATTACAAGGGTCACATTCAATTTGATACACGCCGGTAATTTAAACAAAGAATTTTATAACATCAAAAGTCCATAAATAATAAGAAATTTAGTATTGGTTTTGCCGCACATTGGGTAGAACAGAAACATACTTTAACGGTAACTTGAAAGTATTGCAGGTGCAACAAAAAAGATTAAAGTTAAACTGGAAAATTTAGAAACTCTAAAAGATAATAATAAGAAAAGACAACAATGTATGTACATATTATGTTTTCTTTTTTATTGAGTTAATTTCTCTTCTTTTGCAGACCTGCACGCGTTTTTATGTTAATAAATTAGTATTATTATTGTAATCTATCATTTATTATGTGCCCATGTTTTATTTTTATTGTTATTAACTTCAATATTGTTTATTATTTTGAAGTGCAACATTATTTATTATTATATTTAAACTCTATTTAAGTTAAATATGGAGCTGCTACTGAAATTTTTCGCACCAATCGTGCTCAAGGAAGGCATGGCCTAGTATGCGCGGGTCTTCGCCATCACTCGAGAATTTTGCTGTACGCGTTTCGGTTCTAGAAAAAAGTAACAGGACGACGTTCCGGCTACAATACACTCTTGCATTTATTAAATGTAATGTTTACTCTTAACGACAAATTAAGTATACATTTATCTGTCTTATTATAAATAAAATACAGGGTGTTTCATGACTTAACGTACATACTCAAGGAGTATGTTCATGAGGGCATTTTAAGTAAAAAATATTCTAAAAACATGAGTCCAATTCTCAACGGTTACCCAGCTATAGACGTTTAAACAGGCTTAACAAATTACCCATAATATTCATTTTTCATATAGATTTACGAGTTATAATGGTCTAACAAAACATGTGATGCAACCAACAATAGAAACCCTGTTTGCTACTAAACGCTGAATTCTATTTATTAATAATGTCAAACACAATTATAAAAATAACACATATAAAAAAGACATGACATAATTGACAGGTATGAAAAAAACAAAAAAAAAACAATAACTTCATCTTAGTATAACATTTTGAGTACGCGTGAAAGCAATGTAACAATAAACGCACAACGCCCTAAAATTTAAATATAATTAACACGCTGTTACGTTTGAATTTTATTGTTGGCACTATTTTGCGTTCCTTTTGTATTTTCTTACCCCTTATGACTACTTTCCTCTATTCGTATATGTTGCTGTAGTAAAATAAACAATTTAATAACTATAAAACAGAGATTGCGTCAATTTTTGCCTGGCCAGACTTTTTCGGTCGGCACATTCTTGTCTGTGAGTATTTTTTTTGTTGAAGTATATTTTGGCTTGTTGGAAGTTTTGAGTCAAATTTATATTTGGATTACTGCTGGCGTTGCACGGCGCATAAAAATTGTTTTGATATATAATTTTATCGAGGATTTTCTCAGATCTAAAAGGACTCACTTTTCAACTCTTATCAGCCGCCTTCCAGCTCAGGTATAATTAATTTCAGTTCTCAATTTTTTATTTTATTAAATGTTTAGTTTTCCTAGTTTAGTTCTTTTGTTTGAATTTAATGTTGAATAAATATAACATGAATTTGTATTTATACATATAAATTTAAATGTAACTTTCATGACCCATAAGGTCAGCGGCAGATCATTTTTTTTATCATTACTAAAGTACCCTCTTTCAGGCTGTTCTTGGTACCTGTTCTTGTTACCTTTTCTTGGTACCTGTTCTTGTTACCTGTTCTTGGTACCTGTTCATGTTACCAGTTACTATTCTAATTACTATCATTAGTACTGGCACGGTTATTGCTACCGTTTGTTTGAGTAAAGTACTATTTCTCTACCTTCGTTTTACACCATACGACGTGACGAGCAAACCATTTAAATTCTGGGGGCAAAATTTTGGAGACGACCATTCTGGTTTCGCCAATCGACAATTGCGTTCTGAAGAAATAAGCAGCCGATAGACGCCATTCTTCGCCGCCTTATACGGACTAGCTACATGCAAGCACCGGCTACAACCCTATAGATCCAGTTACGGACAGGAGAGCTCACGTTAGGGACGTAAGCTTATTTTTTTCCCTTTTTTATTGTTCGCATTTTGTACCATTGTCTTGAATTGGGCATTTAAGCTTTTTGTATATGATTGAATGTCCCAAAATTTATTTATTTTTGAATGCTGTAATTTTGTCGCCGACACTCATAAATTTTTGTTAGGTCTGATCCCTTCTGCTAAATTTAATATTTTTCTAGTACATGTTTTTACTTTTTATTTTACGCTGCGCATTGTTTAGCGTGTTGTGCGCCGATTTAGCTTTAGGACAGCCTTTTTTTTTATTTTACATTTAAATTTTTGCGCATGCCCTGTTGCCTTCTTCTCTATCCTTCTCTCCGCAGGCTTGTTGACCAGCCCTGGTTGAGCGTCCATTGGTCAGCTGGCGCCCTCTCTATTTTATTAGCTACTAATCCCAGAGGAAAACTTACACCCAACCCCTCCTCCACTGTTGTTAGTCCGGAGCCAACCTTGCGCGGAATTTTCGCCACCCGAGGTGCAGATCTTGTGACAACGCACTCTGTGCGGGGATTGAAGCATTTCAAATGTTACCAGGTATTTTCGATGTTTCGGACCAGGTAACCCTTTGGAAGAATGTCCGCTGCCATCTCTTCAGTTGGTAAATACTTCATCTTGATGTGGCGATCCTTTACAGCCTCTCGTACAAAATTGTGTCTTATGTTCTGTAATTCCCATATACTCGGCCTCTGTTGATGAGAGCGCGACTATACGTTGTTTTCGCGATTCCCAAGATATGGCCCCGTTCGACAATTTAAAGGCATATCCTGTGTAGGATCTTCTATCATCTGGGCAGTTGCCCCAATCGGCGTCAACATATCCCATTAGACGATGATCGGTCCATTCATATCCGATACGGAGGTCCTACGTCCCCTTCAAGTAGCGAAGCACACATTTCGCCGCCGCCCAATGCTCCAGCTTGTGACAGTCATTGAAACTACTAAGCCAACTGACGGCATGTGCAATGTCTGGCCTGGTTGCGGATGCCAAGTACATCAAGGAGCCAGCCAGTTCGCGGTAAGGGAAGTTTATATTGTCTGTACCGTCATTGCTGCAAGACTCGGATAATTTTGACCTGAATTCATCGGCGTGGAAACCGGTTTACAGTCATTCATATGGAAGCGATCAAGAATCTCTTTTATATACCCCTTCTGATGAATGGAATATCCATCTTTGTTTCGAATAAATTCCACTCCGAGGCATAATTATAAAATCTAAAAATTTATCTGTTAATTTTGGTATCTCCATTAATATTGTTTCCTTTAAGAACCATTTAGGTACGCCGTCACTACGTCGAGTTGATGAATCACCATCCCAGTTTGTGACGCAACATCGGTTATCAACCGAATAGAGTTAAGTCGAGCCACCGGTGAAAAAGTTTCACCAAAATCAATACTTGGGCGCTGAGAGAATTCTTTAGCAACAATCCTTGCCTTCCTCTTCTCCAGCGTCCCATCCGGTGCAAACTTGTTTCGCAAGACTAATCAGCTGCCGATGACCTTTTGATCTGTAGGTCGTTCGACAAGTTCTCAAGTGTTATATCTGATGATGCTCTTTAGTTCTGATGCCATGGCCTGGTACCATTCATCTGTGTCATCGCCTGATATAGCTTGCTGGATCGGTATTTTACTGAAAAATGCTTTCTCACAATCTGCTAAACTCACGTCAACGAAGTGGTATTGCCTTTTAGGGCGACCTCTTTTTCCAGTCAAAATTTTACGAGGTCGTCCTGGAGCCCTTTTTGGTATATGTCAAGTTTCCTCGTCTTCATCAACCCTTAAATCGTGCAGTTTCATCATCGGAGGGATTACCACCCATGTCGGTCGACTTGAGTTTTAGGTCCTCCGGCATGACTATCAGCTGCAACTCGAGCTCGATCCCAGGAGTCTCTTTTTTCGACGAATTTTCATTTTTCTTATTGTTAAAAAAGGTTCCTAGAACTTAATATCTCGACTGATCTCAACCTTCCTCTCATATGGAAGCCATACTCGGTAACCCTTCGATTGTTCTGAATAACCGAGTCATATTCCTTCTCTAGTTTTGGTTCTAATTTTCTCTTGTTCGGCGAATGATCCAGTATGAATACTTTGTTTCCAAATTCCCTGAGATGACACATCTGGTTTCACGCCGTGCCATAATTCGAATGGAGTCTTCCCATCGATGGACTCTGAAAGACATCGATTTCTTAAGTAATTGGCAGTTGAGACGGCTTCAGCCCAAAAACATCGTGGCAGACCTGATTGGATTAGGAGACACCGGGCTGTCTCCACCAGCGTCCTGTACTTCCGTTCAGCGATGCCGTTCTGCTCTGGATTATTCTTTATGGTCAATCGTCGTTGTATTCCATGTTTCCCGAGAAAGTCGTTGAATGGTCTGTTCAGGTACTCCGTATCATTGTCTGATCGCAAAAACTTTATGCTGGTACCCTGTTGTTTTTCCATCAATGCTTTTACTATTTGAAATTCAAGGAAAACATCGTTTTTTCTTCTAATAAAACGTACTTCGCACCATCTTGATTTTTCGTCTATAAACGTTACAAAATATCTGGACTTGCAAAAGGACTCGGTTCGCATTGGCCCGCAAACATCAGTGTGTACCACTTGGAGTGCCTCCGTGCAACGATTAGATTGCTTTGGAGTTCTTGTCATCTTTCCTTGGGGCAGATGTCGCACTCGATGTTGTAATCGCCAGGCTTTCCGATATCTACCTATGAATATGTACCGTTCCTTACAGTTATGATGAGGTCTTTGGCATTCAAATGTCCCAAACGACGATGTCAAAGAAGCAACGAATCCTTTTGGGATTGTTTGGATTCACCACTAGCCATACATTCACCCAAGTCATCTGTTCGAATGTAGTACATTTCATTCGACCGTTGTCCCGTCATCAGTGTGCCGCCTTTTGCTATTCATGATCTTCGCAGTATCTTTCTCGAATAAAATACTATACCCCTTATCTGTGATTTTTCCGACAGATAATAAATTGATACGCAGATCGGAAACAAATAGTGTATCTTGTAGTTCTATGTCTTTGACGCGACCATTTTGACGTATCTGAAATGTTGCTTTTCCAATTGTCCAATATCTAGGATATGCCTTCAAATTGTCGAACTGAATTCTATTTATTAATAACGTCAACACAATTATAAAAATAACACATATAAAAATGACATGACATAATTGACAGGTATGAAAAAAAAAACACGAACTTCATCTTAGTATAACATTTTGAGTAGGCGTGAATGCAATGTAACAATAAACGCACAACGCCCTAAAATTTAAATATAACTAACATTAATTGAATTAATAATAACACGATATATCCTAGTCAGTGGCGAAACAAACAGATTTGATTTCAAGTAATCGGTGCAAATGTAACGTTAGATGCATTAAAAATTGCGTTAAGAGGGGCACAGTGTTTAAAAAAGCTAAGAGTATTTTATCCCTAAACTAGAATTTGTCTTCTAAAGAAAGTTTATTAAAGTTCGTTTTTAACAAAATATTAACCTATTCACTGTCATATTAACTTATTTGTAATTTGTCGTATCGCGAAACAATCCACTACAACAAATACCTTATTCGTTTTAAAACTGAGCCGAAGTCGCAAAATAAGCGCGACCACACAGCGCTTACTAGATATGGCTAGCCTACGCTAGTCACACATAATACATCACGTTATCATAGAAACGCGGGCCGCAGAACGTTGAGCAGCCAAGGCTTCAGCGCGGGGACCATCTCTCGTCTGGTTTAAATGTTTTATATTTAACTATTAACTACTTACGTTACAGTTGAACCGCTTTATTTCTACTATACGATTAAATTGTATTGTTAATTTATTATACCAAATAAGAAGTTATTTTTGCCGTTTTCTGGAAGGGTCGCGCACGGCCATGCGACTTCATTAACGAGTCGCTCCAGGCTTTTACCTTACAGTATTTATAGTGGATTTTTACTAAAAGGTAAAAGAGAACTGTAAAAAGTTTGCAAAGTACAATGATTATTTTATTGTTTGTTTGTTAAAGTGAAATCCATAGAACTAGAGTTAACAAAAAACAAATTTGTGACTGCATTGCAACGTTTTTGTAGTTGCAGCAGATATAAACAAGGACATCAGCATAAATTTTATCTGCGAAAAGAACAAATTAAATAGTTCTCATGGATAACAAAACAGATTTATGGCTAGTTGAGTCAATAAGGCTTAAATTTGAAGTTTGAAGATTAAACAAACAAAAATGCAAATCGAAATTTTCACAGCAATATATCATAATTCATTTGACATTTCATTTTGATGCAATATTGTCAATTTAAACAAAGTTTAATATTTAAGTTACGTTCGTGCAAGCAGTCATTAGACCAAGAGATATAAAATGAAAATTGATTCCTCCTAATTCGCCACATATGATAAAACGTTCCGACGACGGAATTAGTTGTATAAAACGTAATATAACACGAATTTCATTAAATATTTCAATAATTTATGAAGAATTTGTCAATTTATTAAATCTGGTTAATGTAGGTCTAAATTTGTGCCCGTTGACTCAATCATATTCTGAACTAATTAGATTCACCTTTAAATATACTATGCAGTGGGCACATCATTTATTTCACTGCCAAACGAAAATCTCGAAAACTAGAACAAAAGTAGGAATATCTTTGAGAGTTACAGTAGCGGGAATTGTAAAACTAGGAGCGCTTTCAAACTGGGAGACTTACAATTCTATACTCGTGGGGATTAAGTGAATAAGCCTAAATATGGACAAAATGAGATCAGTGTACTAACACCATACACTTATTATGTATGTCTAATACCATAAAGTAACAATATGGGAAACTGTGAAACGCAATATCTTCCGACTTATTTGTATCTACGTTTTAGTAGGTATGCCAACTTTTTGTTGTTTTCAAACAGGACTTTGATGAATTACGCCATTATATCGTTGAAGAAATCATTAATGAAAATATTTAATTTTATAAAATATTTATTATAATTTAAGGAAGTAGGACTTTTTAAAGTAAATGTAGGACGTAGGAGCGTAGGACACACTAAAAAATATAAGAATGACCTTCCGAAAATAGTAAGTTGCAATAACTAGTTTTTGTTATCTCATGAAATAATATTTGTGTGGTTAAGTCAACATCCTAAACAGATTTCTACTAATTTACTTTTATTCAATGCATTGGATTTGAAGATATTTGATTTATAATGGTACCAACGAAATTGATTTATACCAAAAAGGGATTTTATATAGAAAAACTGCAAAATTGAAACAAAATTGTCCTGAAAATCTGCATTTTTGACCATTCCAGTTTCTAGAATAAAAATAAAGTAACCACAGAATTAGACACGTGTTTGTAAGTCGCTGAACTAGCTATTGTAAAGCGATTACACCGCAACTACACAAAGGTTATAACAACTAGAGTTTCAAACTTCAATAAACGAAATCACTATTAATTAAAGGAGCAGCAAAATAATTCTTTGGTCGGTAGGTATAACCGAAAAAATTAATTATTGGGTAGCTCAAATTATTCTGATATTAAGGAAATCCATCTGACAGAAATATGATCATAAAAACAACTTTATACGGTCAGCAAAATAAATTTTCAAACTATTATTGGACAGGCGACAGGCCTGTGGAAATATTTTTTTCGCATCAAAATAACTTATCGAGCTGTAAATTTACCTACTATATGAGCAGAAAATGTATGTATATTTTGAGCATATGATTAACATAGTTATTAACCCTTCATTGTTGACGTGCCTAGCTATATAACATTAACGGTGACGTCCGTTTCATAGATCAATTTAATTTAATTATAATATGCCAAATTTTAGCTTACAGGTTAAATATAACATACTAATAAAAATCTGATGTGGCCAGCACATAACCTCTCGCCGTATATTTTACCTGGCTGTATGCATAAAGCAAAGATTATTTTTATAAATACAAATAATATATTCATATAAATCTATGACGTATAAACTTCTTTATTATTCAGTAATAGCATGTCTCAACATGAAGATATTTTACCATAAATTATGTTACAATAAATTACAAAGTAGAGTTTACCATATATAAATATTAGGCTGGTAACAGCAATTTTCAATTCGAACAACTTTGTTTACTTTCTCTTCATATTCTTCTAGTAAAAACATTAATTTTGGGCGGTCTAAAATGTATATATGGATTGTGCATCTATTCTTATATATCTTCTTTTACATTTTATTTTTTCATACTTGTTATATTTAAATAACCTTAATTCCCTTTAATAAAGTGACGGATAGATTGCACTCCGATTTTGTCAATATTTACAACTTACTTGAGAAGAATTTGATAGCTTTTTCGCAATTCAAAGTTACTCTAGTCTACAGTACTGGTGTACATTGTCCCATAATGTTTGAAACAAATTTAAGTCCTTCAACCTAGACTTGTCATCTCCATAATAGTCACAGATCAAGAACTAAGGGATTCTCCAAGTACATTTTTAATTCATTACTCATTATTTCTGACACTGACATTTATCTGTCAGTTACAAATAATTTAAATTATCAACTATTTTTCATGGCATTCTTTCGGCTGTCAAATTTATTACAACAGATTATTTTATATATTATACTTCTTTTATCTCTAAATCTATGGAATATATAATAAAATATTTAAATGTATCAGATAGAGAATTTAATTTTCTTTAATATTACCACGAAACATTTTCAAAAAATAATATTTAGAAGATTTTTTTTTCAAGAATCTTCTACTTCCGGTTGTCCAATTATTACCAAAACCTTTTCAGATCTTCCCATGAATGTCCGATTGGGAAATACGTTGTTAAACAAATTTTAAGTCTTATAGTTTTTGAGTAACCGTCCTTCCAACATCCCACACACACACATACACACACACACACACACATCCACACACACACACACAGACATCATCGTAAAAATGTTAAAATCGGATTGTAGGGACCTTAAAACGTGCTTATTCAATAAAATCTGGATATGCGATTTTTAGCATGAATGCAATACCTCTCTTAGCGAGAGGTAAAAAAGTGTTTTATAAATCTAAACTTTATTTTACGTGAAATAACCAAATTATACAGGTATCGGAAAAAGAGCCAAAACGTCTCGCATCAATAAAAGTAAAAAAAATACGAGTATGTATTTTGAATTTTTTTCTAATATTTCTTTAATCATTAGTTGATCCATAGATCAACGCTGATTCTGAATCAATTCAATTCACCATTAAAGTCAAGCTAATCTACTAATCAAAATCAATGACCTACTGATTCGTTATATTCCATGAATCAAGGACATCTATAGCTATATCGGGATTCTGGTTGTTACACTCATTTGTAACTCTGTCCCATGTTTTTTTTTATCTTTATTTAAAACCGCATTGGCTTTAGTATTTTCAAATATACTTTTATATCTTTCATTTTCACTATATTCAGAAACGCTTTTTTATTGAAATCAGTGTAATTTCTATCTGTATCAAAACAAAAATTTAATAGTATTATAGGAAAATTATAAAATATATTTTATAAAGAAATTAAAAACTTACATATTAATACCTTTTTAACGTAAAGTACAATTACGACGAATAAAATTACATGTCAGTTACATTAACTGTCAAAAACCAAAACAAAACTGTGAATATGTTGATCATGATTCCTTGATTCAGAAATCAAGTTGGTGAATTAGAACGTATGTTGATCTACAGATCAGTTTGATTCCTTAATCAGCTGATTATCATTCAACGGATTAATGGTGAATTAGGCCGTTAGAAATATTAGTAATTCATTGAGTATTCCGCATTTTTTCTGTAAAATGCGACTAAATTTATTAAATTCAGATATTGATGAATATCTACCAGACATAAAAGTTTCAGCCGAATTGCTTGTTCTAGCCCAATAATTCAAAATAATAAAAAAATCCCCACCTGTAATTTAGTAATGAAATTATAACGTAACCAAAGGCTACCCTAGCCTTTGGGTTTATAAAAACCAAACTGTGGCGTAGGGTGAGTTCCCGAGCAAGGTTTGGGCTTTGGCCAACAAAACAGTGGAGACGAGGTACTTCGACGTAGCTGAAATAAGGGTGGAAGGAACGCCTCCATTCACTCAATATACAGAGCCTATAAACGGCTGAGAGACAAGTCCTCAGGAACGTGAATACAGGAAAATGGGTGCTAATTTTATGAGGCAAATTGCTAAATTTGAAATAAATATATATGCTATAATGCCAAATAGTGATAATACAAACAATTGCGTACCGGCGAAGTATGATGGCAGTATCGCAGTTTTGGCTGAAAGCCGATGATGCATTGGCCTTGAGGGCGGTACGTTGCCGAAGGAGTAAGGGTTGTTAGCAGGGGGGCGTCGTCAAAATGAAAGCGCAACAAAATGTGGACCGAAGTTGATGAATCAAATACGTTGTGGCGCAAGGAACGAAGGTAAATACTAGTGCTGTCAAGAACCGAAAAAATTTGGAACCGGGTACCCGGTTCCAAAACTATCCGGGTACCCGGATACCCGGGTAGTGGAACCGATTTTCGGTTCCGGTTCCGAGTAATGGAACCAATCTTCGGTTCCGGTTCCGGTTCCGGGTAATGGAATCGATCTTCGGTTCCGAATAGTGGAACTGATTTTCGGTTCCGGTTCTGAGTAGTGGAACCGATCTTCGGTTCCGAGTAGTGGAACCGATTTTCGGTTTCGATTCCGAGTAGTAGAACCGAATCGGATCCGAGTTATGGAATCGATAATTAGAATATTCAATTAGAATTTTAAATTAGCTTCGCTATTCTTAAAAAATAAACAAATTTTCTGTTTTATTTGTGAATTATCGTATGATATTAATTTTTGTTTTTATGTACTTAATTGAAAATATTGATTTGTAAATAGTATTATACCAAACGCAAGAGGATGCGAATTTTTTTTTAAAAAAATGTAACAGCATAATGTAGTAAATAATTGCAGATTATACTTTCAGTTTCGTACTATATTTACAATTTTCATTCAAAATAGTTTATTTTAATAGCTTGACCTTGAGTTATGTTTTGGTTTTGAGTTAACGGTACCTACATAATGACAATAGGGGCCATAAAATTGGAGGCATCGAGGACAAAGAATGGATATTTCCAAGAATATCACTTTCCTTTTGCAATAAGTGCAAATACTAATATTTTTATCAACATTTTTTAAATTTTGCCGTACATAAATACGTTTGCTCATTTTTCTACCGATAACTATGAATGAAGGTAAAAGGGGGATGAAATTTTCTCGAATAGTGAGATTTACCAAATTCTAGGAGTTTATAATACACAATTGAACTGAACTTAAGATAAGAACTGAAGAGTAAATAAATCGAAAGGGGCGCTTCAAAGTATAAATCCTATACAAATTGAAATAAAGGCACCAGTCGGGGAAAGTGTACCTGCTTTTTGGTCGTTTCTAAGAGAATTGCATTATATCACTTTCTGATACCAATTTTCCTAAATTTTTATGCCTGATTTGTTTCTACTTCATTAATTGTAAAAATTATCTTTCAAAATAATGAACTTGTTATTCATAATAATAACATATTGATTCATAATACATATACCTAAATCTAAGTCGGGATTGTAATAATGTTTAAAGATCTGGAAAGTTTCCAAGATCGATATTCATATATTATCAGTTTCATAATCAAGATTCACCCTGTTTCGGTCCCAGAACCGAAAACAGATTACTTTTGATTTAACAATCAAGATTCGATCTGTTTCGGTCCCAGAACCGAGAACCGATGAGTTTCGATTCCAAGCACGAGTACCGATGAGATTAGATTCCAGAACCGATGAGATTCGATTCCCAGAACCGAGAACCGATGAGTTTCGGTTCCAAAACCGAGAACCGATGAGTTTCGATTCCAGGCCCGAGAACCGATGAAATTCGATTCCAGAACCGATGACATTCGATTCCCAGAATCGATGAGATTCGGTTCCAGAACTGAGAACCGATGAGTTTTGGTTCCAGAACCGAGAACCGGGTAGTTTCGGTTCCAGAACCGAGAACTGGGTACTTTTGGACTCGGAACCGAGAACCGGGTAATAACACATTCAAATAACCGGGTACCCGGGTAATTTTGGAACCGGTATCGAACCGAACCGGAACCGGTTCCCACCACTAGTAAATACGCTCATAGGCTCGCAACACGAGCCTTTATACCCTTTCAGTGGACGAGATAACAATTCAATAAAATGACTCGCAAAATGGCCTCGCGGAAGCTAACCTACACCTCTTAAGTTATAGATCGTGATACATATACAAAAAATCGTTTGACGCCATCACAATGCCTCTCGTCCTTTCCATTGTATATATATATATATATATATATATATATATATATATATATATATATATATATATATATATATATATATATATATATATATATATATACATGCCCAGCCCTTGTTGCATCATTCTTGGTAACTTTCCTTTATGTAAGATTAAACCCTATACAGCATAAATGTCATACCACCTAAGGAGATAAATAGCTCATCTCCTACATGTAAAGTAGAGGTTATGTCGGTCTGTAGAAAGGTTAAGTTCACAACGTTCTTATTGTATCTTGTATTTTCAAATAAAAACTTTTTAAAAATATTAAATCATATTCCATTGATTTAATTGGCGCAGTCGCGGTAGGATGCCCAAAAGGCTTTAAACTCCGAATATTTTCGAAATTCCAATCTCCAATTCGTTGAAGAGTTCAAGTCGTCACTTTTAAGTGTTAAACGCGGCATCCACGAACCATCAAGTTCCCTGAATGTTCAGAAGTCCGAAATTTCACCACGATAATTATTGGTGAGATCAATTCGTTGAAGATTTCACACTCCAAAGAAGTGGAACCAAAATCAGAAGTACCAGGCTACAAGACCCTCTACACCTATACAAACCTCCGACGAAGAAAGGCTAATCATATCGTCGTTAATTCTGAGAGTCATCAGAAGCGGATCGCCCGTAGAAGACACCTTGACCCCGCCACCTGAGCGGACATCAGGAACCATCCCAAATTCACTCCACAAAGACCATGAAATTGGCCGCCGTAAATTTATTATTAATACTAATGTAAGATTATTACATTCTACTATTTATTGCTGTTAAACAACTTCATATTTATTTAAATTAATATTTACATTATTCTATCTAAATATCACATACACACACAATGACTCCACCAGCTCCACAAATCCAGTCAGCCACTCCGAATTTAATCCCCAGAATCCCCAACGATATTAAAGAACTAAGAGAAGTCATACCCGAATATGACGGGAGCACTGGCACCCTCGCGCACTTTATTAATATCTGTGACGAAATAATCGATAAATAAAATTTATCTGCAAATGTTAAACAAATTATTTTACATACAATTCGAAAGAAAATAAGCCAATGCAAAACTAGCTACTAAAACGTATACGGACTGGGAATCTATAAAAGAATTACTAATTGATGAATATGATGATAAAAGAAATGAAGTTCATTTCTTAACAGAACTATCACATCTTGATCAAAAATCTAATGAAGACATATTCTTATACTTCGATAAATACGAAGACATTTTCAAAAGATTGATAAGTTTATTAAAATTAAATTTTGGTTCTGGTTTCGACAATTTAGCTACATTCATGTCTAGTTATGCCTCACATAATTTTATAATAAATTGCAGAGACCCATATAGAAGTCAGTTAGCCGCTAGAAATCCAAATTCTTTAAATGATATCCAGAATTTAATCAAAAATGACTTCCAGTACATTTGCACAAACAAAACACTATCAAACCAAAGATAAACGTCCCAACACCTGTTTATAAAACTGCAACAGAAACTAAAATTCCTACCCAAATCAAAACCAATACCGATCACCAATGCTCCGATATCCTCAGCAACAACGAAATTTCCCGAGTTAACCGATACACCCTAAACCGAGAATAAACAATTATCCTCAACCTATGTTCATCAGCACAAACACCTTTGGACCTCAGAAAAACGACAGAGACAGGACTTACAAATGCTAGACAGTAATACTGAAACCCTTGTCGACCCAAACAATAGAAATCTTATTTCTCTGCTAATTAAAAACACGTGACTGCAATTCAATATAATTGTAATAATAAAACAAATCTAACGATGGCCTAGTAGGCCGAAATACGTATCGCAATCTAGAAATTAAAGTTTTTAAAACCTATCGAGTGTTATTTTTCGTATTTCCTTTACAATACTTAATAAAACAATAATTTAAATTTATTTAGTTTAGCTGATACTTTTAAAGTTTTTTTCCGTTGTTGTGCGTTCGACAACAAATTAATCAAATAGCCGCATAATCGAAAATTCGCGCAATTGTCATATTGACAACAACCCCTTCAACTGTATGTTTAACAGTGATACAACTTAGGTTAGGAAATGTCAAGTGATAACCTATTTAATTTATGTACATAATATGTACATAAATTAAATAGGTTATATTATTGACTACGGCAGGTTTGGGTTAGGTTTGGTTAGATTCGAATAGATTAACTTAAAGTAGCTTATTATGCAAGCATTCAGAATGTCGTACAAAACAGTGTATAATTGACTTACTTTGAACCCATACCGTGTCCCGGCGGTAAATGACATAATAGTACAATGGTGTAGTGTGCTAGAAAAGGTAATACCGAAACGCTAGCCCATTAACAAAAATCTGTTGTGGCCAGCACAATACCTATCTCCATTTTAATTTTATGTTGTATAGAGCGAGTTATATTCATATCACAATCCGTACGGCTTCATATTACGGCTAGCCATTTTGTTGCCAGTCGGCATTCTTTATCAATCACGCGTTTGTTAAATGCGCGCCTGTTGTCATCAGCAATGACTAATCTCATATCAGTAAAAACATGTGTAATTGTAATTAACAGTCAGTAGTAGATGTACCTTCTTAATAACAAGAGCTACCATAAGTCTTTTGTACGTTTGGAGTTTAAATAAATTTTTAAAAAGATTTCGAACAAAGTTCGTAATTTAATTGGCGCAGTCGGTAGGATAACTACATAACGTGTTGTATCGAAATTTGCAACTGCAAATAAATTCGTTAAAATACTTCACGGTCAGTTTCAACTGTTTAATTGTGGAACCTGAAAGAACTCAAACGATAAGGAGGACAAGTCCATCATCCATAGTGCCCGCAAGTCGAGAGCCTGGAGATCTTCTGCTACTCACCCACGTCTACAGAGCCCGCAAAGCGAGAGCCAAGACAACCCCTGGAGTCATCCACAGTGCCCGTACATCGAGTGCCCGGAGATCCACATCTTAAGTGTCTATAGTGCCCGTATATCGAGTGCCGAGACTAAACCCGGAATTATCCACAGTGCCCGTACATCGAGTGCCCGGAAATCCACACCCACTTTTACGTCTACAGTGCCCGTGCATCGAGTGCCCAGACTAAATCGAATGAAGTTAATACTTCTCACCCTATTGTCCATTTTGTAAGTAAATTATATAGTGTAAAAATATTTTATTACATTATTATATATAACAATAATGGCAGTTCCTGAATTAAAAGAAATTCATTTAAAATTAATCCCAGAATTTAATGGGAATCCAAAACTTTTATCTAACTTTGTTTCTGTTAGCGAAGAGCTAATAAATACTTTTTATAATAATGTACAAATTGATTGTTTTCAAAATAAATTACTTTTAGTAAGTATAAAAAATAAAATAACCGGACATGCAGCCGAACAATTAGCCGGCATAACCATAAGAAGATGGCTTGATATAAAAAATGCTCTAATAAACGCTTATGCTGATAAACGTGATGAATTAACTTTATTAATCGAAATTGCGAATATTAAACAAGGAAATAAATCTTATCTTGAATTTTATAATAATCTTTCACATCTTCTCGGTTTATACACTTCATATATCGAAATGCACTATCAAAATCCAATCACTGAAGAAGCATTAAAAACAAATGCGAATAAATTAGCCTTACGAGTGTTCACATTAGGTCTAAAAGAACCCGTTGGCCCACTAATAAGATCACGTAATCCTGCAACATTAAATGATGCATATCATCTGTTAACGAACGAATTCAATGTCGAATATGTAAAACCTATTAAACAAAATACGAGCATATCTATACAACAAATCCCTGCAATGACATATAACAAACCAACCAATAATCCCCAACCAAAATATAATTTTCCTTCACAACCCATTCAATTAAAGCCTGCTACACAACCTCAAAAAACATTTGTACCACGGCAACAAGTAAAAAACGCTCAATTTATGAAACCTACACCAATGAGTGTTAGCACTAGATTTACAAGAAATATCCCTCAAACTAATAATTACTTTTCACAAAATCAAAATCCTAACAAATTTGGAAATTACTTTGTCGAAGAAATATACAATCAAGACCTCGAAAACCCCGACGAAATTAACAACGAGGAAAATACCGAAAATTTCGAAAATTCCGAAGAAGAACAAAAAAGTTCAGAAAATAATTTTTTAGACGATACCAGCCTCAGAATAAAGGAGAATTATTAAATATAAATTGCACAACAAATTTACCATATTTAAATACTCGCGATTATATAATACTTTTGGACACTGGTTCAACAATGAACTTAATAAACAAAAATTTCGTTTACAAAAACAAAAATCGTTTCAAAATCCATGAAGAAAAATTTCAAATAAACACGGCAAATGGTAAATCACAAGGCAACGGATATGTAATTTTGCAAATTGAAGATATTCCAATAAAATGTTATTTATTTAATTTTCATAAAAAATTCAATGTACTTTTTGGCATCGGAGCTCTTAAACAATTAGAAGCACAAATAAATATGAATAATGAAACAGTAACATTGGCAAATAAAACATTTAAATTGAAATATTTTAATACAACGAATGAAATATATTTTACAGAAAACATTAATAATACCTTTCCTGAAATTCGATCCGACCATTTAAACGAAGAAGAAAAAAAGGAACTTTACAAAATTATTAAATCTTATCGTGACTTATTCCCAAATACGGACGAAAAATTAACTCATACTAGTGAAATAAAACACCAAATAAAAACCACCGATGACAATCCCATCTATGCAAAATCTTACCGATACCCTGAAATTTATAAAACTGAAGTAAAATCACAAATTGATAATTTATTACAAGATGAAATTATAAGAGAAAGCTACTCTCCATGGTCTTCCCCAATTTGGGTGGTACCCAAAAAATTAGACGCGTCTGGCAAACAAAAATATAGAATGGTAATTGATTATAGAAAACTAAATTCAAAAACTGTTGACGACAAATTCCCTATACCTAACATAACAGAAATTTTAGACAAATTAGGAAAAAGTATTTACTTCACAACACTGGATTTAGCTAGTGGTTTTCACCAAATTCAAGTTGACGAAAAAGACATACCCAAAACAGCGTTTAGCACTGACTTTGGACATTATGAATTCTTAAGAATGCCATTCGGATTAAAAAATGCCCCTGCTACCTTCCAACGACTTATGAATCATGTTTTAAGAGAATATATTGGAAAAATTTGTTTTGTATATCTAGATGATATAATTATATTTGGCACGTCATTACAAGAGCATGCAGAAAATATTAAGAAAATATTTAGAAAATTAAGGGAAGCTAATCTCAAAATTCAAATTGATAAATCAGAATTTTTCAGAAAAGAAGTAGCATATTTAGGCCATATTGTGACAAAAGACGGAGTAAAACCCAATCCAGATAAAATAGACGCGATTAAAAATTTCCCTATTCCAAAAACAAACACGGAAATAAAATCATTTTTAGGACTTCTCGGATATTACCGAAGATTTATTTCAAATTTTTCAAAAATTACTAAACCACTAACCAACTGTTTAAAGAAAAATAATAAAATAAACATAAAAGATAAAAATTACATAGAATGTTTTGAACAATGTAAAAAATTATTAACAAATTCACCCATATTACAATATCCTGATCTTTCAAAACAATTCATTCTAACTACAGATGCAAGTGACTATGCAATTGGAGCTGTACTCTCGCAAAATATAAATGGAAAAGATTTACCAATCGCTTATGCCTCCAGAACATTAAACGATCACGAGATTAATTACAGTACTGTAGAAAAAGAACTTTTGGCAATTGTTTGGAGTACAAAATATTTTAGACACTATTTATATGGAGTAAAATTTCTAGTTCGTACAGATCACAAACCCCTTACTTGGTTATTCTCTGTAAAAGATCCAAATTCTAAATTAATGAGATGGAGAATAAAACTCGACGAATTTAATTATGACATCCAATACAAAAAAGGAACTACAAATACAAACGCAGATGCACTTTCTAGAATAAAACCAAATTTAAAAATTAAATATATTAACGACAACCTTTTAAACAGTAAAAATAATATTGCACATTGTATTTCCGCAGATAACAAATTAGCAAAAGGCATAGCAGCTCAGCTAGAATCAAAATTTCAATGCAGAAAATTTCTAAACACATCACAAAATGATGTAGGCAAAATTAGAATTCAACATATTGATAATAATCGAATTTTATTTCATTTAGTCACTAAACAAATTTATAAATCTGAACCAAAAATGAAAGATATTGAATCATGTTTAATTAATTTGAAACAATTTTGTGAAGAAAATAACATTACAAAATTAGATATTCCAAAAATTTGCTCAGGATTAGATAGAAGAGATTTCAATGAAATAGAGTCATTAATTAAAACAATTTTTGCAAATACACATATAGAAATTACTATTTACACGCATAATCCAAAAACAGGAGAACTTTTTAATTCTGAAAATGACAGCTTAATTGCAAATTCAGGATCTGATGATGACACAGTACATTCGTCTGACGAAAACCCAGTTAATGGTATAATACACACAGATACAAACGTAAATGTTGGTAAAAATCAAATTATTATTACAGGACATCATAATGCAACAACAATACAAATAAAAAATATGTTTAATAATACTAAGAAAAGAATTATTTTAAAAATAAATTTACAAAATTTAAATAAAGAAATTGTTAAATTTATAAAAGAATATATAATTCCTCATCAAAAATATTATTGCTATTTCGAAAACGAAATTTGGAAAAATTTTAATACTGTAATTCAAGAAACTTTTACAAATAAATCTATATCACTAATAAAATGTAACCAATTCGTAAAAGACATAGAAGACAAAAATGAACAAATAGAACAAATCATTAATTATCATGAGGGCAAAACAAATCATAGAGGAATTGTAGAAACATATCAGAAACTAAAAAAAATATTCTATTGGCCAAACATGACTCAAACAATCGCAAATTATATAAATAAGTGTGAAATATGTCTCAAAAATAAATACGAACGAGATCCAATAAAAACTAATGATAATTTAACGCTCACACCTAGTTCACCTTTTGAAATAATGAATATTGACATTCTTTCACTAGAAAAACATAAATTTTTGACTATAATCGATCAATTTTCAAAATTTGCGCAAATGTATCCCATGCCTAATAGTAACGCTTCAGATGTTGTAGATGCTCTCTTAACCTTCTTTAGAAATTACGTAATTCCAAAACAAATTATATTTGATCAAGGTACAGAATTTCAGAGCAATCTTGTAAAAGAATTATTAAAACTGCATAAAATAGAAATTAAAAATACATGTGTCAATAACCCAAAATCAAATTCTCCTATCGAAAGATTTCATTCAACAATCATGGAACATCTTAGAATATTTAACGACAGGCCAGAATTCAAAGAAGAAAAATTATTAACAAAAATTAATTATGCACTTGTTGCATATAACAACTCTATACATACAAGTACAAAGAAAACACCACAAGAAATAATATTTGGATACTCGGATTATTCAAAAATAACAAAACCCACTGGTATTACAACACAAGATATACTTGAACAACACAAAGCAAAAATGAAAATTTTACACGACGAAATACACAAAAAAATTCAACAAGAAAAGAATAAACGATTTAAACCTAGTAAAAATCCCGACCATATTCCCAAAACCATATTTCTTAAAGAACACCCTCGTCGATGTAATAAAATTGTAAACCCAATTTATAAAAAATTACATGTTAAAGAATACGATAAAAATCTCGGTGTAATAAAAGACGACCATGATAAGAAGCATCGTATTGATAAATTGATTAAAACGTCCACGTAATGTTTCAGATGGACGGAAGCGAGCACCGGACGAGACATAGAAAATATAAATAATAACATAGGACTTAATATTATAAAATTAGGTAAAACTAAAATATACTCTAATTCATATATATATATTATTATTATAACCCAACTAATATTTATAATGAGTACTTAAACCTTAAAATACAAAAAACACATCTTCAAAACTCTCTTGAAAATGGAACATTACTATATAAACGCGAATTTGAAACTCATAATAACATTTTAAATTTTAATTTCATTCGCCTAGAAAATAAAATAAATTATATTTTCAACAAAAGATCTAAACGTGGAATAATTAATGGACTCGGTTCAATAATTAAACAAATATCTGTAAAATCAAAATTACAATTTTATAATTTTTGGGACTTTTCAAAACTAATAAAAAGCCATTGTAAAACCACAAACAATGTAATAAAATATTTATTAGAGATTCCTTTGTATTATGAAAATAACTTCGAGTTATATCAATTGACACCCATACCAACTATGTACGAGGATAAATTTGTAACAATTAATGTTCCTCAACAATTAGTTTATAAAGACAATTCCAGAATATATAATATAAATAAATGTATTTTCAATAAATATATAAATTGTATAAAACAAAACGTTGCTGATAACAATCCAATGACGAATCTTCATTTACCAAATGAAGCTTCTTTTTGAAGGTTGGAGGAGTTATATTCATATCACAATCCGTACGGCTTCATATTACGGCTAGCCATTTTGTTGCCAGTCGGCATTCTTTATCAATCACGCGTTTGTTAAATGCGCGCCTGTTGTCATCAGCAATGACTAATCTCATATCAGTAAAAACATGTGTAATTGTAATTAACAGTCAGTAGTAGATGTACCTTCTTAATAACAAGAGCTACCATAAGTCTTTTGTACGTTTGGAGTTTAAATAAATTTTTAAAAAGATTTCGAACAAAGTTCGTAATTTAATTAGCGCGAGCAGTCATGTGACTTTGTTTGCCTTGACAAGCAGATTTGGGGGCCCGTGTCAGAATGACAGCTAGTAATAATGTACATAGGTGTCAAGTACCATAATTTTTCATTCAAAACATCATGATTTTCTATCCATCAGCATATTTTGAAAATTTTAATGAAAAATTATGATATTATGACAGTTTTGACATCTATGTAAATAACTACTAACCGTTATTCTGACACGGATCCCGATATCTGTATGCCAAGGCCAACAAAGTCACATTACTGCTCGCGTCCTATAAGTAACGAATTTAACAGATTATTCTCTATTATTACACACTATATCTCTAAACCTACAGGAGATATAATAAAAAAATTATATGTATCAGATTGAGAATTTAATTATTTTTATTATTTGGAGTAACAAATTTTCAAAAATAATATTTTTTTTTATAGAATCTACCATTTCCAGTTGCCCAATTGTTATCAGAACCTATTTAACTCTTCCCATTACTATCAGATTGAGGAATCCGTTGTTACACAGGTCTTTAGTCTTATAGAATTTGAGAAATCGTACCTCCAACAACCTCACACACACACATCCACACACACACACACACACACACACACAGAGAGAGAGAGACATCATCGTAAAAATGTTATAATCGGATTGTAGGGACCTTAAAACGTGCTTATTCACTAAAATCTGGATATGTGATTTTTAGCATGAATCCAATACCTCTCTTAGTGAGAGGTAAAAAAAGTACCGAAGTGATGTTCCGATGCGTTCCGGCCCCACTACATACCTCTATGTAGGTACCTCATATAATCGGATTTGTATTGTATTTAAAAAGTCAAATAAGCAAGGTCTCGTGGCCATGTGCCTGAGTGTCCTGGTCGCGAATCTGAAGATCAGGGTTCGAACCTAACTGACGTCAAAAATTACTTCGAATTTAAAGGCACCAAAATGACTCACCACCACCAAGGAGTGCCCATGAGGTGAAGTATGGTAAGCGCCCACACGGTACAAATATTTCATCATTTATCGGTATGTGCGTACAAAGCAGATTGGCACACCCAGCAATGAGTAATATGCTGTGATGATATATACATATATATATATATATATATATATATATATATATATATATATATATATATATATATATATATATATATATATATATATATATATATAGATGATTCCAATTCATTGTTGGCATTAACAGTATTTCTGAAGGGTATGTGTAATATACCTATAATTTTAAATATTTAACAGTTACAAACAATTTAAATTTTCAACTATTTTCCATGGCATTCTTTCGGCTGTAAAATTTATTACAACAGATTATTTTATATACCTATTATATTTCTTTTGTCTCTAAATCTATAGAATATATAATAAAATATTTAAATGTATCAGATAGAGAATTTAATTTTCTTTAATATTACCAAAAAAAAATTCAAAAAATAATATTTAGAAGTTTTTTTTTCAAGAATCTTCTACTTCCGGTTGTCCAATTATTACCAAAACCTTTTCAGATCTTCCCATGAATGTCCGATTGGGAAATACATAGTTAAACAAATATAAAGTCTTATAGTTTTTGAGTAATCGTCCTTCCAACATCCTACATACATCCACATACACACACACACACACATATATATATATATATATATATATATATATATATATATATATATATATATGTGTGTGTGTGTGTGTGTGTATGTATATATATATATATATATATATATATATATATATATATATATATATATATATATATATATATATATATATTACATCCCACTACCATTGTGGCGTCCCCTGTGTCATTTTCTACATTCAAAGTGACGTCCTTGTGCATATGACGTCCGGTATACGGACGTCACTTTAAAATGCCTTGTAAATTTTTTTCTGGCATCAGGGGGGGCCCTAGAATCGTTTGGCAAAATTTGTTATGGACGTCACAATGATAGCGGAGTGAAAAATGTATATTTTTTGTAGTTCAAAAAAATTCCACTTGTGGCGTTAGTGTCGTCCGGCGTATATACACTGTATATACAGAAGTTTCATTCCACCGACAATCTGAACTCCGTATACTTGGCAACAGTGGGCACTGGGCAATACATTAGCGCGCAAGTCTTTTAATCGTATTTAAAGTTATATTGTGCACTCCTGATAATATATTAAATTAATATTTAAATAATCAAACATTTATTTTGTACTTGTAAAATCCTCTTAGTAAACACAAAATCGATAAACTATGATGTCAAAATAGAAATGTACTCAATTTAAAAAAGGAAATTATTTAAATAACATAAAAAATTATATACAATGGAAGACCACAGAATTCCAAAATTACTTTTTAATCGCCTTCTAGTTCTCGATAGATCAGAATCAAATAAATCAGTTTATAATTGGGCTTCTCAATTGAAAGAAATCCTTGTGTCACTTGGTTTCGGTGAGCTTTGGACGAACCAATTCATTACCAAAAATGACACAAAAAATATACTTGAAAAATTTGAAGATAATTTGATTATATCAGATAAAAATAAAACAACAGCTTCAAATTACAATAATTTTTACAAAATTATTAAGAGCGACTATGATTTGGAAAGTTATTTAAATAATAATTTTGAAATGTGTAAAGTTTAACTCATAGCTCAATTAAGAATGTCATCAAAATATATAATAACACTAAATATAAATAAAACTAAATACAAGCTCAACCCGTTGTGTAATTGTACGATATGTAACCTACAAGAAAAAGATGATCTCTATCACTTTTTCTACCGATGTCCGATTTACGAACCTTATCGTAAGAAATATATAATGCCACTGTTAGACAATAATTTAACTATAAATGAGTCAAACTATTATTTACTCTGGAACAGTGTCGAACAATCTAAGATAAATTCAATATTCTACTATACTATGAGTTCCTTGAAATTGCGTTCCTTTTGTCTGAATGAATAATAAACTTTAAAGTATGTATAATACTACAACTGCAATATATTTTTTTTTTATTATTATTATTATTATTATTATTATTATTTACTATTGACTATTTTACCGGTTTTCGTTATAGCTACTACTCTTAAATAAGTTAATGTCTCGTTAAAGAAATATGTTATTTGTACATGGAAATATATTATTAAAAATAAAATAAAATTTATTATTTACTATTGGTATTTTTAATATTGTTGATAATATTATAAATATCGATGTTGTCATTTTGATATTGTCATTATTATTGTTGTTATTAATTAATAATACCTATTATCATATATAAATGCTACTAAGGGGAATCTGTAATATTTTTTGTAACCAACCATTGTTGAAAAGATGTATGAATCTTATATACAATAAACTGTTATTATTATTAAATAACATAAAGCTGAATTATTAATTACAAAATATTGTGCAAATTGTAAATAAATGCCAATTGTAAGGATAACAAAATTTATGATTAAATGTATGGAATAAATATAAGGACGGTATGCTACAATGAAATATAAAAATAAAATCTTTATAAACTTTTGTTCTAAAATATCAAGATTGAAATTTGAAATAGAGTAGAAAAATGGAGAATCTAAATAGAAAAAAATGTTTTAAACAAATTAACTCTCAATAAACTAAACTATTTATTAAAACATATAGATAATTTAATTACTCTTATTTAGATGCTTATTTCGATTTCCCCTCTACTTACTAAAGTGTTTAGCCAAAGTGAGTTGCCGAGTAATTAGAAAATATTTTTATACTTACTCGTAATAACGATATTTATACTTATTAATAAATATTTTACGTGCCTATAACTAATAGCATAAGTTTATGGGTCGATTCTGTTCACATCTATAAGTCTTACAGACCTCTAAATCTCCAAAAACGTCATAAAAACACATCTATTCTTGTTGATTAATATAAAATTATACATAAGAGTGTCAGCTTTCGTTGCGATTTTGTTCATTATTTACAGATTTACAAATACGTATGACTTTAAGATGTGAGCAGAATATAGACCCATTAGATAATTTTGTTTACAAATATAGGTGTAGGTACCTAAAACAAAATTTATAAGATTTTTTTGTGAAAAAAATTGTTAAGCTATTTGCTTTTTATTTTTATTATAATGTAATTTGAAAATTGTGATTATATTTCTTTGCATTATGTAAAAGAACAATTTTCAAAAATTAATAGCTTTTAAAAACTCTGAATTTTATTGTAACCTACACTACGTAGAAAGAAACGCGGAAAATTAATTTGTTTATTGGCAACAATAACGAATTTGTGTGGTTTTTGAAATATTCTTTCTGGAAATAAACTGAATAGTTCTCCATAATAGTATTTCATGAATTTAAATCATTTGGTAAAGATATTTATGAATAAGTATACATAATTAAAATCGTTATTACTAGTAAGTATAAAAATATTTTCTAATTACTCAAAACTACGGAGCATTTTTCATTGAATTTGCGGGTCAAAGCTGTAAAGTTACCAACACTTCTTAGTATTATCGTAACTAAGTAATTTAATTGTTGCTATTATGAAAGAGACATTTGCTTCTGTAACAGAATGAAACATACATAGATCGTAACTAGGCGTTGGGAATATTTTATTTAGTGTCAAATCAGTAATTTTAGCGACACAATAATAATACTCGTATTGGTACAAAAGTAGATAATTTGTGCACAAAACTGATTTCGTACGGGACAAAATACGTACTTAATTATTTATTGAGTGTATAGATTGCTGTTGATTTGAAAATAGTTTAATTAATTAAATTAAATTTAAGATAAAAATAAATGTGTGGGATTAAGTGAATCTCGGGTCTTGCGTTTGGTAACTAATAAGTATTTTGGTGATAAATTCCTTTTTACTATAGCAAATATAAAGAAGAACCCCGGTTTACTTGTATTCATTTTCTTTATAAATGTATAAATAAATAAAAAAATCAGTGTAGTAAAACAAACTGCATATTGTATTAATGCGTCACTGTTACAAAATAAGTGAAAAATGAACTTATTAAATATATTTATTTAAATCACAGCAAAATACAGATAATTATTTTTAGTAACCACTAGGCATGTAATATGAACTGAATTAATAATTGATGTTTTTTTTTTGTAAAATTAGTCTCCATTTCCTTGGAATTATATTATATAAAAATTGTACTTTTGCGAAATTCATTTTTTTCTCTTTTAATATATGGTACCCAGTGGCCATGCGCCTGACATCAAAATTATTTCGAATTTTAAATGACACAAAAGAGACTCCTGTATTTCACTTTCTACATCAGCAGTAAGTGCCTGTGAGGTGACGTCTGGTAAACGCCGGCATGATACGCATATGTCATCATCATTACTGATTTCTGCGTTCAAAGCTAATTGACACACCCAGAAATAGGTAATATGTCGTGATGATATATTTTTTTGTATATATTATATTAAAAGGATATTCAAATTTTGAAGATATTTCGAATAACGGCACGAAATTAGTTTTGTGTAAAAATTATCTACTTTTGCGCTAATACAAGTATTATTATTGTGTCGCCAAAATTACTGATTTGTCACTAAGGAAAATATTCTCAACACCTAGTTACGATCTATGTTTTTTTCTGTTACAGTCGCCATCATAATAGCAACAATTAAATTACTTAGTTACTTTAAAAATAATAAGTTTTGGTAATTTAACAGCTTTAACTCGCAAATTCAATGAAAAATGCTCCGGAGAACGATTTGCAAGGGGTATGGGTCGACGCAAATATATGCATAGAACACGTGATCGAAAAAATTATATGAATCCTATATATTATTGAACTCTACTTGAGGTTTAGAGTTGAATGGTCGTAATGTAAAAATCGATTTTGCATTCAACAGAACTAGTTTTTATCTAACATTAAATTTCAGCTCTTCCTTCATCCTAATTAAACCACGATTAATGGTGTATTTGCCGTCCGTGAGAAGTTATATGTATATGTATATTAAGCGTCGTTGGGAGCCAACACGGGAGCGAAGCGGAGAATTTTGATGAGTAGGGGCCGGTATTTTCACTTCCGAATAAAGCTATAGATAAATTTAACCTTGGGATAAATATTTTTGTTGTCTTTTCACTTGCAAATAAATTTATTGGAAAGAATAACATGTTATTCGCGGAATAATTTATTTGCTAGTTGGGTAGCGAATAAAGGGTTTATTTGTATGTACATTACATTTCTACATAGTGTACATTTATTAACAAAGAGGATATATTAAATATTTTTAATGATGATTGTTTGAACTATGAATGAATAAATAATGCGAGAAATCGAAAACGCACGATCAGACAGCAACCTAACCACACGCATCAAATTTTTGACAGATTCCGATTATGAAAACAAACAGTTCTTATTTTATTATTACAAATTGAGTTTCGTATTTGATCTCAAACAGTGCATACATAGGTAAATCCCTCCTTGGGTAAATCATTATAAAGATCCTGACATTTGATGTTAGTAAAATATTTTCGGATTTTGAATACTTTTATACAATATTCATTTACCTCGAACTGAATTTCTTTTTACAATATACATATATTTCGTTTACCGTGTATGATTACTGCAATAGATTACTTGTTAAACTACACTATCACGGGGCTAAAAATGCAGGAGGATATAGATGACAATAAGGATGTCAAACAAAATTTTGACAAGTACGGATTCAAAAGAATTTGACACATTTCATCCTTGTCTGCTTAACGTGGCTACGCAAAACTCCATCCTTCTCCACTGACACAAATTCACTCTGCAAGGTTACCAATTCACGAATGTTAAAATTATTCGACAGATAGCTATTTGTTTTTGTCAAATGTGTGAAAAGACTCAATGAAGTTATTCGTTGAATAAATATATAGAATAAATTTATTTAACGAATACTTATTCGAAACTTTATTCTGAAGTGAAAATACCGGGCCTAAACCTTTTAAATGATGGAAAATATTTAATATTAAAATGTATTTTTAGTTTAATAATAATAGATTTATTGAATGCCCGAGGGCATACAACATAAATACAGTGTAAACATTATTAACAAAGACGATTTTTTTAATGTTTGATTGGTTTCAATGATAACAGGAATGCATTAACAGATATTTGTATTGAAACAATTTGGTGATCAGAATTTAGTGATTAATACCCTATCTATAGGAAATACATACAATGGTAAAATTTTAGTTTTAGAACAAAAGTTTTAATAATAAAGTTACTCATAATTTAAAATGGCAATTAATTGAAATAATACATTCCTGTTCCTGTTACGAAGTAGTAGCAAATTAAAAGTTTCTTTTTATGTTGCTTATACAGATAGTCATGAGAAATGATGATATGAAACAGGCAGATAGACCTAAATAAATGTCTCTTTAAGGCTTGAGTTAAATTAAAATTAATATTTTCACAAGTAAAGACCATTTCATTTTATTAAGAGGTTCCATTATCTTTAATAACAATAAAATCAAAGTAAAATTTACATAAACACAGACCAACAGTTTATTATTTGTTATATTTCTCATGGCACTGTGTAAACAGCTTGAAAATAGAACTTTTAATTTACATATGATTAATGACAGGATTTCTAGCACATCAATAAATTAGGATTTATTGGATGCCACTTTTAATTTGGAACATTTTTTTTGTAATTACACTTTTGATCTAAAAATTATAATAGGGAATTATCTATAGCCAAACGAAAATTTTACCATTGATTTCAGGTTATTATGTTAAATATCCTTTCTTATAGCAAATAAATCATATTACAAAAATTACAAGAAAAATTACACATTAAAAACTGCAAAATTATTTTTGTAAAATATCGGTAGGTTTAGATTAGGAATTTTTATGGAAAGGAAGATTACGTTGATCAATTTTCGTTAGTTTAATGATAATAATTTTTTTTTTAATAAAATAAAGTATCTATCCTGCTTTAAATCTTCAAACATTGAACTAAACTAAATCAAATAAGTATCAGACATTTATATCATTACCAGAGATTGTAAAAAATCTCTAACATATGGGTGTGCATATGACTATGAAAGATTGCGCTTTGGTTTCTACATCAGAATAATGTATTTAATATTGGCAACGTTGCTGGACGTCATTGTAACGGTAGTATGAATAAAAATATACAAATCGGATGTCACAAAGTACGGGATATGCATGAAGTATATACTCTGGACGTCGGATTCACTCAGTTTGGAGGAGTTCATAATATCGTGAAATGAACGGAAACGTATATCGTTGTAAATTGACTTAATTGAAATTTGAACCGAAATTCATAATCAGGGGAAAAAAATAGTCGATATACTTCATAAAATCGAAGCCTATCTCTATTCCTTTCGGTGGTTGCCACAATGTCTGAGCCATGAAAGGACGCAGCAATGATAGTGGGATGTAATATATATATATATATATATATATATATATATATATATATATATATATATATATATATATATATATATATATATATATATATATATATATATATATATATATATATATATATATATATATATATATATATATATATATATATATATATACAGGCTATAACAGAATAATTATATTAAATTTAACCAGTGATAGAACTCATCTAGTACAATAATATTTCTTAATAACTTTTTCTTATAAACTTTCTAGATTAAAATTGTTCAAAGTTTTGTCACAAATTACATTATTCGCCTATGGTTGAATAAAATAAACAAATGCATTTCGGCAACGTAAAGCACGTTGCATAATGCCAAAATTCAAAATGGGACTATTTGCGCGTGCGTCTACAAATAGTTGTTTTCGTTGTGGTTGTGACGTTGTGATGAGCGTTATGCGTCATGAGTGTTTTTTTGGTCTGTGGTTGCGACTGAATACAATGATTAGAAACTTTTGAATAAATTGACAGATACACCAGAAGAAACTATACACAAATCGGAGAAGATAAAAAATTGAATAGAATACCTCGACTAAGGTAACATAAAAACCAAGCGTAAAATTTTTATGTTCCAAGAGGTTAAACAATCAAAAAATGGTAGGATATTTAAAGGATGAAGTTGACCAAAAACGCATAAAGATGATTAAATGTGATGTAGGCATAAATGAAATCACAATAAATGTTCAAAATGGTCACCGTCATTGTCAATGAAGGCAACGACGAAATGAATCCTCTACTCTTTCCAGCATTTGCCTGTTGTTGAATATGCGTGCAGCAATATTTTCAAGAATGTAACTATTGCTGTTTCAATATCCTCCAATTTTCATATGACACTTTGTGCTTGTAGTTGCATTTTCAAGGATGTAACTGTTGTTCTTTCAATATCCTCCAAATTGTCATATGTGACACTGTGTTGTAGTGCTATACTTCGTGTACTAGATCGTGGGCGTGTTCTACCACGATCTTGAGCAGCAGGCTTAAAGGACCCATGATCTCGAAGATGCTGAACAACATGTACAAAGATACGAATATTTGCAAGATGACGATTCGGAAAATGTTCCAAAAAAATTTGATCAGCGTTTCCCTGAACTTCACCATAGGCCAGCACAGTGTCTTTATACTCTCTAGGCAGGCATTTTTACTGATTATAACTTTTTTAATAATTATTAATCGATTTATTTGTCAAAATTCATTTGAAAAAGTTGACAACTCACATTTGTCAAAAACAATTGTTTCATTGTTATTGCTGCTAGATCAAATTATTATGAAAATACCTGAACGACTCGTTAATTTATGGAGGGGGGGGGGCAGTTAAAGCCAACAAAGTGACATGACTTCTCGCGCCCTATTGTATTTAACATTTCTTGTATACCTACACTCTACACCAAAAATTATACTTACATGTATTCTTTATATTTAGATTTTTTAATTTTAAATTCATTCCGTGAAGAAATTTTGTCCTCTTCTAATTTTGAAAATGTTTCCAATTCATTGGCGGGATTGATAGTATTTTTGTATGGTATATGTAATATAGATATAATTTTAAATTTAATTATTAATACAATAAGAACTAATATAATGTATGTACTTCCCAGAAAAATCTTCAGTAATATCTCTGGATTTTTGGCACTGACATTTATCTGTCAGTTACAAAGGTTTTAATTTTAATTGGTTTCCATGACATAGTTTGGTCTGTGAGATTTATTACAACAGATTATTATATACCTTATATTTCTTTACCTCTAAATCTATGAAAGATACAATAAAATATTTATATCTATCAGATACAGAATTTACTCTTTTTTAATATGTACAAGCAAGAATAAAATTTTTCAAAAAATAATATTTAGAACAATCGTCCTTCCAACCTCCATACACACATATATATATATATCCACACACACACACACACGCACACACACAGACATCTTTGTAAAAAACGTGCTTAAACATTAAAATCTGGATATGTGATTTTTTGCAAGAATCCAATACCTCTCTTAGCGAGAGGTAAAAACTATTAACACCCAGGTAGTTAACTATCCTTTATATATTCATAAATTACCAATATTGGTTACTATAATTAAACCTCCAGTACACACACTAAATTTTGATACACGAGCACACGCACCGGTCTAAGAAACCATTAACTTACGTATATATTCCCCATTGTAAAAGGACTACAAATAACTGTAAATTATGTTTTAGTTTTTATAAATTACGAATACATTCCTTTTAATTAACACTTGTGATTACAGAAATAATAGAAATTTTAAGAATCGTTGCTCCCTCAGACCGGGTGGTGTACTGCTGGGTTAAATTGGCAATTGATACGTTCAATAAAATAATGCCGATAATATGTGAAGACGCTGAACAATTTAACAGTACAGTTCAATTTAAAATAAAGAAAGCAGGATTAAAGATCTTATTAGTTACCTTATGTTACAGAATATTGGATTGTATAAATTATATAATGTTATATTGGCAGTTTGAGATACTGTAGTTAGACAATATGTGAAATTTATGACTTTTATTTTCTAACACTGATTTCGACTTCGTCGTAAAGAAAAATTTTATATACTATTTTATACATAATAAGCGAAGAATGCAAGTCAAGTTAAAGTTTCTTTTATAAATATGGCACAGAATTATGGATGTTGTTTTATACAAAAACTATTTTAAGATTTTCAGGATGGATATTTTGTTTTCTTGCCTTCTAGATATTCTTTGTATTTACTTCCAAAATATTAATTTCAAATATAAATTGTTGCAGCAGTCAGAAAGAGCTGCAATAATTTATTGCTAGAAAAACCATTTAAACGGTACGAAAATATTTATCGGCGATTCATGTAGTGGTAAATCAATAAAAAGATAAAATCGTTTTCAAAGAACAGCCTTTAATTCATCTTCAATACACAATTTCAAAAAATGATCGTAGAAAAAGTATGGTGTGCAATACGTACAAAAGTGCTCTTACAAGTTCATGTTTTTCGCACCACTCCTGTTCGGGTCATGCCGCAAATAAAACAGTCGCCGTAAGATTTATTTTCGACACTTGGTTTACAATATACTATTATGGTTTCCGTGAGTAGACTCAATTATATTTAATTACTTTATTTCTTACGAATAAATCTTATGAATGAACAATATGTAATGGTTAAAAAACATGAGTAAGAGCAATCGTTTGTAATGTTAGTCAAATTATAAGGGTCATAAATCATCTGGCGCTCTTAGTGAAAAAAGCAAAAGGGTGACTAAGATAATTACAAGAGACCTTGACAAAGAGAAGTTCGATGCGTACAGACAGACATATCTTCTGGCTAGTGTTCGCAAGTGTCGTTGGCCGCGATTAGCTTTCCGCCATTTCGAGTTTTACGACCTTACTCGATCGAGATTACAACGATAAACACAATCATTCAAAGTTCACACACTGTTACAGCTGTCAAAGTTTAGTTAAGTTTTCAGAAACATGAGTATTATACAATAATAAAGATATCAGTATTTATCTGTTTTACATTACCTTCCGTCGGTTCTATGTACTTTGTACAAATTCCATAGAGAAGGATTCTATATTTCCAGTAAAATTATAACATAAACATATTATGAGCCCTTACTCATATTAGTTCAGCCAATTAACATTTTCAACAAACAAATCATAAAACTTAAGTAAATGCTGAGAAATTTCTACAAAATTATTTCGACTAATTTAAAATACAGATTTTAGTTTACCAAATATAAAAAAGTGTGTGTGTGTGTGTGTGGATGTATGTAGGATGTTGGAAGGACGATTACTCAAAAACTATAAGACTTTATATTTGTTTAACTATGTATTTTCCAATCGGACATTCATGAGAAGATCTGAAAAGGTTTTGGTAATAATTGGACAACCGGACAACTTCTAAATATTATTTTTTGAATTTTTTTTTTTTTTTTGGTAATATTAAAGAAAATTAAATTCTCTATCTGATACATTTAAATATTTTATTATATATTCTATAGATTTAGAGACAAAAGAAATATTGTAACGTTTTTATTTATATGGGTGAAGTGTAAAACAGACAAATATTATTAACAAAAGAATACGTTTATTAAACGATATATAATTAAGGATTAAATATTAAAAGATAATAAAAACAACTAACACTATGATTAAATAATTATAAACACTAAGAATATTATCGATTATTTATCTAACTAACATTTATATCACAACACTTATTTATATAACTACATTTATTTATGTTAACAACTGTTAAACTGTTTATTTATATCACCGAGTTCATATCTGGTTGCTTGAGACTGTTTCCCGCTGTTCTCCCGACGGTATTTATACAGCCCCTATCATTCTAGAATTCTTCTAAAGCGACAATGACCCGTATACAAAGGAATGAGGTCACGGCGCAATTAACCTGTCTCAGTGCGTCGGGGATTGTATTATCGCTCTGGTACGTTCTTTCGAAGGGATTACGTCATTGTTCGCGAACATGCTATCAGTAGCGCCGCATGCATACTTTTCTCTCAGGGGCGCACGTCACAATATAATAGGTATATAAAGTAATCTGTTGTAATAAATTTTACAGCCGAAAGAATGCCATGGAAAATAGTTGAAAATTTAAATTGTTTGTAACTGACAGATAAATGTCAGTGTCAGAAATCCGGAGACATTACTACAGATTTTTTCTGGGAAGTACATTATTAAGATTTTATTATTAAGACCCACTATTCCCTTGCGGGACATAGGGTAAAAAAATACATTTCATTACATACAATAGTATGATTATATTGTCTCTGTATATTTTTTCCAGTCTTCTCGGTCCTGTGCGATTTGTCTAAGTTGTGGTATAGTTTTCTTCGTTTCATCGAAGACGGTTCTTCTCCATGTTGCTCGAGGCCTACCTCTTGGTCTCTTTCCTTGCGGGTTCCATTCTAATACAGCATGGCTTGGTGTAGTTTTAGGTTTCCTCAAGGTGTGTCCTAGCCAACCGTATTTCCTTTTTTTAATTTCTTTGTGTATATTTTCCTGGCCAGTTCTTTGCCATAGTTCTTCATTTGATATGTAGTTTGGCCACCAGATTCCAAGTATGTTCCTTAGGCATCTGTTTGTAAAGGTTTGAAGTTTTTTCTTTAGTGCATCGGTTAACGCCCATGTTTCACAGCCATAAAGTAGCACTGGTTTTATTGTGGCGTTGTATACTTTTAGTTTGGTTGACAATTTTAACTTGTTTGATCGCCATATATCTCTCATCCTTCCAAATGTACTTCTCGCTTTGTTTATTCTGTTCTGGATGTCTGTGGACGTACCTCCTTCTGTCGTAACTATACTTCCGAGGTATAGAAATTCTGTCACGGGTTCAATTCTTGTGTTGTTAATCGTTAGTGCGTTGTTTGTATCGCAATTGATGGCTAGGTTTTTGGTTTTCTGTATGTTTATCTCTAGTCCGGCTTTTCTGGATTCTTCAATAAGATCGTTTAGTTTGTGTTGCATATTGCGTGGTGTAGAAGTTATTAGGCAGACGTCATCGGCGTAGTCTACGTCCTCTAGAACATCCGTTAGGCCACAACGAATTCCTCTAATTTTGTCTTTTGTCGTTTCAGTGAGTATTACATCCAGTACTATCAGGAATAACAACGGGGAAAGTATGCACCCTTGTTTGACTCCTGTTTCTGTTTTGAATGGTTCCGACATTTGTCCTTTGTGGAGTACTCTGCTTTTGTATTCTGTGTACCCTTCTTTTATTAGACGGATTATTTTTGGTGGTAGGCCTTTGTTTTTTAGAGTTGTCCATATATACTCGCGGCTTATCGAGTCGAAGGCTCGTTTGTAGTCTATGAAAAGTAGTTGCAATGGTGACCCATACTCTAATGACTGTTCCATTATTATTCTAATAGTATTGATATTATCGACACAGGAGTGCCCGGGTCTAAATCCGCTTTGTTCTCTTCTTATTTTATTGTATAGTATTCCGCTAATTCTGTTCAGTATTATACGGCAGAAGAGTTTGCTAGTTACGTTTAGCAAAGTGATGCCTCTCCAGTTTCCACATTCTCTGACGTCGCCCTTTTTAGGCATCTTAATTATTATTCCTTCTTTCCAGTCTTTTGGAAAGGTTTCGTTTATCCATATTTTATCGATTAATGGTTTAATAATATGTACAGTTGTGTCTATGTCCATCTTCAGTATATCCGCGGTGATCATGTCATTTCCGGGAGCTTTTCCATTTTTCATTTCTTGCAGAGCCTGGGTTATTTCTTCTATTGTGGGAGTATCTGTGTTTACGGGTAGTTCAGGTGTATCCACTTCTTGTGGGTTATGAGTGCCTTCTTTTTTCCCAGTCAGTATTTCTTGAAAATATTCCCGCCATCTTTCTGTCTGTTCCTTTACGGCATAGATGTTTCTTCCATTTTTATCATGTAGTGGTAGTTCTTTGTTGTATCTCTTGTTACCCATGAGTTGTCTTATTTTCTTGTATAGTTCCCTGGAATCTTTTTTGTTTGCAGCTATTTGTGCCTCGTTTGCAATACTTTCAATAAATATTTCCTTGTCTTTCTTTATACTATTTTTCACGGCTTTACTACATATCTTATAGTCTTTTTGCAATTCTTCTTTTTTTTGAGTGTTTTTGTTGTTTAAAATTCTTTCTTTGATTTTCCTTCTTTCGTCTATTTTAGACCAAGATTCAGCACTCATCCATTCGGTTCCTCCTTGTTTTGATTTTGACAGTGGCTGTTTGTAACATTCTGTAAATATTTCCTTGCATTTTTGCCATAATTCCTCAACGGGTAAGTCGTAGTTGATGCTTTCTTTTGCTTTTTCTAGTTTCCTTATTATTGTTTCTTTCGTTTTTTCATCTAGTGTGTTTGGATCTAATAATTTTTGTTTCCTTTTATGTCTGTGGTTTTCCTTCTTATTTATCATTGTTCTTTTATTGTGTAATCTAATCTTTGCGATTATCAGATGGTGGTCTGAGTCTATGTCAGCTCCTCTCCTATTTCTAACATCTAGCAAGATTTTCCTCCACTTTTGTTGGATACAGAAGTGATCGATTTGGGTTTCTGTTTTTTTGTCAGGAGATACCCAGGTTATTTTATGGGATATTTTATGTTTGAATAACGTACCTCCCACACAGAGTTCGAAGTTGCAGCAGGTTTCCAGTACGAGTTCTCCATTTTCATTTCTATTTTCTAAGCCATGTTCGCCTATTATATCTTCAAAGTCTTCCCTGCAGTTTCCAACTTGTGCGTTGAAATCTCCCATTAACATTATTATATCTTTTTTATTTATCTTACTTAGAGTTTTATTTCGGGAGTCGTAAAAAATTTCTTTTTCAGTTTCTTCCGATTTTTCTGTGGGAGCGTAACATTGTATGATTGACACAATGTTTCCATTTAAATTTATTCTCATGCTAATAATGCGTTCGCTGATTGGGTCCCATTCTATTATTCTTGATTTAAGGTTTGGTGCCAATAGTATTGCTACTCCATACTGATGTGCGTCATTTTCGTCTACTCCTGAGTATATAAGAGTATGATTATCTGTTGTGGTGATTTGTCCTTTTCCTGTCCAACGTACCTCACTAATACCAAGTAAGTCCAACTTATATCTCTTCCTTTCGTTAATTAACTGTTTGAGTTTTCCTTTTTGGTAGAGTGTTCTGACGTTCCACTGCCCTATTTTGTAAGTGTCAAACACTTGTTGATTGTTAATCTGGGTGTTTCCGTTTTTATAACTCTTTAGTTTTGTTCTATTGTTAGTGATCATGTCCATGTCCATTGCTTTGGTCTTCTTTTCTCTGTTATTTCCATTGTGGGTTTTTAGTAGGTTTTTGTTGCGGTTCCGATTCTCGGAAATTTTTCCTTCGAGGTATCCTCTAGTTTTTTGTTGGTTTCATCGGGTGTTCTCTGACTGTAGGTTCTTGTATTTGTTTTACTTGTGTGCTGTGTTTGTGGGGTTTGACAGTCGGTTCCAATGATTTTTGTTTCTTCTATAGTGTATGATTGTCCATCAATTATTAGTTTGTTGTATTTAACGGTAGCTTGGATGCCTTTTTGTCTCTTCTCTTTCATGATTTTAATTAACTCTTTTCTTTGTTCAAGTACTTTCTTAGAAAACGCTTCTTCTATCCATATTTTATTTCCTGCATATTTTAGCTTTTTCTTCTCTCTCAGAATTTCATTCCTTGTTTTTTCCATCATTAATTTCATATATACTGGTCTTGTTTTCCCATTTGATTTCTTTCCGATTCTTCTTATTTCTTCTATATCCTGCTGAGCGTTTAGATTTATTCCCAATGGTTTTATTGTTTCGTTTATTTTTGTTGTGAGTTCCGTTTCGGACTCTTCGTGTTCTTTTTCTTCTATACCGTAAATTATGATATTCTTTTTCATCACTTCGCGCTCTAACAAATCAATTCGTTCTTCTTGTTGTATTAGTAATTTTTTTAATTGTTGATTTTCTGCTTGTAATTTTCCAGTATTTTTTAAATTTTGCTCTAGTTTGTTATTCAAAGTATCTAATTTGTTCAGTTTCGCGTTTATCTCTTCCAACTGTTTCAGTAGTTTTTCCTCCATGTTCAGTTAAACTTCTTGATCTCGCTTCTTTTATTATTTATTATCTTTATTATTTGTATTTAAAAATTTCCTCAATCCGGCTCTGTATAATGTATCTGTTGTCTTTGTTGCACGCGCACGCGGTAAGACCAGACCTCCCAATCAACTTGTCGGAGAGGTTGACCTTCTCATGCGATAGATCTCTAATTTAAATGTTTATAATAGATATTTCTTACCTCGGTGTAAACTGTAGGTTCACAATTAGTACATTGGTTACCTTTTAAATATAGTTCACGTCTTGTCGCACTATCACAGTTTTTTTGCTCGTAATACTGCGGATATTTTGATTTTATTACGGAGTGATAATCACATTAACCTGTCAGATTCGACACCAGGACCGTATCCCCCGGGAAGTACATACATTATATTATTTCTTATTGTATTTATAGTTAAATATTTAAAATTATAGGTATATTACACATACCCTTCAGAAATACTGTTAATGCCAACAATGAATTGGAATCATCTCGAAAAATTGGAAGAGTAGGACAAAATTTCTTCATAGAATGAATTTATATATAAATAATCTAAATTGAAAGAATAAATATGAGCGAGAATACAGCTCGAAGGAATACGATATTTAAATGTAATAAACACAAGGTGAAAGTGAGGATGGTCTCCAATCTGCAACATAAAATACAGAAAAATTGTATCTCATCGAAATAATGAGTAATGAAAGAAAAATTTACTTGGAAAATCTCTTAATTCTTGATATGTGACTATTATGGAGGTGACAAGTCTAGATTGAAGGACTTAAATTTGTTTCAAATATTATGGGACAATGTACACCAGCACTGTAGACTAGAGTAACATTGAACTGCGAAAAAGCTATCAAATTCTTCTCAAGTAAGTTGTAAATATTGATAAATTTACACATCGATATAAGAATAATCGGAGTGCAATATATCCATCACTTTATTAAAGGTAATTATTGTTATTTAGACATATGTATGAAAAAATAAAATGTAAAAGAAGATATGTAAGAATAGATGCACAATCCAAATATATACATTTTAGACCGCCCAAAATTATTTTCTTCCTAGAAGAATATGAAGAGAAAGTAAACAAGAACGTTATTCGAATTGAAAATCCCTGTTACCAGCCTAAAATTTATACTAGGTAAACTCTACTTTGTAACTTATTGTACATACTTTATGGTAAAATATCCTATAGATTTTGTAAATATATGTGAACATTGTTTTATGTTGAAACATACTCTTATTGAATAATAAAGAAGTTTATACGTCATAGACTTATATGAATATATTATTTGTATTTCTAAAAATATTCTTTGCTTGATGCATACAGCCAAGTAAAATATACGGCGAGAGGTTATGTGCTGGCCACATCAGATTTTTAAATTTGCGAACCTTTTCCTGAGAATATTTTGGTAATTTCGGAATCAGTTTCTGCAGAGTTTTTCAGATAAGTATTATCTTTTATTTTCATTAGAAATTCGGTTTGATTTATATATTGTATTTTTCAGTATTTTTCAAAATTGCATTTTGTTTACAAATTTACTAGATTGGGATAATTAAAATATTTCGTGACAGATTGACAGATTATTATTTACAAATATTTAAAAAAAATATGAAAAAAAAATGATTTAAATATTTAAATGTACGTATGTATGTAAAGTAAAATTATAAGGTTTACGTAAGCTCTTTCTTTTCTATTTTTCTTAAGTCAAGGATGAGCCTGGTAAGCTGCTTTGACTTCTTCTATTACCAAAAAACCCGTTTTTCTTTCTTTTCTAACATTCCTATTTTATATAAATGAAGAATAAATCGAGAATGTATGATAAGTGTAAGTTGGGGACGTGGAATGTTAGAGGTATGAATGGGAAAGAGAATGAGTTGATGAATGCAATGCGAATGTACAGTATAGATATTTTGTGTGTAAGCGAGACAATAAGGAAAGGACGTAGTGAGGAAGAAGTGGATGGCATATTTTGTTTGTGGTAGGGCATTCGAGAGAATGAACATGCAAAGCTTGGTGTAGGTATACTTGTGAGTGAAAGAATGAAGCCGTTTGTACGAAGTTATGGCTGTATTTCTTCGCGAGTTTCTTGGATGAGATTCAAGGTAGGATATATACGAATCTTCGTTGTTCGCTTATGGTCCATCAGAGTCTGAAAGTGACCTTGAAAAAGATCAGTTTTGAAATACGGTAAATAGCGTAATTGATTTGTTTGATCCGGGTGAGAAAGTGATAGTGTGTGGTGATTTAAATGGATGGGTGGGTGTTAAACGAAGTATATCTGAGAATGTATTAGGACGTTTTGGTGATTGTCGAGTGAATGGCAGTGGCGAGAGAATTATTTCATTTTGTTTGGAGAGAAAATGATAATGAACATGATTATGATATAGATGAAAGTGATGTATGTGATGCATTGGCGCGTGTAAGGAATGGTAAGGCTGCGGGTTTGGATAGGATTGCAAATAAGATGTTAAAGTATGGAGGAGAGAAAGTTTTTGAATGGTTAATTTATTTATTTAGATTTTGTTTGAATCGTTTTGTGGTTCCTAAAAAGTGGAAAAAAACTGTTATTTGCCCATTATTCAAAGGCAAAGGCAGATCGAGTGAATGTACGAATTTTCGCGCGATAAGTTTGTTGAGTGTAGTAGGGGAACTTTTTGGTAAGGTTTTAATTCATAAGGTGCGAGCCTTAACAATTTCAAAAATTAGTGACGTTCAGGATGGTTTTTTGCCTGAGAGGGGATGTGTCGATCAATTGTTTGCTCTTCGTATGATTGCTTAGAAGTCACTGGACAAGAACAAGAAGGTGTTCTGTGGCTCTCTTGATTTAAAGAAGGCGTATGATAGCGTTCTTCGAGATACTTTGTAGGATGTACTCAGAGAGTACGGAGTGCATGGAAACTGTTGGGAGCGATTCGAGCATTGTATGAGAGTATTGAGGCTGCTGTGAATATAGATGGTAGGTTGAGTGATTGGTTTCGTATAAATGTTGGTGTGAAACAGGGCTGTGGTATGTCTCCGTGGTTGTTATACTTATATATGAATGTGTAATTGCGGAAAGCTTTGAATAAAATGGGTGGTGTACATATTGGTGAAAGTATAGTGCCTGCGTTAGCGTATGAGGATGATGTTGTTTTAAGAGAAAATGAAGAGCAACTCAGGAGAATGATAGAGAGAATACATGTAGTTGGAAGAAGTATGAATCTGGTGTTGATTGTTGATAAATCCAAGGTGTTAGTATTTGAAAGGAGTAAATTTGTGACTGAGTGCAATGTGTTGGTGGATGGAGTGAAACTGGAGCAGGTAAATGAGTTTGTATATTTGGGTAGCATTATGTCGAGGGATGGTCGAATTGATCGAGAGATAGAAAGGGGAGTGAGTGCGGGATGTAAGGTAATGGGTGTTCTGGGTACGTTTGCATGAAACGTTAACGTATCAAGGGATGCTCGGTTAAGTGTATATAATGGAGTGCTAGTGCATGCTTTGATGTATGGAAGCGAATGCTGTGCATGGACGGGAAAGCATATAAAGAGAGTAACTACCGTGGAAATGAGGTATTTACGTGGTGTATGTGGGTATGTAAGACGGGATCGCGTAAGAAATAATTTGGTGTATGAAGAATGTATGGTTAGGAATAATGTTATTAAGAGAGTTGGTGTGAGTCAGTTGAGATGGTTTGGGCATGTGGAGAGAATGGTGAGTGAACGATTTGTTAAGCGTATATATCTTGGTGAAGTTGACGGTTTTCGATTGCGTGGACGACCAGTGTGTAAGTGGATGGATGTAGTTGGTAGGGTGCTTAAAGAGAGAAAGTAAGAAGAGAAGAGCATGTATGAATGCGATTATGAGTGTGGCCGAGGCAAAAGAAGTGTGCTTAGACAGGAATGTGTGGCGAAGGATGATTGTTTGGTAACTACTCGTATTATTGTGATCTGGATGCGGTATTTCGCTACCGACAATCGGTCACTTTAATATGTTTAAGAGTAAAGATTTGTTGTATGATGTTGATGTTGTTTTTATTGTTTTCTGGTTTGTGCGAACCCACTAAGTGGGGCACGTGTGATTTTATGTATGTATGTAAATCTGAATATGTTATTCAAGTATTCCACTATTTAATATTAGGTTACATCGCCTTTATTAGTAATACTACCTTTAATTCTATTAGGCATTGTATCCCTAAGTCCTGCACATGTTCTTGTGAATATTGTCCTATATGTCTTGAATCAAAGTAAGTTTTGGGTTTTTACGAAGTTGTTTTTATTGTGCCAAAAGTAAAGGATCGCGGGTACAAGCTAAATTTGGCCCACAGTTTTTTAAAAATTTTAAGTCTACATTTAAAGAAGCTAAACGAATTTAGTAGAAATTTCTAATCATTTGTGTACATTTTATAATTTGTTGAAAATGTAAACTAGCCGAATTATTATGAGTTTGGGTTCGTATAACAATTGCACTTTACATTGACATGTGTCAATTAGAATTTTCTTAATATAGTATCTAGCTGTTTCCATGGTTGCGTAGCGTAGCTGCCTGCTTTATGAAATTAAATTTCTTAAAAATTATTTAACTCCAAATCCATTAATATTAAGCATAAAATGTAATCAAATTGTATAGAGATTAGAATATTCTTTAATATTTATAATAACATTAAATATGAAAAATTATATTTAACTGCGTTTCTTCACGAAAAACTATTAAAATCTTCAATAATCACATCTGCATATGAATGTAAGTAAGAGGAATACGAAAAAAAATATAATTTTTTTAATTGTAGTATTGGAGTTATCAGTTCCGAGAGAATGAATCGTCACACACACACACACACTTTCATATATACATACGTACACATACATCATAAAAATAGTAAAATTGTATTCTAGGGACCCTAAAACGTGCTTATTCATTGAAAACTTACCACCAACTTTTTTGACGAAAGACAATAACCTTCCTTACCTAAAGGTAAGTAATCATTTTATAACTTTCCCATAATAGGGGAAAATAATTGTGATATTTGAATGTTTTGATAATGTATACTAAAAGTATATCATATAAGTAGCCAAATATTAAATATCAAAGTCAAGTATATATTTATTTGCAATTAAATATTGTGTCACACGTTTAATACGATAACCATGTAAAAATCGGTTTAGGACGTATCTGGCCCTGGTTACTCCTCAAGATGGACGCTAGATGGTTTCACTTCGGTTCCCGGAAACGTAAGTAAATTGATCGCGGGGATAATTCATCCCCGGTAAATTGATCACGAGGAGAATTGATCGCCGGAAAATTAATTGGTCGTCAGAAAATTGATCCCGAGGAAAATTGATCGCAATTAAATTTATGGAGTGAAAAATTTATCGCGGGTAAATTGATCGCCAGAAAATTAGTCATTTGGAAAATTTATCGCCAATATAATATCGCCGAAGTTGATCGTCAAGAAAACTAATGTAAAAATAAATTCATATTCAATGAACATCGTGGGGTCAAAGGGGCGGCGGTGCTGACTACTGGTCTATCTTACCTGGCAATCAGTATTGTATTGCAGATGTAGAGCAAATAATTCCCTGAATTTAGCTAGGACATGAATGAAAAATATTAGACTTTAGTTAGTTTCGCGAACAAAGTTAAATTATATTACTTTCTCCACCTGCAGAATTTTGTGAAGATTAGATTAACAGGGTTTGCCTGGGAAAAAACAATAAAATAAAATATGAATAATTAAACTGCCGATTAGCAGTCCTAACACTTTTTATTGAAACTGGTTACTCAGTAGTTATCGAATACCTAACCCCAAATCACTTACCTTATCCATATATGATAGTTACTGTTATTATCATCTCCATTTATTATGTTTTTGTATTTATATCCCTAAATCCGTCTAAAACAGATATAGTTATACGGTGAAATATGTTAACAGGTAAATAATTTTAAATTAAATTATCAATTGTTTTGTTATAAACAATATTATTTGTATGCGTAAATATCCTGGCGATCAATTTACTACGCGTTCCATACTTCGGCGATCAATTTTCTAGCGATCAATTTTCTGGCGATGAATTGTCCAGCGATCAATTTTCCCCTCGATAAATTTACCGGCGATCAATTTTCCATGCCATCAGTTTTGCACGCGATGAATTTACCGACGATCAGTTTACCTCGCGATCAATTTTCCGACACTCAATTTACCTGCGATATATTTTCCAGTCGATCTATTTGCCGGCGTTGAATTTTCCCCGCGATTAATTTTCCGCGATCAATTTACCGGTGATTAATTTTTTGGCTAAGTTTTACTGCATGTGCTTCTTTAGAATTTAGAAATGAAAATGACAGGTCTACATACTGATAAAACAAAAATGTCAAATTAAAGAAATGTGGAATGCACGTTTAATAATTCACAGAAAAATAAAATGTTAAATACACAGTAAACTGAAAATTTGAATGACAAGTGACAGATGTCAAAATGATAATTATGTTACGCTTCAATTATATTTTGTCTCTTTCTTTGTATGTGAATATGGAAACACGGTATATCTATCTGTTTAATCGCTAACTCTTATGCTACATTCACACGCATATTCTAAGACCGCCTACCAACTTCCTGTAGCTTATTAATTACATTATTTTTTTCGATGTAAGTGATACTTTATAGAAAAACTAAAAAATACGTGTCTCTTATTTTTTCATTAGATAAAAAATTATGAAATATTTTGAAACTTCCCTAATATATAAAACTCATAGAAACAGTAAAAATTAATATGTAAGTGTATTTATTTTCGGCTTCCACTTAAAAGAACCAAACTTCAACATTTTTTTCATTACATAGTAGTTAAAATAAAGTACATACATAATTCATCCATTCATGCATATTAATGTGAAAATGTAAAAATCTGATTCTAAAGGAACGTCAAATAAAAACACTCGCTAAAATTTCTTCAATTTTCCTATACTTATACTTTATTGACATTCCCGATATTAGGCCATCTTCAAAAGTATAATCAATTCAGAATATCAATCAATTAAAGGGGATGCTTCTGTGTACATAATTATATAGGTAAGTTTCCTACATACAGTGCCGTGAAAATATTTTGAGCCAAACTTTTTTTTATATAGGTACTTTGTTTATTTATAATTTTGATCAAATTATCAATTTAATATTAACTTATGTATAACAAAATTATAAAATAAACCAAGTTTCAGTTACGAGAATCTCTAAAACGCCCTTCTCAATAAGGAAATATATTCAAATAGAAAACCTAACCAAGTACTGTGTCTCGACGTCTTAAAAAAGTAGGACCTATTGGAGATCAGTTTTTAAAAAAATCTTTTGTTAGTAGAACAAATAAAAAGGCGAGACTAAATTTTGCAAAACATAACATTGGAATGTAATTGGATGAATTCATTTTTTTTTTTTTGGAAATAATGGTATGAAGTAATAATTCCGGCAACCAATAAGTGCAAGATTCAATTCTATATATCAAATAACTACTAGTTAGACATGGCTGAAGAAATGTGATATTATGAAATACGTTCCGAAAAATGCGCAAGTAATTATATTGTTGTAATTGTTCTTTTACTTATTATATTTTTCGTATTTTTTTTGTACTTTTACTTTCTTTCCATCTCTTTCACCAACTACTATTGACATTTTTAAGATATAGATTAGATATCATAAGCACAAAAGATTATAATTTGCTGAACTGTATGTAAAATCTTAAAACTGTATAAAAATAAATGTTGAATGTCATGGATATGGAATCACTAATATATTAGTAAATAAATTTATGAGTAATGTTTAAATATATATATATATATATATATATATATATATATATATATATATATATATATATATATAGATAGATAGATAGATAGGATGTTCCACAACTTAGGACAAAAAATTAAAGGGTATATACTGTACGACGTGCTGATTTTAAAACAAAAAGATTTTTTTAAAAATTCGCAAAAAAATGCATCGTATTTCAAGCAAACATTTTTTTTGCCACTGGTCGGTAGTTATTTTTAATATTTTTTTCAAATCTTCTACAATGAAAGTAGTTGTTTACATAATATCTAATACTAATAAATGTCTAATATTGTGTAATTAATGATTTAATGCAATTTGATGGGTGGTAAGGAATTCTTTCGTCGACATTGCTGTCAATTATCATTTATCTTTGCTGGTGCAGTGTTCTAATTTTACAGTGAATAGCAGTGTAGTGTAGTTTTTGTTAAAATGGATGCATTTAGTAACAGTGAATTAGTGGACATGGTGTTAATTTATAGAGAAATTATTTTGTATTCAAAGCAATTATTATATCTAAATCTAACGTACATTACATAATGTTTCTTTGATAATTAATTTCATTTATCATTTCTTTCTATGACGTATGCTACTCCAGTGGTCCAAAAAATGTCTACTGCAAGTAAACTTCCCTAACTTTGCGAATTTTTAAAAAAATCTTATTTCATGATCAGCACGTCGTACAGTATATACCCTTTAATTTTTGTCCTAAGTTGTAGAACACCTATATATATATATATATATATATATATATATATATATATATATATATATATATATATATATATATATACCGTGTGTCCCAGCGTTTGGTTGGCATAGGCGTTTAACATGGAAAAACAATTTTTTCTAAATAAAAAGTGTCTGGCTAACAACTAAGCTACCATATTGCATAGGATAATACTACGCCCATTTCTACATCTTATTTAATACAGATTACCTCATTATAATAGCATAATTTAACAAAATTATCAAAAATAATTCCATATTTTCTGTATGTTGTTTTTATTACCTACTACAAACATAAATAGCTGCATGTTGTCATGGTACTGTGGTAACGTTTCGAAGTACGGGTCCAAAGATTCTAAGTTCAAACCTCCACTAGGTTTAACTATTTTTTTTATTTTTTTTTTCTTCGTTTTTTCATATTAATATAAATTTCAGCGGTTCAGTTAGCTAAAGTAAGAAGAGAATTTTATGACAGATTGGGATATTGCTTGGCCCAAAATGGTGGCCATTTCGAATATTTGTTGTAAATTTTGATAATCATTCATTTGTTAGTAAGTTGCTTATCTTCATTTTAGCATAGGTTTTGTGTTCGATTGTTTTAGCTAGATTGATTATTTATTAGCTCATTTAAATTAAATTTATTGTTACTGTGTTCATAAAATTCATTTGCTGTGTTACTTATGAATAGTACTAAGTTAGTTAATTTCCAAATACAATTTTTTTTCTTGTTCTGATGATTTATTTAGTTTATTTTTGCTTTCGATACTGGTTTAATCGCTAATAAATTTGATTTATTGGTTTTTTATTTCTTATTAATTTGTGTTATTACATTTAATTGTCTAATACATGATATCTAAACAATAATAATTTTATATTAATATGAAAAAACGAAGAAAAAAAAAATAAAAAAAAAATTAATCCTAGTGGAGGTTTGAACTTAGAATCTTTGGATGCGTACTTCGAAACGTTACCACTGGACCATGACAATATGCATCTATTTATGTTTGTAGTAGGGAATAAAAACAACATACAAAAAATGTGAAACTATTTTTGCTAATTTTGCTAAATTACGCTATTATAATGAAGTAATCTGTATTAAATAAGATGTAGAAATGGGCGCAGTATTATCCTATGCAATATGGTAGCTTAGTTGTTAGCCAGATACTTTTTATTTAGAAAAAATTGTTTTTCCATGTTAAACGCCTATGCCAACCAAACGCTGGGACACACGGTATATAGTACCGGGTGATCATTTGAAAACTTCCCACCTTGAATAACTCTTTAATTAATAAAATTATCAAAAATCACTAAAACAGGTCAATGTTATTTTGGAGGGGGACATTTAATAACCTATTCCAATCAGTTGGGAAACTTTCACCCTCCCCTCCAGCCACCCCCACCCCAAAATTTTAAATGGCACTACCCCATGTGTGATACATCATTTTAAAGGTTGTAAAATTCTCAATATTTTAAAGCAAAGAAAATTAAAATCGGCCGAGCCGTTCATGAGTTAGAGACAAAAATGTATGCCCATTTTGAGTGGTTGATCAAGCCATCTACCTACGTTTTGCTTTGAAACAAAAGAACGTGCGTCGTACAAGTTCAAAGTGTCAAGTGTTGTAGAATTCAGGAATTAAATATCGCCGCTTCAGATAACTTTAGATTACTTTGATTTGGGGTAGCGTTTGTGCCAATTGTGTCACTGAAATGACATACATTTTAGAAGAGAGAATTGAAATAATTTTCATTTATGGAGCTGAAAATCAGTGTGCTCGACGTACAGCCAATGAATTTAATGCAAGACATCTAAATAAACATGTATCCCATCGATACGTTTTAGATTTGGTAGAAAAATTTGAAGAAACTGGATCAGTAGCAAATAAAAAAGGACACAACCTCGAATTGTGGATGAGGACTCTCAAATAGAAATATTAGGACAATTTGCTGCAAATCCTACGAGCTCAATTCGGCAAGTGCGCAACATAACTGGTTTTTCGTATGGGTCTGTTCATAAGGTTTTAAAACTTCATAAATGGCATCCGTACAAACTTCAAAATCACCAAGCTCTAAATGAAGATGATTTCGATAGACGAGTTCAATTTTGTGAACAAATGACTGTGATGATAAATACCACTCCAAATCTAATTCAAAATATTTGCTTCAGTGACGAATGTACTTTTTTTTTGAATGGCTATGTTAATCGTCATAATTGTCGTTATTGGGATGATGAAAACCCGAATCTATTTAGAGAAACGCATACTCAGTGGCCACAAAAAATTAATGTGTGGGCTGGTATACTGGGGGACTCGGTCATTGGTCCGTTATTTATTAATGAAAATTTAAATGGTACTATTTATCTCAATATGTTGGAAGATGTCATAGACCCCTTGATTACGGAAGCAATAGAAAATCAAGTAGACGACGAATGACTTAATTTTGGATGAAAATCAAGTTTATTTTCAGCAAGATGGTGCCCCACCACATTTTGTGGTACCAGTTCGAAACTGGTTGAATAACAAGTTTCCAGAGAGGTGGATTGGAAGAAGAGGAGCAGTAGAGTGGCCAGCAAGGTCTCCTGACCTAACCCCTCTCGACTTTTTCCTTTGGGGCCACCTTAAATCCATCGTCTATCAAACTCCCCCAGCCAACATCGACGAAAGGTTGTAAAATTCTCAATATTTTAAAGCAAAGAAAATTAAAATCGGCCGAGCCGTTCATGAATTAGAGACAAAAATGTATTAAACCGGAAAATTTACAAAATACATAAAACTAAAACTCACAAACGTAAACAATTAAATTTATCGTAATAGATGCTCGAATTGCGCTCCATTGGTTGCTAGGCAATGATAAAGCCGATGTTCAAACTCTCTTCTAACATTTTCGAAAACTCGCCGCGGAATTAATCGGCATTCGGATGTTATTCGTTGTTTCAGTTCGTCGATGTTGGCTGGGGGAGTTTGATAGACGATGGATTTAAGGTGGCCCCAAAGGAAAAAGTCGAGAGGGGTTAGGTCAGGAGACCTTGCTGGCCACTCTACTGCTCCTCTTCTTCCAATCCACCTCTCTGGAAACTTGTTATTCAACCAGTTTCGAACTGGTACCACAAAATGTGGTGGGGCACCATCTTGCTGAAAATAAACTTGATTTTCATCCAAAATTAAGTTTCCTTCGTCGTCTACTTGATTTTCTATTGCTTCCGTAATCAAGGGGTCTATGACATCTTCCAACATATTGAGATAAATAGTACCATTTAAATTTTCGTTAATAAATAACGGACCAATGACCGAGTCCTCCAGTATACCAGCCCACACATTAATTTTTTGTGGCCACTGAGTATGCGTTTCTCTAAATAGATTCGGGTTTTCATCATCCCAATAACGACAATTATGACGATTAACATAGCCATTCAAAAAAAAAGTACATTCGTCACTGAAGCAAATATTTTGAATTAGATTTGGAGTGGTATTTATCATCACAGTCATTTGTTCATAAAATTGAACTCGTCTATCGAAATCATCTTCATTTAGAGCTTGGTGATTTTGAAGTTTGTATGGATGCCATTTAAGAAGTTTTAAAACCTTATGAACAGACCCATACGAAAAACCAGTTATGTTGCGCACTTGCCGAATTGAGCTCGTAGGATTTGCAGCAAATTGTCCTAATATTTCTATTTGAGAGTCCTCATCCACAATTCGAGGTTGTGTCCTTTTTTATTTGCTACTGATCCAGTTTCTTCAAATTTTTCTACCAAATCTAAAACGTATCGATGGGATACATGTTTATTTAGATGTCTTGCATTAAATTCATTGGCTGTACGTCGAGCACACTGATTTTCAGCTCCATAAATGAAAATTATTTCAATTCTCTCTTCTAAAATGTATGTCATTTCAGTGACACAATTGGCACAAACGCTACCCCAAATCAAAGTAATCTAAAGTTATCTGAAGCGGCGATATTTAATTCCTGAATTCTACAACACTTGACACTTTGAACTTGTACGACGCACGTTCTTTTGTTTCAAAGCAAAACGTAGGTAGATGGCTTGATCAACCACTCAAAATGGGCATACATTTTTGTCTCTAACTCATGAACGGCTCGGCCGATTTTAATTTTCTTTGCTTTAAAATATTGAGAATTTTACAACCTTTAAAATGATGTATCACACATGGGGTAGTGCCATTTAAAATTTTGGGGTGGGGGTGGCTGGAGGGGAGGGTGAAAGTTTCCCAACTGATTGGAATAGGTTATTAAATGTCCCCCTCCAAAATAACATTGACTTGTTTTAGTGATTTTTGATAATTTTATTAATTAAAGAGTTATTCAAGGTGGGAAGTTTTCAAATGATCACCCGGTACTATATATATATATATATATATATATATATATATATATATATATATATATATATATATATATATATATATATATATACGAGTATATATAGGTGTTCTACAACTTATATATATATACAAAAAAAAGTTTAAGATTATTATTTTATTAGACTAATGGATTTATTAGTTTAGAATCTACAATTTATATTTTACAATAATTGGTGATACACCATATTGAATTAACCCGCCCCATTTCTTGATGACTTTTATCATTCAATCTTGTCCTGACACTAAGTCGTCTAACAGCACATTTTCATTTCTTCCTCCTCTCTGAACTTCCCTGCACGATGTCTTTAGATGCATAAGTGTTTCTTTTTCTTCCCCGCATAGCCTGCACATTCTCTCCTCACTTTGATAACCAGTATTTGTTGTTTCTCTCTTCATTACCACATCTGAATCTGGCAAGCATCTTGATATTTTTCTTTTCGTCCAGTAAATGCAGTGGTATTGACGTCGTTTATTGTAATTTGAATTGTTGATCTGACATTGTTGTTCTTGCTGCTGTATGTCCCAATCCGTCTGATGTAGTTCGTTATACATATATGTTTTCACCATTCGTGCGTAGTCTCTCTATTTGTACCGTGGAGTATCCATTTCTTTCGTAATAAACTTTTTTTGCTCGCCCCCATTTTGTTAGTTTGTTGTTTGTTTCTCCTTGTCTTATTACCCGTTAGAATTCTTGCAGGATTTGGTTTTGGTTGTTTCTTACTGGCTCCTCATATTTTACTGCTCTCTTTCCTGTTTGTACTCTAATTTTAATGCTTTCATCAATTCCATTGCTATATACTCTGGTGTGTATCTAGCAAAGTCCAAAATCCATTTTATGTACTGTGCTTGCGTGTCTTCTATTTGTTTATATTCTGTCCATCCGTATATTATCGCCCCGTAGAGTAATATACTTTTGACTACTGCTTCAAATATCATCCATCTTATTCTTAGATTTCTTTGAAATTTTCTTTCCCCCAAACTCCATATTTGTTTCATGGAGGCAATTTTCTTTATTTTTTGATATACTAAGTGTTTTGTGGGTTGATTGTTTCTCTGAAATGTATATCCTAAATATCTGAATTCTAGACGCCTTGGTGGCCGAGCGTGTTGAGGCAGTGTGTTAGAGCTCGAAGCGACCTTCACCGCTCGGATCCCGGGGTCGTGGGTTCGATTCCCACCAGGGGCTTGGATGTTTGTGAGTGTTTTCAAATACATTTATATGTACAATGTAATGAAATGTAACAATATAAATAAAGTATTTGAATAGGGCTGTAACAAAAATGTTGATAAGCCGACAAAATATTATTATTATTATTATATCTGAATTCTTTCACTTCTTCGATATTTTCATCAGCCCACTTCCAAGCTTCTTTTGTTACTCTCCCTCCGCCTTTTTTAAATTTCATTATTTTTTTATTTTTGAACGTTTAAGCTGGCGTCAGATTGTATTAAAATTGAGTTCCATAATATCTCGAGAAATAGAAGTTCAATTTTATTTAAATAAAAAAATCATGTATGTAGGGACTATCGTCGTTTTTTTTTTGGAATTTTTCAATTTTAAAATAAATAAGGCTACCCCCTATAAATAACAAGAAAATTCAAAATATAAGCATGACAGTCCCTAAAAACTTGTATACTTATCCGGAGTAATCGAATTATAATTTTTCCTTAAGAGCTTATGTAAAGCAAATTCATAATACTTTTATTATTATCGTAGTATCTTTTGCAGTGTAATAATAAGAATGAAGAAGAATGTATAATGTTTGACGATAACATAAATTCTGATAAAGTAAGCATCGCTGGCGATTTTAATAAATACTATGTTAACAGTATAAAAGAAATATGTGAATCAATCCCAGAATTTGAGGAAGAAACTTCAAATGCTACATCAAAATGTGTAAATAATTTTATAAATAAATTTGAACCAGTCACGTTAAATGAATTAAGGATTTGCATTTCTTCTATGCAAAATAAAACCAGTCCTGATAATTTGAATATAAAAATAATTAAAGAATTATTTGACGTTATCGGTTTTCCTATGTTGAATTGGATCAACATGTCACTGGAGAGCGGCATTGTCCCTAGTGCGTTGAAAGAATCAGTGGTGGTTCCGGTACCTAAAATTGCTAAAACGGTTAAATGTGATGAATTTAGACCTGTAAATATGCTTCCGACTTGTGACAAAATATTAGAAATATTAGTGTACAAACGTGTTCTAAACTATATTAATAATAATAATATATTAAATGAAAGTCAATATGGTTTCCGTGAAAACTTATCGTGTGAAGCGGCAGTGCAGTCTTCCGTTAATGAGTGGAAAATAGATTTGGACAAAAATAAAGTAGTGGGACTTGTGTTTTTGGACCTCAAAAGGGCGTTTGAGACTGTTGACAGGCAAATACTACTTAATAAACTATCGAGAATGGGCATAGGAGGTGTAGCATTAAAGTGGTTTGAAAGTTATTTGACCCAGAGACAACAAAAAGTAAAATGGTGTAAAGTTTTAAGTGATAGTGTACCGAATGATTTTGGTGTGCCACAAGGGAGTGTTTTGGGGCCATTACTCTTCAATTTGTACATAAATGACATTTCTGATATAACTGATGAATGTTCAATTAAGCTATTTGCGGATGATACATTGCTTTATATTTCTGATAATTGCTATAAAAATGTAATTAAAAAACTAAATAGAGAATTAGTTAAATTAGAGAAATACTTTAAAATAAATAAATTAAAACTTAATATAGAAAAATGTAAATATATGATGTTAGCTAACAAAAATATCTATAAAAAAATATGTGATGATAATGAAAATGTTGTACAAATTGAAAATATTTCAATACAAATGGTAGAGAAGTATAAGTATTTAGGTGTAATTATAGACAGGAAATTAAAATTTAAGGAACATATTGAGTATATTATAAAAAAACTAGCAAAGAAAATAGGTGTGTTAAGTAGAATTTCTTATAGGTACAAACTTTCTCAATATGCTAAAAAGATAATATACAATACAACAATACTCCCGCATTTTACTTATTGTGCTACAATTATCTATATAGCAAATAAAAGGTATATACATAGATTGCAAATATTGCAGAATAAGTGCATGAGAATTATATTAAACTGTGATAAATACTCTAGAATTAAAGTTATGTTAGATACATTAAACTGGTTAGAAATTAAGGTATTCTTGGAATTTAAGGTGTTAGTTTTTTTACATAAAGAAATACACAGAAATGTAAATATGTTCTACCGTAATTATGATTTTCATGAATATAATACTAGACATAAACAAGATTTTCGAGTATCCAAGAAAAATAAAGAAAGTACAAAAAATAGTATATTTGATAAAGGATTGAAAGTGTATAATAATTTACCAAGCAGCTTAAAAACTATATCTAATTATAAACAATTTACATATAAACTGAAGCAGTATTTTATTAAAAAAAGGTAATTAAGGAATATTTATTTATTATTTTGTTAATAATGTTTATATTTTGTTCAGGATGTTTATATTTGTTAATAATGTTTACACTGTATTTATGTTGTATTTGGTCGGCCCTCGGGCATTCAATAAATCTATTATTATTATTATATTATAAACGGCTCTGACTAATATCAAACTTTTCTCCATCATCCGCTACATTTGATTGTTACTATACTTCATTTCACGTAAGAAAATAGTAGATGGCGCGTGAGAGCTGATCGTTTTTATAGGCATTAAATAAATAATTTAAATTCGTGAAACTAAACTTTGCAAATAATAATAATAATTTTTATCTGGAAAAATGTACAAGACCTGAATATTAAAAATTATAACAAAACATGGTTAAACATCATTTAATTCTGTAGATTTTATTTGATGAAGTGACGACTGACAGGTAATATTTTTTTTTATGCAATAAGTTTGCATTCTGACCTATCAAAGAGCAAAATTTATATCTGAATTTAAACCAACGTTATTTTCTTACATGAAATGAAGTATAACAGCATGGAGTTAGTAGTAAACAACTTTTCAAATAGATTAATTTATTCATCAATTTATAATATGATGATTATTAAATATGAAATTTCTTAAAGTAATAAATTTGGAAGTTATTCATGTTAAATATAGTATATTACCATTACCTATAAAATAACAGGTGCATTTTGGGCGTACTAATGACAATACAGAATAATGTTACTTACTTACTTACTTATTCCTAAAGCCTTTCTACCCTTTCGGGTGTAAGGCGTGTTGCGGGTTGAGTTATTTTTTGGTCGGTGTTCTTTTCCATGCTTCTATCCATTTGCTTCTGTCTTGCGTCTTCTGTTTTGCTTCTTGCCACTTTATGTCTCTTTTCACCGCACTTTCTCTGACTTCCTCAATCCATGTTTTGCGTGGTCTTCCTCTTTGTCTCTTTTTAGCTGGGCGCGCTTCATATACTTTCTTTACTAATCTATTCTCTGTCATTCTTGTTATGTGACCAAACCACCGTAACTGGTTTTCTTCAATTGTTGTTAGAATTGGTTTTGTTTGCAAGTTTTCTCTATACGTTACATTTCTTATCCTATCTAGTCTTGTTTTTCCTTCTATTTTCCTAAGAAAACGCATCTCCGTACTTTGTAGTTTACTGCTCTGGTTTCCTGTAGTGGTCCATACTTCAGATCCGTATGTTAGAATAGGGGTGGCTACTTTTTTAAATATTTGTACCTTTGTTTCTTTTGGAATTTTTTTTTTGGCCAGAAATATATTTTTGATGCTGTTGAAGTTTCCCGGCAGCTGCAGTTATTTCTTTTATTTCTTCTTCCAATTTTCCATCTTCAGAGACTATGGATCCTAGATATTTAAAGTTTTTTACTTGTTCTAATTGTTCCTCTCCTATTTTAACTTGATGTGTTTTTCTTGTTTTGGATAAGATCATAGTTTTTGTCTTTTTTGTGTTTATTTTCATATCTATGTGTTCGAGGCTCCTGTTGTATATTTCTAAGTTATAGTTTAAGGTATTCTCATCTTTAGCTATTATCACCATATCGTCCGCATAGCATAACTCTGATACTTTAATATCTTCCATTTTCCAAAAGCCTATTCTATGTTGTTTTATGTGTTTTTTTCGCTTCTTTAATTGCTTCATCCAAGACAAGGGTGAATAGAAGTGGACTCAGAATGCATCCTTGTCTTACTCCTTTTGATGTTCCGAACATTTTAGATTTTTCATGTTTAGTTCTTACATAGTTTTTAGTTTCCTTGTATAAACTTTTCACTCCTTTAATAACCACTTGGTCTATACCTCGCCTTTCTAGAATTTTCCAAATATCAGTTCTGTTGACTTTATCGAAGGCTTTTTCTAAGTCGATAAAACAAATATGTATTTCGCCTGACTCTCTAATTGTTTTTTCGATAATTTGTCTTAGGATGAAATTTGCATCTTTTACACTACGATTTGGCCTGAAGCCAAATTGTGAGTCTTCTAAGGTGTTTTCGAGCTTTTCTCTTATTCGTTTTTCTAAGATTCTGGCAAATATTTTAGCCACAGTGCTTGATAAAGTAATTCCCCTATAGTTGTTACAATCTCTTGTGTCTCCTTTCTTAAATATCGGAGTATTAATCCCAATCTGCCAGTCGTCTGGGGCCTCTCCTGTGTCTAGTATTTTGTTCATTAGGGTTAGCATTACCTCATAGGTTCGTTCATTTCCCGCTTTTATCATATCTGCCGTTATTTGATCATGGCCTGGCGCTGTGCCGGCTTTCATTTTCTTTACGGCCTCTTGTATTTCTTCTAGTGTGATGTGCTCCCTATGGTCTCCCCGTTTTTCCAGTCTTATTGTTTGGTCTTGATTTGTATTTTCAGTTGTTGATACGTCGGCTCCTTCTAATAACGTTCTGAAGTACTGTCTCCATCTTTCCATTATTTCGTTTTCGTCTGTAATTATTTCTCCTTTTTCGTCCTTTATATTTCTTAACGTTGTTGAATTATTTTGTCTAAATTTTCTTATAGTTCCATAAAACAGTTTCTGGTTTTCTTTGTAGGCGTTTTTCATTTTTTCGCCAAATTCAATCCAAGCATTTTCTTTTTCGGTTTTGATTAGTTTCTTTACTTCTTTCCTTTCTTTTTTGTATTCTTCGTAATCACTTTGCTTTTTTGTACTTAGGTATACTTTCCATTTTTTCTTTTTGCGGTTAACTGCTGTTTTGATATTTTCTGTCCACCAATGCGTGCCACGAAAATTTTTATTTGTAATCTTGGTAGTGCCACAAGTCTTTTCTGCAGTTGTAAGGATTATTTGTTTGAATTCGTTCCATATGTTTTGGACTGAATTTAGATTGATATTAGTCAGTTTTTCTTCCAGTACACACTGGTAATTTTCTTTGGTTTGTTGATCTCTTAGTTTGAAACATTTGATTTTCTTATTTACGATTTTTCTTTTTTGGTTTTCTACCTTCCTTTCTTCTTCTTTTAAAATTTTTATGGTTAACAGATAGTGGTCACAGCCAATCTCTAGGCCCCTTCTGACTTTTGCATCATGTACTTTTGTCCATGTATCTGTAGGTACTAGGAAGTAATCTATAATGGATTTCTCATTGCGACTTGCTACTTCTCTTGTGATTTTGTGTATCTCTTTATGGGTGAATTGCGTGTTTGCAATTACCAGCTCGTTTTCTACACAGAAGTTAACAATCCTTATACCATTTTGGTTATATGTTGATTCTCCCTCTTTTCCTAGGCACCACTCTATTCCTTTGTTACTGTTCCCTACTCTTCCGTTCAGGTCTCCCATAATTATTACTTTGTTTCTGCTTCTGTCAATTTCTTCCTGAAGTTCTTGGAAGAAAATGTCTTTTTCTTCTTTTTTGCGTTTTCGTTGGGCCCATACGCTACTATTAAAGTGAGTTCACTTTCTGAGCTTTCTTTTATGTTGACCGTTAGTATTCTATCATTGACGTGTCGTTCATTTTTTACGTATTTCATATTCTCTTTTTTGATTATGAGAGCTACCCCAGATTGAGCATGTTCCTCTTTTCTGACCCCTGACCATATCATCCAGTATTCTTGTGATAATTCCATAATTCCTTTTTCTTTTTTCTTCGTTTCTGTTAAGCCAATGTAGTCTAAATCTACTTTTTGAAGTTCTTGGGATAATTCCAGTTCCTTGTCTGTTATACTTTTAATATTCCATGTGCCCATTTTTAAATATTTGTTTATTTTTTTCTCTTGTGGTTTTCTAGATCGGTTTACTTTCCTTATTTTTAATTTATTACAATTTGAAATCATCTCATTAGTCTTTGCCTGGGTCGTTTCCTGAGTTTGTACTTGTTTTGTAATTTTTAGTTTTTTGGAGTACGCATAATTACCTCCCCTTCTTTCATCTGTATCAGTTTCTCTTCTGTTTTATCCCACTTCCATTCTACCTCGTTTATCCTTATTTTTTGATATCCTAATTTGACGGTTTTTCCTTTGCCTTTCTCTTTAGTTGCTAGTTGTTTGATATCTTTTTGTATGTTCATTTCATTTTTTGTGAGTTCATTATTAATGAAAATCTTTTCTCTAGAATGTTTTAGATTCTTTTTATTCACCATAATATTTTGCTTGTCCATAAAACTCGCCAACTCTACTTTGCATGTTTTTGGGCCTATTTTAATAATGTCTTTAATCTGAGCTTTCGTTTTTACTTCTTGTGTTAGAAATTTTTCCATGATTGTCTTCAGATCCTTTTTATTGTTTGTATTTATATTTATTCCAGTTACCACAATGTTATTTTTAATTTTTTCTTTTTCTAGTCTCTCTATTTTCATTTTCATATCAGTTAACTCTTTTTTAATCTGTTGGTTTTCTTCTTTTAGTGATTTATTTTCTGCCATTACTCGTTTCAGTTCGTCTTGGAATTTTTTCTGGTCATTTTTAATTTCTTTAGTGTCTTCCATCAGTTCTGCTAGCATAATTGTCAGCCTGTTCAATTTATCTTCTTGTTCTTTCTTCTTTTTGACCGGCGTTCTTCCTAATAGTTTACTTTTCTTGAATATGTCTTGATTTTCTTCATCCTCTCTTTTTCTTTTAGTGTCGTCTGATGTATAATCGTAATCGTCACTATCCGTTTTATTCATTATTTCGCCTTAGTCCGCCTCTGTTTTATTCAAACCCCAGCTGATTTGCCGCGCGAAGTTTGTGACGACTCGTTTGTGTATGTGTATAGCACCGCACCTCGTGTTGACCTTTTCAAAGAATAAATCCCAGATTTTATTCACTTATTTGTACCTATCTTACACACTGTTTTAAATTCACTTTGTGCACTTATGTTTTAACACATTTGAATTGATTTCACACACTGCCCGCTTTTATACCTCACTCAACTTTGATTATTCTCTTTTAAGAGTTCACTTAAGCTTACGCACCCTAAATACACCAACACACTCACAACACCTTTTTGCCACTTAATTTTAAATTAATCTATAATTCTTATGTATTATAACCCAAGTTATATCCGTGATAATTACTTTCGTAAGTTAAGATTATCGCCGTATACAACTCTACGTCCGTACGCTACGAGTGCCACAACTCAACCATCAGAAAAATGTTCAGGAATAAGGGGAAAACTTATTATTATTATTATTATTATTATTATATATATGGTATTTTGTCATTACGCGCATACATGTGCTTTTTAGTGCGGCCGATAAAAAATCTCGTTATACTCGGGAATTATCGCTAAATTTAAAAGTGAACTACAACAAGTGCTTAAATAAACACGGTGTAATGCCATATAAATAAAGTGCTTATAAGTTATAGCAGAATTAGTCGTTAATTTAAAAAACAAAAGTGTTGGTTATTTGACCTCGAAGTTGCTTCTGTCAGCTCAGTGTACAAGCGTGCTGACAGGTGCCGCGCGAAATTGTGAACAGAGTTGTATTTAGGATATAACGGAAATTAATATAAAATATAATATTTTGCTAAAAAACTATAATAAAACTGTCATTTGGGATAGATAGGGAATGAGTAAGAGAAATAGAGAAAAGGAAGACGTAGAATATTATAATATATTTGCGAAAAGCAAAAGAATATTAAGGTCTCCTGAACAAATGAAAAGAGAAGAAGAACTAAATAGTGAACAAGAAAATACAAACATCAGGGACGATACTAGAAAGCCTGAAGATATGGAAGATTTAAAAAAAATGATGGATAAGATGATGAAAAAAATGGACGAGAACACGAAGGATCTAAAACATGAACTAAACGAGATTAAACTAGAAATGAAAAAGAAGGAAGAAATTTGGAAAAAGGAGAAGAACATTCTAACTGCGAGAATAGAAAATCTAGAAAGAAAACTAGAATACGAAGAAAAAAACAAGAAAAAGAACAATATAATAGTAAAAGGACTAAAGCTAACGAACACCACGAAGGACGATATTAAACACTGGTTTGAACAAACACTAAAAGTAAAAGTGGATGTGAATAGTATCCAATCACTAAGTAAAGATACAAAAAAAGAAATCTTAAGAGTGGAATTGCCAAACTGGGAGCAGAAACAAAAACTTATGACAGTTAAAAAGGAATTAAAAGATACCGACATATATATAGATAATGATCTTACGTGGGAAGAAAGGAAAATACAGAGAGAAATTAGAAGCATAGCGAGAGAAGAGAAGAAAAAAGGTAAGAAGACCAAAATAGGATATCAAAAAATAATAATAGATGGAGAAACCTACAAATGGGATAAACAGATAAATGGAGTTGCGCTCCAAGAACAAGAAGAACCAAAAAACCCAAAAAACGACTAACAAATAAAGGAATAAAAACTGATAAAATGGAAACGAATTGGCAAATGAATAAGGTAATTCAAATAGGAACATGGAATGTACAAAGTATAAATGGAAAAGTATTAGAATTAATTGAAGAATTTGGGAAAGCGCGTTTGGAACTACTAGCTATAACAGAGACAAAAATGAAAGGAAAAGGAATAAAGAGAATAAAAAATAACCATTTATTAATTTATAGTGGAGTAGAAAATAGTGAAAGAGCAAGAGCAGGAGTAGGATGCATAATTAAAAAAGAATTAGAACAATCGCTAAAAGAATGGATATGCGTAAACGAAAGAATATTAATAGTAAAAATAGAAAATAATCATAAATTTTCAGGAAACATTATTATAATATATGGACCCAATGAAGACGACAGTAAAACATCAAAAGATGAGTTTTGGGATATGCTACAGTTCGAATATGACAAATTAGATGAACCAATATATGTGATAGGAGACATCAATGGAAGGGTGGGGAATAATAACAAAGGACTCGAGAACATAATGGGGACCAATGGAGAATCAACTAGGAATAACAACGGTAACAGGCTGATAGATTTCTGCATTATCAATGATATGAAAATATTAAATTCACTCTACACGCACAAAGATATCCACAAGTATACAAGGGAGGTCAAAAGTAGAAATGAAAGATCTATAATAGATTATTTTTTAACAAAAAACTTAGAATCAAAAAAAGTGAATGACGTTAGAGTCAAGAGAGGTTATGAAATTGGCAGCGACCACTTTCTTACAATAATGAAATTAAAAACGACAGGAGTGGTTAATAAGAAGGAAGACACAATCGCAGTAAACACGGAAATAATAAGATTTAAAATAGACAAATTAAAAGATCCAAAAACAAGAGAAAAATATCAGGAAATTGTAAAAGAATTGATAATAAGTACAACAAAACCAGATCCCAATAATATTGAAGAAATGTGGAGTAAATTTAAATACATAATAGCAGAAGCAACAAAACGGGCGTGTGGCGTATATAAAAACACTCACCACAACAAACAAACACACTGGTGGAATGACGAAGTAAAGGAAGAAGTCAAAAAGAAAAAACAAAAATGGAAAAAATTCCTGAATACTAAACAAGATAAGGACTATGTGGATTATAAATACCAAAGGAAAAGAGTAAAAGAAGCAATAAAAAAGTCAAAGTCGAAAAGTTGGGAAGAATTTGGAAGAACAATGGAAGAAAATTTTAAGGATAATCAAAAATTGTTTTATAAAGTAATTAAGAAATCTAGAATGGGAAATCAGGTACACTTAAGCCAACTGAAAGACAAACAGGGAAATATAATAAAAGGAAAGTGTGAAACAATGGCAAGATGGAAAGAACATTTCGAGGAATTGTTAGAAGAAAATAATACTCAAAATTATATGGAAGAACAAATTGACGAACAATACACGAACGATGATGTACGTTCTCCAGCTGAGGAAATAACCAGAGAAGAATTAAAAATAGTTATAAAAAAACTAAGTAACTGTAAAGCACCAGGACACGATAAGATTAGACCAGAACAAATAAAATACTTGGGGGAAGAAGGAGAAGAAAAGCTATTAGAGATATTAAACAATATATGGAGAGTAGGTAAAATACCCGCAGACTGGGAAAAAGCTGTTATATTCCCTGTATACAAAAAGGGAGATACTAGAAATTGCAATAACTACAGAGGAATATCGCTACTATGTACCACGGCCAAAATTTATGAAGCTATACTAGAGATTAAACTCAGACAAGCAATAGAAATAACAATTGATAAGGCACAAAGTGGATTTAGAAAAGGACACTCGACGCAAGACCATATATTCACCCTTAGAAAACTTACAGAGAAGACTATAAAGCAAGAGGGCAAACTATACATAGCATTTATTGACATAGAGAAAGCATTCGACAGAGTTTCGAGAAATCAAATGTGGAAAATTTTAAAAGAAAAACAAATAAACAAGCAACTATTACGTGCAATTAAAAGCGTCTACAGTACAACAACAAATTATGTAAGAACAGGAAATGAGGAAACAGAACAATTTACCACCACCCAAGGACTACGACAAGGAGGGGCTTTGAGTCCAATACTTTTTATCACATTTCTAGACTACATCATGAAGAAGATTAAAAACAAGACAAGGAAAGTTGAAATAGGATACTACAAATTAGAAAAAATCAGTATAGCAGAATGTGCATTTGCAGACGATCTGGCAATATTTGCAAAAAATGGAGAAGACTTGCAATATAATTTAAACGTTTGGCATGAAGTATTACAGAAATACAACATGAACATAAATACAGAAAAAACAAAGATAATGGTAATATCGAAGGAACAAACAGATGCAACAATAAAATTAAATGGAAAAGTAATAGAACAAGTGGATGAGTTTTCATACTTAGGAGCAACAATAAACAGTAAGGGTGATTTGGAAAGCGAAATTAACAAGAGAATCCATTCAGCGAATAGAACTTACCATGCAATAAACAAGATAGTTCTAAATAATACACAAATATCCAAGTCAACAAAAATGACCATTTACAAAACAATTTACCGACCAACATTACTATACGGAAGCGAAACATGGGTATTAGATCAAAGGAACAAGAGTAAGATACAAGCAGCAGAAATGAGATACCTAAGACGAGTAGAAGGAAAACGAAGAATAGACAAAGTTAGGAATGAAGAAATAAGGAAAAATCTGCAAATTGAAAGCGTTCAAAATACAATAGACAAAAAGAAACTAGGATGGTACGGTCATTTAATAAGAATGCCAGAAGACAGACAATCCAAACAAGTGTCGAATGCAAAAGTAAAGAAGAAAAATAAAAGAGGAAGGCCAAGAAAGAGTTGGGAAAGCAGTGTGGAAGAAATACTAAGAAGAAACAACATCAATTTTCAAGAGGCAAGAAAAAAAGCAACACACCGAAAGACGTGGAAGGAAATAATAAGCAAAATAAAATAAGAAGTATAATCTCGACACCCGAAAGGGTATATGAGATTTAAAAGATAATAATAATAATAATTATATATATATATATATATATATATATATATATATATATATTAAATGATAACCTTATAATATTTGAATCCATTAGATAAAGATTTTTTTATTAACGATATAAATAATGCATAGGGTTGTAAAAGAATTATTTCGATAAAAAGATATACACAATTAGAAATTATGGTGTATTATAGAAGTTAGCTATACAATTAACAAATTTAATGATACCGGTGGCTTAGTTAATCACATTGATATTTTAGATATAAAAAAAATATCTAATGTCTAATTGAATAACTCCTCCATTATCAAACGGTATCGTTATCACCATGATTATATAGAAAATGAAATTTTATTTGACAAGTATGACGTAAATATGCCAATCATCTTATTAGAATTACGTAGCTATAGTGATAACGGTACCGTTTGATAACAGACGATTTAGAAAATCCTATCCAAAATATTATATAGGTTACTATTTAAAAAATATGTATATAATTTTGTTCTATCGTTTGCAAATCTCTGGTTGAATTTTCGGTTTGTTATAACTGATAAATTAACTTCTTATACCTGATCATTTTCTGTGTATAACATTTTTCTATGTCATTAATTCGCCCAAAAAAGCAATAGTTGTTTTAAAAGAAACAACCTCTATAAATGTTTTACCGTATTTTCATATTTAATATGTTCTTATATTTGAACATGTACAGATATTATTACAAATATTTCTCTCAATATAAAGTAAATTATAATTTACATTACATTTACATGAGCAATGAAATCTATAAATATATAAGCAAAGTTTTATACACGCTTTAAAAAACTGTCTATAAAATGACATGAAAGAATAATCTTTAAGGAACGTGATGGAACATAAGTAAAATTGAATGCAAAGTAAGAGTAACAATTTGCAGTCAAATATTTTTATAAAACATAATTAAAAACAATGCAATCACATGTTACTGTATACTCATATTTTAACGCCACCCGTTTGTTCTTTACTAAGAAATTCTTCCAAGTCTGTTACGTAAAGTGAAAATAAAGTCGGGCTTAAAGGGCATTCTTGCCTTAATCCTTTTTCTGTCCAAAATTATTCTATGTCTTTGTTGTCTATTCTTGTTACCGAACTCTCTGTAAATGTTCTTTAAAGCCGCCAGTAATTGTTTATCTATATCCATTTTTTGAAGGGTTCTGAAAAGAATATTTCTGTAGACATTATTAAATGCTGCTTTCAAGTCTATGCAAAAAGCGTATAATTTTCCTTTTTCATTGCATATTTCTTTCTCTATTATTTGATTTAGTGTGTATACAGGGTGTATCAAGATATTGGAACAGTGCCATTTATTCGTGAATATGAAAAGTTACACAAAAAAGTGATTAAGGTATTTTATAAAGCATAGAGGGGGACACATTTTGACATAACCATTATTATTTTAAAGCCAGTGGTACTCAACTTATGGATAAATGTTACATTTTTTTAAATGGCATTATATATTTTTTATTAACTTATTAAATAGAGAATTTTCTTTTGAATTCAACGATATAATAATACCCTTACATTGAGAAAAATTTGATAAAAATTAACTCAAAGTTAGTATCTCATTTCTATTTTAAATTTTTTAAGTAGGTTGTGTAAACATTTAATCGTTAAAATAAAAAAAAAATGTCATTTTCATATTTCATTGTTATCCATTATTACAATTAAGGTAATTTTCGTTACCTTTGTAATAATTAATTTAATAATGGCAACAGATTTAACAAAAACTGATCTTATTTACTGATGCAAGACCCAGCAAAATGCATTCCTAGCATGCAATTTATTTGCAGAAGTTATCCTAATTTCGCAAGACTACGTAGTAATTACGCGAAATAAAAAAAAAGAATAATGAAATTTAGAACATTTCGAAAAAAAATATAATACGTAACAATGACATACAAAAATGACAGACAATTTTCTGTTGTTTTAATAGTTAAATGTTTGCTTGGCCTATTTAAAAAAATACTAACTTTGATTTAACTTTTATCATTTTTTTTTTGCAATGTAAGGTTATGATATTATATTGTTGAATTCAGAAGAAAATTCGCTATTTAATGAGTTAATAAAAAATATATGATACCATTTAAAAAAATATAACATTGATCAATAAGTTTAGTACCACTGGCTCTAAAATAATAATAGTTATGCCAAAATTTGTCCCCCTCTATGCTTTACAAAATATATTAATCACTTTTTGTGTTACTTTTCATATTCACGAATAAATGGCACTGTTCCATTATCTTGATACACCCTGTATATTGTCTGTTCTTTCTTTTCTAAATCCTGCCTGATTTTCTGGAATCAAGTTTTTTGTCATTATCTCTTCCTTTAGTTTTTCATATAAAATAATTGCGTATATTCTAATTTTGTACATTATCAGTATCTCCCTTTTTATGAATTGGTTGTATTGTTCCTTTTCTCCATCTTTTGAGTATTTCGGCCGTGTACGATATCTTATTTAGATTAATATTATTAACTAATATTATTAGAAATTTTTATGAAACAGGCCCAGGCTGCTTTTTGAGAGAGTTTTGAGAAAGTCTCAGGCAGTTTCAGAGAACAGAGGTTAGAGATTCGTTCCGGGTTAATGTGAATGTTAAGCAAGTAAACACTTGAAGGTGTGGATTATCCGTATCGCCACTTTTTATTTAGTACTATTACAGTCATTTTTTGTTACTGAACATTATACATACGTATAGATGTTCACTTGTTTTGTTTACGTAACTTGGTTACCAAATTTTTGTATTCGCCTTTTACGTAAATTTATTAAACGTTATTCATCCAGTTCAAGTCTTGAGTATTTCTTACAAAATCCTGTGAAGTCGTCTTCCTACAGGAATATAGTCATGGTAGGTAACATTGTATTTAATACATTTCGTAATTTTCGTCAAAAAATTACGTGTCGCCTTGCGCCTTATTATCCTAATCCATTATGAAATATGACCCAATTCCCTTCTCTACTTAAAAGGCTACTGCATACCGGAACCCCTAGAATGCGTAATATTAACCATCGTGAAAGCGTTTCTCATTACAAAATTTAGTTTTACATTGCATAAGCTGTATAAACTCCGTTTCCACGACTTGATCCCCACGTCATCATTTGTAACCATATGATTCAAATCATCAGGGGCGGGAGGGAATTGATGACGTCATGTTGTGGGATGAAATCGGACGAAATCGTCCGTAGTATTCATGTAAATCAAAACTGAAAAGTGACAGTATACAATATAACTTATACCGTCTGAATATTAATTCATCAAAATTCGAAGTAAAACATTTATTTCGCAATAATAAATCAAAGGAATTATTATGATATAATGTCAAAACTGACAGTATTGTAATAAATATAACCTATATTGTGTCAGTTTTCTTATTCATCAAAATTCGAAGTATAAATAGTTATTTAGCAATACTAAACGAACTGAATATATACGATATAAGTATAATGGATGAAATATAGATACCTCTTTATATTGTCCAAAAGCAATATGTTGCAATAATTGTCGGCAATCTTAGAAACACCGTCTTTGCAATAGCAAAATGCACAATATAATACCAAGAATTAATAAAACACACAACGAAACACAAATTATCGATGCCAAAATCAAAATATCATCTTTATCACATGATTGACAGAATGACATGAATATTCAAATATTTGAAAATTACATTTTTTTGTTACCGCGGTTATAATACAGTTTCTTTTTCATTTTTTTGCAGTCGGACGGAGATAGCGTATACCTCTCCGAAAATCGACGATAATGAGATAGCGAATAAAAGTCTCATAGTTATGATACGTGTGTACGAGAAAGATGCTAGATAATAAAAGTTTAGCAATTCTTGCATCGGAAATGAATGACGTGGAGATCAACTCGGAGATACAGAGTGTATTGCTATAGTTTTTTTTAAATTCTTTATCTGATATATCTTGTTGAATCCATTTGAAGTTCACGTAAAAATGTTTCTTATTTGTGCATTATTAGAAAGGGGAGCCGCGAGTCGGTTTTATAAACAAGTAATTACTTTCAAAACAAATTTATTTGATTAAACAAATTCTATTGTTTTCATGTTCTTATGACTGTCATAAAATCGTGTTTCATTTGTAGAATTAAATAAATTTATTATGGAAGTAAATTTAGCAGGTCATTCATAAAGCCGGCCCTGAAAGTTCTAAAATTAAATTTGGCGTATAAAAATTCCTAGTATTTTTTTTTGATATTTTGATAGCGTAAATATAATACTTAAATTCATATCTAATATAAAAGTCACCTGTGTTATACCTATATATTTATTTTTCTTATAACAGAAAATAAAATTTGTACAAGTATATTTCAACAAAGCTCTATAGAACAAATCGGATTCTGTGAGAAAGGTGAAAAAGGTGAAACCTGAACTGTCCCTCCTTTGAAATAATACGGTGTTAGCGAAACGTATGTTTGAGGCTAACCACTCGCACTTTGTCACCATCTGGATTTCTTATCCTATAAGTCACCACTCTTTCTTACGGAAAGGTCAGCTTTGATGCCAAATACATGATTAGGTACCTGGCCACTGCCAATGAAAAAGAAAACATGATAAGATTTATCGACCTTGTAAATTTGTATTCATCCCTCATACTCTATTACCAGTCTAACTATAGACAACTCCGAGAATAAGAATTACCCGTCAACTAATAATCTAATTTACCTTCTACAACTTGTGCTACCTAATTCGAAAAACAGAGGAAAATGTTGATATTGTCATGTTGATGATTAATAGCTAATTATGTAATTAATGTAATATGATTTTTCAACTGGTTACCATGAAATTGGTCTCTGATTTATTATAACAGACTATGTTACATATTCTATTTTTTTTATCTCTTAATCTATAGAAGATATAATACAAAATTTAAATGAATTGGATAGAGAATGTTATGTTCTTTGTAATAGCAAAATTTTTCAAAAAATAGTATTTAGAATATTTTTAAGGTACTACTACTTCCGGTTTTCTAATTTTTACCAAAACCTATTTAACTCTTCCTATTAATTGTCAGATTGATAAATCCGCAGTTAAACAGGTCTTTAGTCTAACAGAATATGAGAAATCGTACCTCCAACATCCGCACACACCCCTACACACAAACTCTCTCTCACACACACACACACACACACACACACACATATATATATATATATATATATATATATATATATATATATATATATATATATATATATATATATATATATATATATATGAATAAAGGGTTTTCCAATAAGAGGTGTTATTTTGAATAGCCCGCTATTTCGGTAGATGTCGCTTTTGAAGCTGTCATTTTTTGACATTTGACAAATAGAAACTACGCCATTAATAAAAATGGAACGATACACGCTTCAACAACGCATTGAAATTATTAAAATTCACTATAAAAATGGTGAAAATTTGGCAGAGACGGTTCGTAAAACTCGACAATTTTTGGGTCGTCGTGAAGCACCTTGTCGGACCGCAATACAGAAATTGGTGGAAAAATTCGAGCTGTTGGGACAAGTTAGTGATGTGAAGAATAAAACCCGTGCACGTCGCTCAAGAACAGCCGAGAATATTGCTGCTGTAGCCGAAAGTGTTGAAGAAAACCCAGGTTTGTCCATTCCTCGTCGTTCTTTGGAATTAGGCATTCCACAAACGTCATTACACCGTATTTTGCATAAAGATTTGGGTCTTAAGGCTTATAAAGTCCAGTTAACACAAGAACTCAAGCCGGCCGATCATCAACAACGTCGTGTCTTTGCTGATTGGGTCGTTGAAATCCATGAAAATGATCCGGAATTCCATCGAAAAATCATCTTGAGTGATGAGGCCCATTTCCACCTCGGTGGCTTCGTCAACAAACAAAATTGTCGCATCTGGGGCTCAGAAAACCCAAGAGTTATTGTTGAAAAGCTTCTCTATCCTCAACGTGTGACTGTTTGGTGCGGTTTATGGTCCGGCGGAGTCATTGGACCTTACTTTTTCGAAAATGAGGCTGGAGCAACAGTTACGGTGAATGGATTGCGCTATCGAGAGATGATTAACGATTTTTTATGGCCGGAATTGGATGGTATTGATCTGGACAACGTTTACTTTCAACAAGACGGCGCTACGTGCCACACAAGCAACGAAACCATTGATCTTTTACGGGAAAAGTTTCCGGACCGTGTTATCTCTCGAAGAGGTGATCACAATTGGCCACCGAGATCTTGTGATTTAACACCTTGCGACTTCTTTCTTTAGGGCCACGTGAAAGAGAAGGTCTACGCCAACTGCCCAGCGTCGACTCAAGACCTCAAAGATGGAATTCGTGAGGCTATCGAGGACATAGGACAGCCACTTTGCGATTTGGTTATGGAAAATTTCATGAAAAGGATATTGTCCTGTCAGCGTGGTCGTGGTGGTCATTTGCCTGATGTTATTTTCCACTATTAACGGCATACCTTCCTCTTTATAATGAAATAAACATCCGATCATTTATATTAAAAAATGGCATTTTTCTTTGAATATCAAAATAACACCTCTTATTGGAAAACCCTTATATATATATATCATCAATTCCCTCCCGCCCCTGGTGATTTGAATCATATGGTTACAAATGATGACGTGGGGATCAAGTCGTATATTATATATATATATATATCGTAAAATTATTTTCACATATACAGGGTATTGCATTACGGCTCGGCAAGAATTGTTTCTCTTTTTTTAAATGGAACACCCCATATATTTTTATATATTTTGAATTGTATTTTATTCAACTATATGAACATTTGAATTTTGTTTTTGTTTTCCACGGCGTTGCCAAGTTATTCCGCTTTTTCTCTAAAAAGGACCGAATATATGCATTGCTTTATAAAGCTTACTGAAGTTATTTTCATGTAAAAATTAAGAATTTTCTTTTCTGTATAACTGTAATTTTATGTTCTGACATATTTTTTTTGAAAAATGTAATTATACAGGGTGTTCAATAAAGCGAATCAAATGTGCTCAATTTCAAATGACTATAACTCGTCATTTTCAAATGGAACACCCTATATTTTATTATTCAGTTGTGTGTATTTTTGTATTATCTTCATATGTTATTAAAGGTATCCTATGCCTAAAATCAATAATTTCGGAGATTCTGACATATATATATATATATTTTTAATGTAATTATACAGAGTATTCAATAAAGCGAATCAAATGTGCTCATTTTCAAATGGAACATCCTATATTTTACTCGTATTATTCAGTTGTGTGTATTTTTGTATTCAGTTGTGTGTATTTTTGTATTATCTTCATATGTTATTAAGGGTGTCCTATGCCTAAAACCAATAATTTCGGAGATTTTCACCATTTTTCTCTAAATTTATATATTCCATTCAAAATTAAATCTAGTATATCATGGATATTGTTTTTTGAATAATAAACAATTGCAGTAATGACAGTAGTTTCATTAGCCAGGTTACTATTAATAACAGTGGGATTAAGTAAATTAATTTATTAATATGAATCTCTCGCAAGAAGAACTTACGAATATAGTGTATGCACTTGGAGAAGCGGAAAGAAACCCTCTTTTGGCATCAAGAATTTATGCATAACGGTTTCCGGGAAGACGACATCGAAATCCACGTTCTTTTGATAAACTAAGGGAAAGGTTTGAAAGAACTGGTCATGTTCAATACGAAAAAAGAGGGTTTCTTTCCGCTTCTCCAAGTGCGTACACCATATTCGTAAGTTCTTCTTGCGAGAGACTCATATTAATAAATAAATTTCCATAATCCCACTGTTATTAATAATAACCTGGCTAATGAAACTAATGTCATTACTGCAATTGTTTCTTATTCAAAAAACAATATCCATGGTATACTAGTTTTAATTTTTAATTGAATATATAAATTTAGAGAAAAATGGTGAAAATCTCCGAAATTATTGGTTTTAGGCATAGGATACCCTTAATAACATATGAATATAATACAAAAATACACACAACTGAATAACAAAATATAGGATGTTCCATTTGAAAATGACGAGTTATAGTCATTTGAAATTGAGCACATTTGATTCGCTTTATTGAACACCCTGTATAATTACATTTAAAAAATATATGTCAGAACATAGAATATAATTACAGTTATACAGAAAAGAAAATTCTTAATTTTTACTATTAAAATAATTTCAATAAGCAATGCGTGTATTATTTTAGACAAAAATACTTGAAATAAATGTAGAGAATTAAATTCTGCACCAGAGATAGTAATAAGATTTTATTTTTGAAATTTAATAACCGAGAAACTCAATTTAAAAGTTTTTTGAAGATTGCTGATTTATAGCGATAGCCATGCAACTCAAACAAAATTTGTCCACCATTTTATAATCTGAAGCTTTTCTTCATGAGAAAACTGTTCCATCCTTTCAAACAAATATGTTATTGAACGAAAATCACAAAACACAAACATTTTTGACAGTTAAGATGGCAGACAATTGTTCGTAATTTTGTTTGAGTTCCGTGGCTACCGCTATAAATCTCCAGAAAAATTTAAAATTAATTTTCTTGGTTATGAAATGTCAAAAATAAAATCTTCAACATTTATTTGAAGTATTTTTGTATGAAATAATTTGGGTACTTTTGCGCAAGGAAAAACTGAGTTCCCATGTTAAGCGCCTGTAGCCAGGTTTTTAATTAACACTATATATACAGGGTATTTGGCGTAAATCCGGCACCACGAATATTTCGTTTATTTTGAGAGATACAAAAAAATGTTAATAAGCAAAATTAAACTAGACAAAGGGGCTCATAAGATGATCATAGCAGAAATTTTGTATCACTTCCGGTTTTAGCGAAAATGGGTACAACTTTAAAACTAGCATAGGGAATCGGTATTTTTATATTTTTTTTTTCAGACTATACATGAAATTAGCTTCACAATGATACCAAATTATCATAGTTTTACTTTAACCATTTCAAAATGGCTACCATTTATTCTTAAAATATGTATTAATAAAATTCCATACAAAATAAAACATAACAAGCTATGAAAACAATTTTATTATCTTATAACAAAAGAAAATAATTTACCTACATTTGTGATAGTGTTCTTGTAATAATTAAATAATTATGGCTCAAGTGAATTACACAAATGAAGAAATGGTTGATATGATTTTAATATTCGGAGAATGTCAAAGAAATTCTGTTAGAGCACTTCAACTTTATGGAGCGAGGTATCCTTACCGACGACAACAGAGAAGACAATATTTTAATGAAGTTGTTAATAAATTGAAAACACATGGATCATTTAAACTGAAAAATCGACGTGCAAGAAGAGGAAATGAAGTAGATAATCATCGAAATGAAGAAGAAGAAAGAATATTAGCTTACATTAATTACAATCCTGAAGTGTCGGTGAGGGAATTAAGTAGAGAATGCGCGGTATCATGTTGGAGAGCATTCAAAATTAAAAAAAAAAACATAGTTTTAATTCTTATAAGATGCACATTATTTAATCTCTTAGGGAATATGACTATGATCGTAGAATAAATTTTTGCAATTGGTTTTTACAAATGTGGCAGAATGATAACAGATTTCATCATAAAATTTTATTTTCTGATGAATCATATTTTTCGAACAATGGGCTTTTTAACAGAAATAATGTAAGACGTTGGGCAACCGAAAATCCCAGAATACTGAGAACATCCAGGCATCAAGAAAGATTTGGTTTTAATGTTTGGCTGGTAATAATTGGGACCAGAATTGTTGGCCCTATTATATTTCAAGGTATTCTGACAGAAGAAAGGTATTTACTATTTTTACAAAATGAAGTGGAAGATCTGATGGACGACTTACCTATTGTCAATACCAATGGCATGTGGTTGCAACAAGATGGAGCGCCAGCTCATAATGCAAGAAATGTAATGGCCTATTTAAATGAAAAATATGAAGATAATTGGATTGGAACAAATTCTTCAAATCCTTGGCCGGCAGGATCTCCTGACCTTACGCCACTTTGGGGTTATTTGAAAGATAAAGTATACCGAACACCTCCAACTACTTTGGAAAATTTAGAAATAAAAGTTAGAGAAATTAATGAGAATATCCTAGAAAATGTAATGAAAGAGTTTTTATTACGTATAAGGAAATGTATAGAAAATAACGGCGGCCATATTGAGCATTTGTAGTTTTTCACATTTACTGTTTCTGTTTTGGTATCGTTGTGAACATGCTAAAAAATAAAAAAAATAATACCTCACGCCTCATTTTTTTTTAATTTCTTCTTTTCTTTTGTTATAAGATAATAAAATTGTTTTCATAGCTTGCTGTTTTATTTTGTATGGAATTTTATTAATACATATTTTAAGAATAAATGGTCGCCATGTTGAAATGGTTAAAGTAAAACTATGATAATTTGGTATCATTGTGAAGCTAATTTCATGTATAGTCTGAAAAAAAAATATAAAAACACCGATTCCCTATGCTAGTTTTAAAGTTGTACCCATTTCCGCTAAAACCGGAAGTGATACAAAATTTCTGCTATGATCATCTTATAAGCCCCTTTATCTAGTTTAATTTTGCTTATTAACTTTTTTTGTATCTCTCAAAATAAACGAAATATTCGTGGTGCCGGGCTTACGCCGAACACCCTGTATATATATATATATATATATATATATATATATATATATATATATATATATCTCAACATCCTCATCTCTGCCACATTCATTTACTTTTCATTGATATCGACATCTGTTAATTTTAATTATCTGAATATATTAGCAGTTCCCATGGCTAACCATGCTGGCTGGTTTATGAAATTTAATATCTTTATATTTCTTTAACTCTATATCTAATGTGAAGTATAAAATGCAATCAAATCGTATAGAGAATAACATATTCTTTAAGATATATAACGTTAAATGTCAATAAATGATTTCTTCAAGAAAAACTGTTAAAATCTTCAAATGAGAGTACTTCCGGTTGACCAATTATAACCAAAATCGCATCACCTCGTCTTCTGGATGTAAACTTGAGAAGTACGAAAAAAAATTTTTTTGGAAGCGTGGTAATGAAGTTATGCGATCCGAAACTTTCGTCACACACACACAGACACACACACACACACACACATACACACACACATACACACACACACACACAGACAGACACAGACATGCATACATAAAAACAGATATCATCGTAAAAATGTTAATATCGTATGATATGGACCCCAAAACGTGCTTATTCTCTAAAAACTGATCATTGAATATTTTGACTAAAGTCAATACCTTCCTTACCTAAGGGTGACGGAAGGTAAAAATAGCGACCCCTAACGAATGGGAAAAGCTAAAGAAGAAGAAGGAGATGCCAGTGTCAAGTGCAGTTTGCATTGGTTATAAAATAATTTTACTGGAAATTTAGAATGTTTTGCAAGAAAATTTATGTATGGAACTTATACATAATACACAGGATTGTCGGAAGGTATTGTGCTGGCCACATCAGATTTTTTATGATCTAATTAATTTTTTTTCTCAAAATCTATATATTTTTCAATATTATCAACATCTTTCCAGAAAACTAAGCCTTTCTCGTTCTTGTTCGTAAGATATATAATACAAGATTTGAAATGTACAAGAAGCTACAAACCGAAAAGTTAAGACAGAAAAATAAAGCAGTTATAATAACTGTGGGGTAATATATACCCCACCGTACCGACACCGGGTTCAACGATGGCTCAAGCGTCCAATGAATGACATTATCAATATTTGCGAAAAATGTTAATAAAAACAACATACAAAACAAACAAAAGAAGAATGGCGAATCATGCATTTAACATAGTTACTCGTAACTTTGGTTTTAATTTTGCAACTTGTGTTGCGGAACTAGTTGGGCAACGAGTTACAGAAAATGTTGCTGAATGTAAACGGGCTTTGAAACACATCTTCATGTCTATGCTATATAACGTTTATTAGGTATGTGTTGTTGGAATAGGTGAAATCAATACGAAACGAACAAAATTCATATTTTCCGCTGGCATTTTAATGTAGACTGGACTGTAGTAAAGACTAAAATAGTGAAACGAACACACCAAAAGTTAGAGTAGGTTTGAATACAAATATAACTAAAATTGAAGTCAATTTAAATACAGAATAAAAACCGAAAATATCACAATTACTGCCAAAATTTCGATAAAAAGTCTTGGTCGCGGAAACACTACAAATAAAAATCTGATGTGACCAACACATACCTCCCGCCATTTAATTTTTATTAATTTAAATACATACCTGTGAGGTCTCGTTATCGCGTACCTGATGTCTGGTTGCGAATCTAGGGAACCCGATTCGATCCCGATCAACGCTAAATATTTCGATTTTTAAATGGCACAAAATTGTACCCTGTGTTGCACTCTCCACGCCAGCAATGAGGCGACACTTGGTAAACGCCCGCACGATATACATGTCACTATCTTTACCGAAATCTGTGTGCAAAGTAGAGTAGCACACCCATCAATGGGTAATATGCTGTGATAGTATATTTATTCATTTTTTTTATTTAAATATATACCTGCGTATTTACTAATGCTAGAAATTATGTATATTAAATTCCTTTCCATATAACTATTTTTCTCTTTATAATTTTCGTATTAAAACATTATTATTAATTTAAAATTACGTATATTAAGTTCTTTTCCATATAACTATTGTTCTATTTACAATTTTCTCTTTAAAACGTTACTGTTATTAATTTGAAATCATCATTTTTTTGACAGTAACATTTATCTGTCAGTTACAAACATTTGAGCTGAAATGTGTAACCATGGAGTTGTGTTTATAGCATAAGTTCCGAGATATAATTTTTATAGTACTTTCTTTATAAATTTATCCATAAAATACATAGAAAAGTATTAATGCAAACCTGTACAAAATGGAATAATCTTTAATTTTTATAATAACAAATTGTGAAAAAATAACATTTAAAGGTATTTTTAGAAGAAAAACTATTTTGAGCTTCAAGTAAATTGCCATTTCCGGTTATGCGATTGACACCAAAATTTAATGGCTTCTTTCCGTATTAGAATAAGGTAGTAATACATGGTTTCAAAAATTTCTGAATAATGGTATTTGAGTTAGAGTGCCCAGAAGGTACACACACACACACACACACACACACACACACACACACACACACACACACACACACACACACACACACACACACACACACACACACACACACCATTTACCAAAATCTCGATATGCGATTTTTAGCACGATATCTATACCTCTCTTACCAAGGGTAGCGGGTGGTAAAAACCGTACATGTTTATACATACGTCGTAAAATCACCTCTGTACAAATATAAACATGCAAAACGCATACGTCATATATCTACCATTGCAGTGAAGAAATAAAGTATAAAATCAAAAGTTTCCTTGTGCACTTCCTCTTTCTACGATCTTTGGTTTTTGTTTCTATTCTAAATTATTTTTTTTTTTTATAATGATCAAATACGCATGCGTATATAATAAAATAACATTCGTTGCAAATAGATATTTTAAAACTACACTGTCCATTCTTGCGTTAGATGCGCAATGTGTATTATAGAGTGAGGTGGGAGGTGAAATACGGAACGAAGCAGTATTGCCACAGTTACTTCAATTGTACTAGATTTAGTACAATTTATAAAGGTTTAGTGTAAAAGTTATTTCAGATAATAATCTAGTATACTTTTATTATTAGTCCCAAATCATCTTTTTACCAGTATTACATCACGGACTACCTAGGTTACTCAAATCTATTTTTTTATTATTAATTACTTACTTTGGCATTGGGTATTGGCAGTAATAATGTTTCTTCTATTGTGTACATGTATATTATTTAATATTTATATTTCATAATAAATACAACAAAAAATATGTGTGCAGTGGATTTATTACATATTTAGTACATTTTGTCAAATATCTAGTACTTTTTTTTTTGCTCAAAATTTAGTACAGTTTTTTATTAGAGTTGTGGCAACACTGGAACGGAGCTAATTCTGTCCTAACTCTGCTGTAGTTAACATCGTGGAAAGTGTAAACCGAGGCATAAACTATGGGCGGATTTCAAAGTAAATTAATTAGGTGTGCATTGTATGTGCATGTATGGACCTACACACTGTCCTCCAAGATCTCCTGATTTGTCACCACTAGAGTTTTTTTTTTTGGGGATATTTAAAAGAAATGATTTACAAAGAATATTTTGACAATATTGATGAGCTAAAAAAATTAGTAAGAATGGTATTCCGGAAAATAAGTCTATTTCAAATAATGAATTCTATGAGAGCAGTTATAAAGAGATGTAGATTAAGCACTGAAAATAACGGAGCACAATTTGAGCATTTTCTGTAAAACATCACTGGAGATTTTTGTAATACATCAGCTCTCTTCAGAGCTATGAAAAATACTTAACAAAGGATTTTAATTTCGGGTATGTTTAAGAATATAAATCATTGTTGCAATAAACATACAAGTGTGGTACAATCATTTCTTATAATCAGTATTATATGAATACATTGTTGTAATAATTATGTCTTGTGATTTCTACAAACGAGTTTATAATTTTTATTGCAAAATGTTTGGGAAAGAATTTTAACTTCATTTGTATAATATAAATAATTGTTGCAATCAATATTTAATTTTTTGTAATCCGCGCACCCGCGTAATATGATGCATTGTTGTAATCAAAGTTTTGATTTCTACAATCAAATTTATTATTTTTGTATTCATTTGAAATGGATAAATTTTATTCATTAGCATTGAGTATTTCACACTTCTATTGTTCAATTTTTTATTTCATAGCCAATTTTTAAATGGTAAAAAACATTAATTTTATCCACAAAAAGACAAAAAGTTATATTTCACGAGTTATGTAAAGAAAGCAGACCTTTTATATATCATTGAAAAGCTTATAAAATAATCAAAAAGATGAGACTTCATTCAATATAGGATCCCATTTAAAAAAATATAAGTTTGTGTTATATCTCGAAAACTATAAAATTTTCAAAAATTATAATTACGCCATTTTATTCTACGCAAAAACCGGTACAAAATTTGTCTAAACAATTTTTCTCTAAATGATAATAAATAAGATATCAGATATTTTCGAAATTCGCGAAAAATGAGTTTTTACCCGTAGATCAAAATCAAAAGAAGATAGAAAATTGCTATGGTGACCATTAAACGTCTCTTAAAAAGATGACTATGGAATGTGTAAACGGTTTTGCTCTATCATTGATATTTCCCAAGATACCTTAAAAAAATATCGATAATGAGACACCTGTATAAAGAATGTGACAGCTAAACGAGCTACCTCAAATAATTTCTAAATTATTAAAGATACAATAAAATACTATAAGACAATCGTATAGAAGACCGAGGGGGCATCCGGCTAAAGAAGAAAATATTTTTTTAAAACCAGTGGTTCTCAATTACAACAAAGTTATATATTTTTTTAAATGGGATATTTATTTTTAAGCCCCTGTTTCACAGAGTATTTTTTTCTGAATTCAGCCATGTAATCATTTTATATCCTAACATAACAATTTTTTTGAGAAAAACTCAATTGAAATTTAAATAAATTTCATATTTATAGTTATTTTTCAGTAGGCTATATATGAAAAACAATGCAGCATGAATTAACACGAAAGAAATATCTATTAATAACTATATAAATCGTATTCTATTTGATTTCCATCCTATATAATTCAAATGACAGATAGCAGTTTTTGTTTTCCAGACATAGCCTACTGAAAAATAACTATCAAAATGAAATTTATTTAAATTTCAATTGAGTTTTTCTCAATTTTTTTGTTATATTTGGATATAAAATTATTAGATTGTTGACTTCAGAAAAAATACACTATCGAATAGGCCTAAAAAATGAATACTATCCCATTTAAAAAAACTTGAGAACCACTAGTTAAATTTTTTTTTCTCTATTCGGATGTTCCCCTTGGTCTTATATAAGATTGTCTTTATCTTTAATAATATAAAAATTATTTGAGGTACCTCATTTAACTGTTAGACCCGTATACATACAAATTTATCGTGTCATACGGATTTAAAATTAAAGAGTAATGAAATTTCAAGTAATAAATAAATAAATAAATATTTCATCACGGCATATTACCCAATGCAGGGTGTGCCAATCTGCTTTGTGAAAAATAAATCTCTCATTTTAAAATACAATTGTGGAAAATCAGGAAAGTTTTGCGATTATCCATGGCGGCCATGGAAAAATAATTAATAGTCAGTGTGATGTAAATATAAAAGAGAAATAAAATGAAGTATATTAATAAAGATCGGTATACTAAATTATTCACCGCAGAACATGGAAATGAAATAAATTGCTAAAAAGGTATTATTCGTAGCAGCATTCATATCCTCCCATAAGTAAGATATCGCTTCGAAACGCAAGCATTATATCTATCGTAATATGGCCGTCCGAGCATCCGAGTCATAATATGTATAATGATCTGTAATACTGTAATATAGGAACATATTCATCGATCTAAATATAATTTTAACATTCCAACTCGAGTAATGAGTTATTTTTTTGACAATATTATATTAAATGTGCGGAATTTAAAAGTCATTATTGTTGTACTGTCTGTTGTACAGGGTTCGCACATGGATCACTTATTCAATCTACTGTCCTATGATAATATTCAAAACTGGTGAATTTTTCTTTTATTTGACTGGCACTAGCTGCCTAACGGATCAATTATCAGGAGAGTACCAATCAGAATATCGTCGCCTAAGTGACAATTCCGGCTACGTCATTTTTTCGACAAAACGAATTGGCAACCTTTCATTATTCAAAATTTCACGAAAAATTTTAGATAGTCACTATTGTAATATTTTCGATTCACAGTCTTCTTGGTATCCTAATCGATTTCCCGAGAAATGTTGAATAAGAAATGAGTTGGTAACTCGTTTTGTCCAAAAAATGAGATAGTCAATGTTGCCAATATATCATCTCAGCGAAGCAGATAGTCGCATATTAGATCCGTAAAAATTTACGCAAATGTTTTAATTTCATTTTTCTATTTTGCATCTGTAACAAAATTATTAAGCACCCAAAATAGTTCATTAATTTGAATGCTGTAATAGAGTAATACGATTTTTTTTAGATTGGTGACTCTCAATGTAAAAAAATATTAAATTTCTAATCTCGCTAAATAAACGAATACAAACGATTGTTAAGAATATTATTTTTTATATAATACGAAGAGATGAAATAAATTAGCAAATTTAGAAATAAAAAATAATAGAAAGAACTCATTTCATATTCGTTGATTATTTTGTTCAAAGAGTTGGGCAACTTCGTTGCGTGTCGTTACCCAAACTTCTCACAAAACAAAATTATATCGGATGCATGAAAATCTATAAGCCACGACGAATGCAATCTATTATAAATAATTATTAAAATATTAAATACGTAACATTGTTATTTTTTTTTCTAATTAAGTTCTTTCATAAGTTATTCCGGTTAATTTTTTGTAAACTAAATATAAGATTTTTATACAGTCGCTCTATATTTGTCGCCCCTCAAATCTGTATTCAAATACATAAGTACTTGTGAAACTTCGTACGATATGTTTGAATTACTTATTTAAAGTCCATAAGGTTATATGAATATGTCAGCTTTACATTATATGTATAAGAAGTATGATAATATATTGAATATTTAAAATATGGGGAAGTATGTTTTATTAATTGCTACGATGTCGTTCTATTTATGTCCAATACTGTATATATTTGTTATATTGATGTACGAGTATTATTGTGTAGATACAAAAAAAATATATGAATAATTCTAATACGAAAACTATAGGCATTACGTTTATTATTAAGGCTTTCTCATCCTGGAATTACATAATATATAATTATGTAATAAGTACATAAAATAAATAATAAATATATCATCACGGCATATTACCCGTTGCTGAGTGTGTCAGTCTGCTTTGTACATTATGTACACAGATATCGGTAACGGTAATGATGATGACATATTCGTACATTTTATTTTTCAGCATTTTTGCCTTTCTTACAATACAACTTATACTTTAATAACACTAAAATCCAATTTTCTAATTTGTTTTAAAATTCTTCTTTATTATAACGTATTAGCATCCTATATAGTTATACAAACGCGTCACGAACTTCACAATTTAGACTTAAAAAAAAAAATTAACTAAATATTTATTTTTAAAATATTATCATACGAGTAATGTACAGTTTTTAAAGATTTTTTTTAAAATTATTTGCGAAATAATATATCAGACGTATGAAGTCCTTTTACTGATCGACAAATAAATATTCTTTTTAAAACATCTTTTATGACTATTGAATATTTTCTGAGGTATCGTCAATATCTCCCATCGGATTCCTTTAGTTCTTCCAAACATCGGAACTTATTGATATAAACTTTTCGTCTCGTAAATTTGGAAAAATAGCAGCGTATGTTGGCTTTGCAATATTTTCGAAAACAGTAATTCTATCGAAATTTTATAAGACAAATTTGATGCTCTTACAAAAAAGGATTATATGATCAATTATTAAAGGGTTACGTTAAAAAATATTTAATGGAAATAACAATTAATGAAAGAAACTTAAATTACACCAAAAAAAAAAAAAAACAATTTTGCGTATTTAATACTTAATCTAATAAAGATAGGATAACGCGGTTTAAAAACTTGAATTCAGCATGAAATTCTTTTTCATTTCATGTATTACACGATACTTGCCGATACGTGGCTCGCGAGTTACTAACAACTTAACCTCATATGAAATTCCTCTAATATTTTAAACATTTGCACATCGGCTCATTGCTTATTTTTACATCCAACATTTCGATACGATTAAAGATAAACAATACTATGTATATAACAGGTGGCAAAATGGTTGATAAAAAAATCAGTTAGTTGATTTGCAGATGAAAATATATTAAGAAGAATACCATGTGTGTTGAAGATGTTAGGAACTCGCAAACCGCTCATCCGCAAGTGTTGTATAATTTATGATATGAAAGAGGATTCAAATTTTCAAGCCACGTTATTTTATCTGTAATCGGAACAGAGTTATGAATGAAAAACTAAAAATTGGTAGGAAACCGTTGACAAAAAATATTTAAAAGTCATCAATAACTTACTCCCTCGATGCCATAACGAATATAATCTGTTATAAATAATGTAAGTTATTAGGCTAAGTACTAAATACCCCAATATTGATTATTTTTATTTTATAATTTAATTTTTACCTCCCGATACCCGTGGTAAGGGAGGTATAGGGATCTTGCTAAACTCGCATTTCGAGATTTTGGTAAATGACCACGTTTTAAGATCCCTATAATCCAATTTTAACATTTTCACGTTGAAGTCTGTGGGTGTGTACGTGTGTTTGTGTGTGTATGTGTGTGTGTGGATCTTCTGGGCACTCTAACTCAAATACCATCACATAGAAACTTTTGAAACCATGTATTTCTACCTTATTCTAATATGGAAAGAAGCTATTAAATTTTGGTTTCAATCCGATAACCGGAAATGGCAGTTTACTTGAAGCTCAAAATAGTTTTTCTTCTAAAAATACCTTTAAATGTTATTTTTTCGCAATTTGTTTTAATAAAAATTAAAGATTTTCATTTTCTACAGGTTTGCATTAATACTTTTTCTATATATTTTATGGATAAATTTATAAAGAAAGTACTATAAAAATTATATCTCGGAACTTATGCTATAAACACAAATCCATGGTTACACATTTCAGCTCAAATGTTTGTAACTGACAGATAAATGACAATGTCTAAAAAATAATGATTTCAAATTAATAACAGTAACGTATTAAAGAGACAATTGTAAAGAGAAAAATAGTTATATGGAAAGGAACTTAATATACATAATTTCTAGCATTAGTAAATATGCAGGTATGTATTTAAATAAAAAAAATGAATAAATATATTATCACAGCATATTACCCATTGCTGGGTGTGCTACTCTGCTTTGTACACAGATTCCGGTAATGATAGTGACCAAGCGTCGCCTCATTGCTGGCGTGGAGAGTGCAAAACAAGGGACAATTCGAAATATTTAGCGTTGATCGGGATCGAATCGGGTTCCCTAGATTCGCAACCAGACATCGGTACTTGATAACGAGACCTCACAGATATGTATTTAAATTAAAAAAATTAAATGGCGGGAGGTATTGTATTGGTCACATCATTAAATATTATTTAACGTAACCCTTTTAATAATTTGTCCTTGGTAAAAATGTAAGAATCATTTTGTGTACAAAAAATGGCGAGCTTAAAATTTGACGTCTTATAAAATTTCAACATGGGCTACTGTTTTGAAGAAAATGGCCAAAAACCAAAATACGCCGCCATTTTTCCAAATTTGCTGGAGAATTCCATGCCCTGAAGTTTGGATACTTTTGATATGTTAATAATCGCATTTATCTGTACAGGATTTCGTAAAATGCTTTTGTTGCAGTTTTTTGATGTATTGTGAATTCCCTGGACTAATATAAAATATCGGTGGAAAATTTTGCCATCTGTTGCAATAAAACGAACCGGTTTATTTTGCTTATTAAATTTTGTTTTCTCCTCAATATTTTCAGTCGTAAAATTTATGGGCAGTTTTGTAATTAACCGTTATAATAGAGTTTATAATTACGAGCATTAGTGTATGGCAAATATTTGTACGCTGCATTAAATCATTTATTACCAAAACAAATAGTAGCGATCAGTGGCGCGTTGTGCTATAGGGTGAGTATTCGCTCATAAACATTATAAAAATATTTTAGTTATTATTTATTTGCTATCATTATTATGTAATCCTCGCTACAGTGCGGCTAGCTTGATGGTCTATTTACCTTATAATGTGTGCACGGTTTCCCACTACATTTATTTGAGTTTTTACAATTTTGACCAGAATGGGCGAGTATATTCGGCATTTTCCCAGCTTATCTGTTTCTGTTTGCATTATTTGTCGTAATCATACAATACTCAATAACGAAAATGAATTTCGAGGTAATAATTCGAATTAAAAATTTAGGGAGACCAACTCGCAATCACATACTTTGAAATTTGTACAATACCTATGACTACTGTGGAATGTGAACGTTCTTTTTCTACTCTACTCATAAAAGAATTAAAACATTTTTACGGAACAACGTGACACAAGATAGACTGACTGGCGCCTATGTTATCAACCGAAAAAAATTTAATTAATTACATTCCTGATACAATTAGAAAGTGATCGAACATTTCATTTACGCAAAAGAGCACAGATGGATTTTATTTTTAAATAAACCCCAAATAATTTAAGTATGTTGTATTTACATTTTTAAATATTTGCATGTGCTTTACCATACAGAGATATTACCAGCCGCCACTGGCAGCGATTAGCGACAAAGAACAGGGGGAATGTCTTCAATGCCCGAATATTCAAAGCCAGAATTTGCATGCACAGAATCATTCAAATCCCGAATATTCAAGAACAGAATCGCGCATCGCCAAAAAGCGCTTCGCCCGAATCATTCAAAAACCGAATATGTGGGCGTGGCCAAGCGGAGCTCATTTTATGTTAGGTTATGTTTGGGTGGGTTTGGTTAGATCAGATAATAATAATTATAATAATAATAATTTATTTATTTCAACCATTTTTTGTACAAGAGATACAATTATGGCACGTCAGTTTCAAATACAGATACATAGATATGCACGTTATATACATATAATATTTGGGGGGGTATCCATATATTCTTGAAAAGTGTAAAAACTATTTGTTATTAAGTAGTTACGGACAACATTTTTAAATTTAGGCTTGGAAAGTGCCTTAACATGATGAGGTAAAATATTATAAAATTTTAGTTGAAGAGAATTTCTTTCGGAGCGTTTGTTCTTAAATTTATTTAATCTTAATAAATTTGCTGATCTAGTGTTATGGCTATGTACATCACTGTTCCTTAGATATTTATCTTGGTTCGTGTGAATTTCAAGTAATGTTGCATAAATATATAGACAAGGCAAAGTCATTATCCTTAAATCAATAAAAAGGTTTTTACATGAATGTGTAGGGCTTACATTAGCAATCTCTCTGACAATCTTTTTTTGCAATATAAATATTTTGGTTACGTGTGTCGAATTATCCCAGAGTAAGATGCCGTAGTTTAAGTGACTATGAAAAAGAGCGAAATAGGCCATACGCAAAACTGGAACTTGACACATGTTCTTAAGCCTTCTAAATAGGTATATAGTACTTGATAGAGTTGCACAAAGTTTAATTATTTGGGAATGTCCTGTAAAGCCATCATCAATATCCATACCAAGAAGTCTGACAGATTGACCATTTCTGTTCTTTAGGTTGTTAGAGATTGTGAGACTTTGAGTTTTTGATGCATTTAGTTTCAAGTTATGTAATGCAAACCAGTGCTCAACATTGTTAGTTGTGTCTTCAACTTGTTTTTTTAGTATATCCATATTAGAATGACTGGAAAGTAAAGTCGTATCGTCGGCAAACAGGATACATTTGTTTGGTTTCAGAAAATTGTATAGGTCATTGATATAAAGAATAAAAAGAACCGGACCCAAGACCGAGCCCTGTGGGACTCCATGACTTACTGATAGAAAATCGGAGAAGGTATTATTTATGTGAACACATTGCATTCTATTTTGCAGGTATGACGCAAATAAATGCAATGGTATTCCACGAATTCCATATTGATGAAGTTTGTCAATTAATAATGCATGAGAGACGCAATCAAAAGCTTTGGACAAATCACATAAAGTCAAGACAGTATGTTCCCGATTTTCAGAGCTTTTGATTATTTCATTTATAAGTTGCATTACAGCTTTGTTGGTTGAATAGGATTCTCTAAATCCAAATTGGCACGGATTAAGAACGCTATTAGTTTCTAAAAATTCAACAAGTCTATGTTTTATGGTTTTCTCCATAATTTTACCCAGTAAAGGTAATATAGAAATGGGCCTATAGTTGTCTGGGTCACATAGTTCACCTTTTTTGTGAATCGGTATCACTTTGGCAACCTTGAATACATCCGGGAAAACTCCATCCTCGAAACATTTGTTAATAATGTATGCTAGAGGTTGTGAAATGTAATTGGAAATATTTTTTATTACTTTACTAGTCAGTTCAAAGATATCTGGACAAGAGGAATTTTTTAAGTTTAGTATTTCTTTTTGAACTTCCCCAGGATTTGTAGGAAGTAGAAAGAATGACTTATTGACCGCTTTTATGTTACTTAGCAAAGTATCTGTATTATATTTTGAATGAGGAAGTGAATTTAAAATATTACTAGGAATTGACTGAAAAAATTTATTGAAATCATTAGCTGGCATTTCAGTAGTAACTGGTTTATTAGTACTGTTTCTTTCCGAGTTAATTAATCTCCAACAATTTTTAGCATTAAAGTTAGAATTAATGATAAAATTTTGACAGGCATTTTTCTTTGTATCAGAGATTTTTTTAAAATAAAATTTACGAATTTCTTTATAAGCATGTAGATATCGTGTTTCACGGGTGGAGTTAAATAAATGCTTCATTAAATGGAGTCGATCCCGTATGTATTTCAAAGATGTATCGAACCAGTTTACTACTAAATTATTGTATTTGGATGTAATTATTTTCACTGGAAAATGCTTTGTTATAAGATTGTTTAGAGTTGTGGTAAGTAGATTGGCTAGTTCATTAGCATTAGCATTAGGATTTTCAAATATAGACCAATCAGTATTTTCTAGATCAAGTTTTAGATTACGTAATCCTTTTTCTGTTATACTTCTTTTCTGGACAGACTTCATGGTTTGCACATTGGATTTTATAAAAAGATATTGTCCACCATGGTCTGAAATTCCTGGGTCAAACACACCCAGATTACAGGAGTTATCATCCCAATTTGTTATTATGTTGTCGACTCGTGTAGCCGAATGCAAAGTTACTCTGGTAAATTCTTTTATTTTACATTTTAAGATTAGATTCAAATTTTGTAACTTATTTGATTTAGTAGCAAAGTCTATATTAAAATCGCCCATGATAATTATATTGGTAAAATTGCTAGATAAATAAGCTAAAATAAGTTCTAGTTGAGTTAAAAAAATGTTAAAGTTACCAGAAGGAGCTCTATACACAGCCACAACAACAGATTTGTCCTTACCTAGGCTAATTGAACAAAATTCTGCATGAAGTTCTATACAATACTGCTGGACATCTACAGGCTTGTAAACTACTTTGTTTTTCACATATATGGATACACCCCCATGGGAGATAATTGTTCTACAGTAGTATGTTGCTAAACTATACCCTGCAATATTGGTCATTTTTATTACATTTTCAACCATCCAATGTTCTGAAATACAAAACAGATCAAAATTATACGTATTTAACAGTAATGAAATAACATCAATTTTATTGTTTACTGATTGAACATTCAAATGATAAATACTTAAATCATACTTATAATTATTGAAGAGAGAGTTCAAATTTAAGACATTTCGGTCGATTAAGAGGGCGTTGTTTGTTGTTGTCGCCGATGAAAAAATCTTTTGACACGTGCATTTTCAGGCCATATATCTGGTTGCATTGCTCGTTCTCGATTTGCTGCGTGTATTGTAACCTTGAAGGAGGCGTAGTAATTATATTTAGAGTTTAATTTTTCAATTGTTACCTCTGGAAATATTTTAACAAGATGTTTTTTGAGATCTTCTGTATCTATATTTGGATGAAGATGATAAACATGAAGAAATGTTAGTTTAGGTGCACCTTTTAGGTTTGAGTTCTCTTTTTGACCCATACTCCCAATTATAGGTGTGAATTCCGATTTCCTATTCATTGCTGGAGTTTTGAGGTTATCGTCAGGGTTTTTATTTGGAGTTGTATTTAAACGTTTGTTGTTCGTTTCAGAGGTTGTTGCTACCTTCACTTGATTTTCAATAATTGACGTATAGACTTTGGAATTTACCGGCGCGATTTCGTTTGCTTGCTGCTTAATGTTGCTAAAACTCTGTTTAGATGGCGGGATATGGTCTTTTTTATTGTATTTGTTAGAACTGATATTCTTTGATGGTAGATTTTTCTGTAACTGGTTAATTAATTCCAGGTCATCCACTCGGTTTTCAAGCTGCAGGTTAAATTTATTGAGTAGATTAACCTTTTCTTTAAGATGAGTTTGCTCGACTTTGTAAAGTCTACATGTGGAGCAGTCTTTATTATCTTCATTAGCGTCTAAGTACGTTTCTTCACTGGTTTTTAATTTATTTTTATAGAAATTAAAAACTTCGTTGTCAAGGCATGTAACTGGCACATTTCCAAACACTAACAATTCAATGATTTCACTTTTTCTTAATTTGCTGATTTCACTAACGTGCACGTCAAGTTCAATATTCGCCATTTTTTTTTTTTAATATAATAAGATACGCTTTCATGAATGCGCGATTCGGGTTTTGAGTATTCGGGAATTGAATAATTCTGTGCATGCTTATTCTGGTTTTGAGTGTTCTGGATTTGAATATTCGGGCGTTGGGTTTGCACCAAAAAACAGGTGTTATGTTGAATTTAGTTTTAAAAAAAATCCTTTATAATGAAGTTTCCCTATTTCACGTTCACGAAGTGAATTTTGTACAACTATTTTTATCAAATACAATGTTACAATGAACAATTTTGCACAAATGTTTTTGGGATTTTTTTACCAGGCTGAAACTGGCGGTGAAGTTCTAGCGGCCAAACTATAACAAGATCAGTTGTGAACAAACCTGACGGCTTACAAACCAAGACCCGATAGATAACACGTGAATATGAATGTACTTCATTCTAACAAACTTTGAATGTGATTTACGATACATAGATATACATGATGCAAAGCCGGAGGTGTGCACCAAAAATTCAAGAAGGAATGAGATCAACAATTCTGAAATAAAACTGGAAAACATGCTTCATGTAGATGTCAAAAGACAACGTTAAAATTAAGGTCATCCAGGATAATATGAAATCCAACTATATATCTTTGTAATTCGCAATGTAATTCTATAGGAAGAATAATGACTACATCTTCATAGAATTCAAATACATATTTATGAGTACTGCAACAACTACTACCAATAATAATAATAATATTCACATCACAATTATGCTTATTTACATTTATATAAAAAATTACAATATACAAAACATTATTCATTATAATTTATAATGGAGTGGAGTACATAATGTTTCTAAAATACATATATTTTCTTTTTAATTGTTAAATATATTAAATGAGACATTTATTTAATAGAGATACGTTTTATTTGCCTAAATACATGTTAAACGATAATATTTTGATTCCTGTCAATGTAGTCTTAGATATTAATCTTTTCTTATAAAAACATTTGTGCTGTAGTCCAGATTCTATCCATTTAGATCACGGGTAGGCTCAAAAAAGAAAAAAGAAACAGAAAATTTAGGTTGTACCACAACAACAAATTAGTAGTAAGTAATATATGCGTTTTAGGTTTTAGCCCGAATTATACTCCTTCAGACCATGGCTAGCCTCACTAAATTATCAGGTAATATAGGTAATACTGCGACAAACATATACTAATAGAAATTATTTTGACTCTCGTATAATTAGTCGTAAAACCTAATATATTTTTTAAAATATGCTTGTAACTTATGCATTTTAGCACAGATTATACTCCTTTAGACCATGCCTAGCCTCACTAAATTAACAGGAAAATCAGGTAATACTGCGACACACATATGCTTGTAGAAATTATTTTGATCCTCGAATAATTAGTCGTAGTAACTAATATTTTTTAAATACATAGCAATATATGCATTTTAGCACAGATTATACTCCTTTAGACCATGGCTAACCTCACTAAATTAACAGGAAAATCAGGGAATACTGCGACAAGCATATGCTAGTAGAAATTACTTTGACTCTCGCACAATTACAATTTTTTACAAACTCCATCATGTGAAAGTTGGGGAGGTTCATTTGCCGAACAACACAGAAATTATAATAATATTTAAAAGGGTTAAACTTCTTGATTTACTGCAAGTATAAAACGTAGTGTGCGGCATGCTAGTAGAAATTACGTTGACTCTTGTACAATTAGTCGTAGTACCTAATATTTTTTTAAAATATGCTTGCAACTTATGCATTTCAGCACAGATTGTACTCCTTTAGACCATGGAAAGCCTCACTAAATTAACAGGAAAATCAGGGAATACTGCGACAAGCATATGCTAGTAGAAATTACTTTGACTCTCGCACAATTAGTCGTAGTACCTAATATATATTTTTTTTAAATATGCTTGCAACTTATGAATTTTAGCACAGATTATACTCGTTTAGACCATGCCTAGACTCTCTAAATTAACAAGAAAATCAGGTAATACTGCGACAAACATATGCCTGAGAAATTATTTTGATTCTCGTACAATTAGTCGTAGTTAACTAATTTTTTTAAAAAAATACATAGCAACATGCATTTTAGCACAGATTATGCTAATTTAGACCAGGGCTAGCCTCACTAAATTAATAGGAAAATCAGGTAATAATTATTTTGATTCTCGTACAATTAGTCGTTATAACTAATATTTAAAAAAAATACAGCAACTTATCCATTTTAGCCCAGATTAGACACTTTTGGACCATAACTAGCCTCACTAAATTAACAAAAAAATCAGGTAATACTGCGACAAACATATGATAGTAAAAATTATTTAGACTCTCGTAAAATCAGTCGTAGTACCTAATATATTTTTTTAAAAATATACTTATGGATTTTAGCTCAGATTACACCTTTAGACTAAAGCTAGCCTCACTAAAATATACGTAATACTGCCACAAACATATTTTGACTACAACTAATTGTTCGAGAGTCAAAGTAATTTCTACTAGAAATAATAACAATATTCTGGACGTCCATTGTCTTTATTTTAACAAAAAGTAATAATAATACACAACGTTTCAATTACAAAGTATCTGCAATCGTCTTCTATGTATTTAAAAAAAATCCGTTGCAAGCAGCACAATACCTCTCGCCATTTCCGTTTTTGGTTACATAACTACAAGGCGCGAGCAGTCATGTGATATTGTTGACCTTGACAAGCACATATGGGGCCCGTGTCAGAATGACAATTAGTAATTATGTACATAGATGTCAAATGTCAGAATTTTTCATTAAAAATTTCAAGATTTTCCAAATTCAAGTAGTTAATTTCTCACCAAGAGTGTGAAATTTACTTGTCGAGGAAAATAAACCACATAGAATTGGAAAATCACGGGATTTAGAATGAAAACTTATGATATTTGACATCTATGTACATAATTACTAGATATCAATCTGTCACGGTTCCCCATATCTGCTGGTCAAGGCCAACAACGTCACATGACTGCTCGCGCCCTATTTTATTTAAATTTCTTGTATACCTACACTCTACACCAAAAATTCTACCTACATCTATTCTTTATATTTAGATTTTTTTAAATTTTAAATTCATTCTATGAAGAAATTTTATCCTACTATTCTAATTTTTCGAAATGTTTCCAATTCATTGCCGGGTTTGACAGTATTTTTGAAGAGTATATATACTATACCTATAATTTTATATATTTAACTATTAATACAATAAAAAATAATATAATGTATGTACGAGAGTCAAAATAATTTCTGCTAGCATATGTTTGTCGCAGTATTACCTATATTTCTTGTTAATTTAGTGAGGCTAACCATGGTCAAGAAGTATAATCTGGGCCAAAACACATATATACTTATTACTAATATGTAGTTGTGGTACAACCTGAATTTTCTGTTTTTTTTTCTTTTTTGAGCCAACCTGCGATCTAAGTGAATAGACTCTGGACTACAGCACAAATATTTTTATAAGAAAAGATCAATATCTAAGACTATATTGACAGAAGTCAAAATATTACGTTTTAACATGTATTAAGGCAAATAAAACGTATCTCTATGAAATAAATATCTTTTTAAATATATATATATATATATATATATATATATATATATATATATATATATATATAAGTATATATATATATATATATATATATATATATATATATATATATATATATGTATTTTTGAAACATTATGTACTCCACTCCATTATAAATTATAATGAATAATGTTTTGTATATTGTAATTTTTTATATAAAAGATAAATGTAAATAAGCACAATTGTAATGTGAATATTATTATTATTGTTAGTTGTAGTATTCATAAATATATTTGTGTATCGTAAATCACATTCAAAGTTTGTTAGAATGAAGTGCATTAATACTCACGTGTTATCTATCGGGTCTTGGTTTGCAAGCGGTCAGGTTGGTTCACAACTGATCTTGCTATAGTTTGGTCGCTAGAACTTCGCCGCCAGCTCAGCCTGGTAATTTTACCATTTTTAAATTGTGAAGTTCTAAGTGTCAATTTTAAATATATTTCATTTTAGATTCATTACTTATGGAAAATTACTGAAATTCGATTTTTTACAGAAAAATATTTAAATTAAACAATAAAGCACTCTTTTAAATTAAAATTCAAGGTATTTATTTGTAGGTTCATAACATAATGGCCCGTACTACGATCACGGTTTTAACTAAAACGCTGTTTTAAGAAGTGTCAGATATCATTATTTAATAACAATAATAAATAATATCGAATTTATCAAAGTATGATTTAAAAGCAGAACATAGTTTGTATTCAAAGAAATATTTTTTAAAAAAATGATCTTCAAACATACGTGCAAAATTAAATGTTGAAATTTGAATTTGACATTTTTTAAAACAGCGTTTTAGTTAAAACCGTGATCGTAGTACGGGCCAATAAATACAAATTTTAAGTTATGAAGAAGTGGCATCACCGCATGGCAAGGGAAAAAGTTGAAAATCAGTACATATTTATTTGGCGACGAGTATAGTTTAAAAAAAAAATATTAATGTTGAAAATCAAAATAGATGATTAATATGTTTGAATGTTTCTTCTAGGTATTCACATATGATCGGGTAAGTATTACAACTTGATATATTCAAAATAGCTATTTGTGTATTAAGAGCGCAAAATAGGGCATTGTCGATTGAGATTCTCTCGAAATCGACAATGTCCATTTGCGCTCGAAACACACACAAGATTTTTTTCTAGTCGCCACAGTGGGGTCCTCCACCGTAACAAATAATAATAAAATGTATACTTTGTACTTACACTACTACTCAATTAATAAGGATTAATATAAAGAAAAAACGTCTTTTATATTTAATTTTAATTTATCGTTATTTCCCATTCTTCTTGACCTATTGCTTCAATCTAATCTAAACATTTTATACTTTAGTTTTTGTAAATGAATGCCCTATTTTATTTTCACAATAGTGCGGCCTTTTTTGGCTATGTAATATAGCGCGACAGAGCAGTTATATGTCAGATTGATTTGTAAAGGGGGTAAATGTGTCACTACAGTGCCATTAGATCCTGACTAAACGTTTTTATTAAAAAGTACATACGATTCATTGGAATAGTGCTATATGCAAAACAAAACCATCCAGTGAAATCAAAGTAACCCCTCTTTACGATGGTAATGTAAATGTAAAGTATTGTTTTCATTCCATACTGGGTGATTAAATCTTGATATTATTATTTGGAGGCTCAGTATTTTTTACAAACTCCATCATGTGAAAGTTGGGGAGGTTCATTTGCCGAACAACACAGAAATTATAATAATATTTAAAAGGGTTAAACTTCTTGATTTACTGCAAGTATAAAACGTAGTGTGCGGCATATGAAAAATGTGTCCTCTACTACTACAATATTTTCAAAATTGACCCTAACCCAATTTTGCGTCTGATTAAAATTGTAAGTTGAGCAAGGGTTCCACTGTAACCAATCACAATAAAAATTCGTAGACAGCGTGCTTTGGTTCGGAAGTACAATTATTCGACTCAAAGCTTGCAAGGTGCAAGCTTGAGAATGAATTCACATGTGTCTTGCAATTCTCTTATTTTTCCCAACGAGGCAATGTAAACAGATTTAATTTGGCATTTGTAGCCTTATCCTGCTTTGTATGACAAAGACGTCGAGATTTTTTTTCTTTGCCATCGTTGTGGCTGTAAAATACGTAATAGAAAATTTAATACAGCAAAATTTTCATTTTATTTTAAAATTATGCAGGCTTAAATTTACTTGTAAATAAATAAATTTATGTATTACTGTATTAGTATAGTATATTTCTAACTCGGAATGGGCTATGAACAAGGAAACGTGTAACAATTTAAAAGTATTTAATTAAATGACAGTGTGACACGAGATATTGTTTCTTCTTGAATATTATTTTAGAAATGGAAATAAATTAGAAAACGGCGAATGGCAATATACGCTATCCTTCTTTATTATCTTTTCTTCTTAAAATTTAATTTTAAGATCAATTTTGACAAATTGACTTCAGAATTAAATAATGATCAGACATACGTTTCCTTGTTAATAACCTACTACGAGTTAGGTTTTTATTTGAGCACTGAGTTTATATTAAAATAAATTAATTATAAGATCAAAATTTAAAAAAAAAAATAGTATATTGAAAGATAAGTATCCTTATTGTAATACAAGTACAGTTTGCATAATCGAGCTGTAGGCGACTTCACGCAAAGTAAGAGTATTACAAATGGACATTGTAATACGTGTTTTTCATACTATTTTACCTATTTCGTATTAATTTACTTTTATTTCAAAATTATTATTGAAAGAAATATTAAAATATCAAGGTTGGTAACACTGATAGTTGCTATATACATTTGAAATTTAATTTATTTTGACAGTTACTTACAAGTTAGGTTAGCGTTAAAATTTATATTTATTATGTGATGAACCTACAAATAAATACCTTGAATTTTAATTTAAAAGAGTGCTTTATTGTTTAAGGTAAATTCTTTACTATAAAAAATCGATTTTCAGTAATTTTCCATAAGGAATGACAGGTAATGACATCTAAAATGCATGATGTTTATTTGACACTTAAACTAAGTTACCAACTTCACAATTTAAAAAATTCTCAATAACATTTGTACATAATTGTTCATTGTAACATTGTATTTGATAAAAATAGTTCTACAGATTTTACCTAAAATGATTAGGAAAGCAGAAAATTATGATAATATTATTTTATATGTTCCAGTGTCGCAGTCAAATCTCTGTATATTTGGCGCACATGTTACAAAAATAACTATAAACATACATACACTCTGTATCTCTGAGTTGATCTCACGTAATTAAATTCTTATGCAAGAATTTCTAAACTTTTATCTAGCATCATTGTCGTACACACATAACATATATGAGACTTTTATTCGCTCATTATCGTCGGTGTTTTAGCGGGGTATAAGCTATCTCCGTCCAACCGACGGCAAAAATTAAAAAGAAACTGTATTGTAACCGCGGTAACAAATGTAATTTGAATTATTTGAATAATCATGTCATTCCGTCAGTCATGTGATAACGATGATTTTTTGATTTTGGCGTCGATAATTTGTGTTTCGTTGTGAGTTGGTAGTTTCGTTAATTCTTGGTGCATTTTGCTTTTGCAAAGTCGGAGTTTCTAAGATTGCCGACAATTATTGCAACATATTGCTTTTGGACAATATAAAGATGTATCTATATTTCATCCATTATACTTATATCGTATTTATTCAATTCGTTTACTATTGCTAAGTAACTACTTACTTCGAATTTTGATAAATAACAAAACTGGCACAATATAGGTTACATTTATTATAAAACTTTCAGTTTTCACATTACATCATAATTATTCAATTGATTTATTATTGCGAAATAAATGTCTTACTACGAATTTTGATAAATAATAATATTCACACGCTATAAGTTATACTGTATACTGTCAGTTTTCAGTTTTGATTTATATGAATACTACGGAAATCAGACGATTTCACCCGATAATATGACGTTATCAATTCCCTCCCTACCCTGGACCCTGGCGATTTGAATCATGTGGTTACGATTTTTGACGTGGGGATCAAGTCGTGGAAACGGAGTTTAGGTACATTATTTTAACATTACACCTTCCAATTTTAAAGAAAAAAAAGTAATATATTAATTATTCGTCATTGTACTTTTTATTAACATAGTATACATATGATTGTTTTTATATTATTAGATAGCAAATTTCATGTACTTTTCAAATTTGAATAAATACATAGGTGTTCCAATTGAAAATGTAAAATTACATATCTTTGCGTAAAAATGGAACACCTGTAGGGAAATCTATACTGCAGATTTATAGACATTTTAATTTAAATAAACGTCTCTTGAAAAATATTTGCATTATATTTAAATTAATCGAGATATTAAAAAAAGAACACATCGATGAATCACCCTGTAAATATATCCTTTTGTTTCTCCTGTTAATGTTTAACTTTAATATTAATTAGATAATTATTACGATGATAGGAAACTAAAGAAATAAAATATAGAACAACCACTATTTTATCCAAATATTCATTCTTTAGTCACATATCAAATACAACTAACTCCCAAATTACTATTTCCAAGCTATATAAATAGTGTATTACGTATCTATAACTCATACAAATTAATTAACTCACTGATATCCTCGTTTACCTAAAAAAATAGGAATAAAAATATTGTTTATACCGCAATTATCGTGAAACTCTTCCACGAATAATGTTTGTGTAGCCCGTACTTCATTCATAATGCAACAATGATTATCATACCACGAATTATGTTTGCACTGTCCACACTTGGCTGATATCGAAATTATAAGGGCAATTGTTATTTACGTAAAAAATCGGACAGGACTTTTCCATCTCACATAATGTTCATTGTATTATTATGAGGCCTTCCCTCTATCTCCTATATTTAGCTCACTTTCACTACAACACTATTATCGCTCATTGTACTTTTATGTCTGTCTGCCCCCCCCCCCCCCCTCTTATATTTTATACAATTTCACTACTACTATTATCGTTCATTGTATTTTTATGACGGCTTTTCTCCTCTATCTCTCTCTCTTTCAATCTCTCTCTTTCTTTCGTATACTTTATTTACTTTCACTACTACTACAATCTTTCATTGTACTTTCATAAGGCTCACTCTTTCTCTTACACGTTGGACTATTTACTACTGGGTGACCTATTAAAATGTCAATACTCCCAAAATTTGTTTAATGATAAAACAAAATTATTAACACTAAAATTACATTTGCTTTATCTAAAGAAATAAAAAATCTGTTGTGGCCAGGACAATACCTCTCGCCACTTCCGTTCTTGGTTACATAAGTATAGGACGCGATCAGTCATATGACATTGTTGGCCTTGACAAGCAGATATGGGGGTTCGTGTCAAAATGACAATTAGTAATTTTGTATATATGTCAAGTGACAGAATTTTTCATTAAAAATTTCAAGATTTTCTAAATTCACGTAGTTAGTTTGTCATACTTGACCTAGACAAGCAGATATGGAGGCCCTTGTCAAAATGACAGTTAGTAATTGTTTTCATGAATGTCAAATGTCGTAACTTTCACGTGGTTAATTTATCACCAAGATTATGGAATTTACTTGTCGAGGAAAATAAACCACATGGAATTGGAATATCATGAAATTTTGGATGGAAAATTGATATTTGACATATATGTATATAATTTCTAGCTGTCATTCTAACTCGGGCCCCCATATTTGATTGTCAAGTCCAACAAAGTCAAATGACTGCTCGCGCCCTATAAATTTCTCGCGTCTTTTCTTTATGTTTAGATTATTTTTATAATTTAATTTTTTTTTTTTTGAGTGTTTTCTCCTATACTTCTAAATGTTCGAATTTCTTCCAATTTTTTGACGGGATTTCTTATGGGTAAATGTATATAGCTATAATTTTAAATATTTAATTGTTATTATTGTTATACAACAAGAAATAGTAAACGTACCAATGTCAGAGAAAAATTCTTCAATAATTTTGCCAAAAAAGAATATCTAAGATTGATTTTCAGCTAAAATCTACATAAAACCATATTCGTACCATGACAAATTCTGAATCGGTTCTTATTCACTGTCATGTGTTTAGTTAAAATAGACTTAAGGTCAAGTTTTAGAATTGAGCTGCTAATACCGCCCAAATAGGTTTATGAACTACTGTTGGTTTTTTGACAATGACATTTTTCTGTCATTTACAAACATCTGATGGTTACTATAGAGTTGTTTAGGCTCTGAAATTTATTACAACAGATTATTTTATATATTATTTTTTTATCTCAATATATAGAAGATATAATAAAATTTTAAAATGTATCGAATAGAGAATTTTACGTTCTTTAATGCTAATAATAAAAAAATTCAAAAAAATAATATTTAGAATTTTTTTTAAGATACTACTACTTCCGGTTTTCCAATTGGTACCAAAACCTATTCAACTCTTCCCATTAATGTTAGATTGAGGAATCCGTAGTCAAACAGGTCTTAAGTCTTATAGAATTTGAGAAATCGTGTCTCCAACAACCTCATACACACACACACACACACACACACACACATCCACACACACACACACACACACACACACACACACACACACACATACACAGACATCATTGAAAAAATGTTAAAATCGGATTCTATGGACCTTAACTCGTGCTTATCAGGGACGTAGCCAGGGGTGGGCCAGGGTGGGCCAGGCCCACCCTGCAAAAACTCTGGCCCACCCATTGTCCCACCCGTTTAAAAGTCATTATTTGAACTGCATTTCTCATTCCAAAACAATTATGGCATTTATGGTAAAGAAACAGTAATATTATTTTATTCACAATCATTATAGTTATATGTCGATTCCTAACCTTTTAGAGGTTGGGAAATACGTCATTCCTAACTGCAATGACAATCTCATGGGTGGGAAATAATATATTTCACTTCCACCCCGCAGGTTGGAAATGTTTATGTAGGGGTTGCCTAGCAAAATTGTCATAGATCCGTATAACAAAGGATGTTTTTACTTTAATTTATGAGTAAGTACATATTAAATTATATGTATAGGTATTATTTTTATTTTTTAATCACATGTTTACAGAAACGGGTTCATTTATTTATCGAATTTCAAAATGCCAAAAAGAAAGTGTGTTTATAAAGAAGACGAATATAAAAAAGAAATGGGAAAAACATGCAGCTTCACATCCGTTGAAAAATTGTAACTTTCAATTATAAGGCATTTGACCTTGAATGAAAAAAAAATTTCGCCTGCGGCGCTTATTTTTCTGGATACCTTGCTTCACCAAAGTTTTAGTACACAAGCCGCCACTGGTTTTACAATTCTTTAAAAAATGTCCCGGTTTTGCAATTTATAAATCTGGTCACCCTAAGTACAAAACTTTTCTTAGTGGCCCACCTAAAAAATTTTGTTATAATTTGACGAGGGTACACGGTCTAGAATTTTAGACACTTCTTCTTAAAATGTCTTCAAATAGTTCCCGTATGTATAGCACCATCACAATAATCTGAACTAATATTACTGTATCTAACTATTTTCCACCTTTTGTTTTAATAGAGTTAAAGTAGGATTCTTTATCCCACTTTTGAATTATTACGATGATGGGAAAACAAAGAAATCCAATACAGAACAACTACCATTTTATTCCAATACATTTTCTCCAGTCACATATCAAATACAACTACTAATTAAATTACTATTTCCAAAATACATAAATAGTGTATTAAATATAACACATACAAATTAATTAATTACTATAATTCGAGGCATAACATAATAGTTTGGATTTCACCAGATTCATATTTGTTTGCATTAAGAAGTATAATGTTTCCCTTACCTATTGTCGAATTTCTCCATTTAGTAGAATTTATAGACTGTATAGCATGTTATACTTTTAAAAAATTGATTAGTAAAATGTGTCTCTGAAATTAGGTACATCCAAATTGTTTTAAAATTCTTTGTGGTGTATTTATCGTTAGTATCATTTTAATGAATTGTTTCAAACCTGTTAGGCATTATGAAAGAATATTCGTTTTTTGTGCTCTGTGGCAGCGTATTATTCAGCGAGTTCTTTGTTCAATGCTATTTTCCTTTTATTTTCCCCTTTGTAGTTGATAAATTCAATTGCGTCCTGTTTATTTTAATTTTTTTCCACAATAATACACCTACTTCATAAGCTATTTCAGGTTAATCGAATTAGTAAAATATCCCGAAAATGTATACTTAATAATGATTATTAATAAAGAATAAAAGAATATAGTTAAAATAACCGACCCCGGTGAAGTAGTGGACAGCGTAGCTGAATCACAACCCGAGGTCCCGGGGTCATTGATTCTGGATTATTAATAACTTTATGTTTTATGTATTATCGCGAAGCACAGCTACTTTTTTTGTAGGTTGCAATAATGGTGCAATTAATTAACCCTCCAGAGCATGCACTAAATTTTGACACACAAGTGCACGCATATAAATTTTAACTATCTTTGGGGGGGGGGGGGGGGGGTGTACTGAAGGGTTAACTACCAGCTTATGGTTTTTCACCTAACGTGGCTTGCATGGGAACCCCGAGAAATTTAAGAGATACAAAGTTAGTTAAATTGAACAAAAATTGTCCCGTTAGGAAACCGTTTCTCTACATATAGGCACTTCTTTAGGGTACTTTTTATGTTTTTTTATCATTGCTGGACTTCAACTAAATTAACCTAATCATAACTAAATCAAACCTAACGTAACTGAAGGGTAATTTAATCTGACCTAAATTACCTTAAGCTAGCAAAATATTCATATTATATTTACAAAATACTAACTAATGAACAACAACTGGTCAATATGAGTAAAAAGTAACAACTAAAAAAATATTACTGGAATTTTATTATTTATACAGGCAAACTTTTTAAATTTTATTGTCCACATAACGAAACAATACCGACCAAATGAACAAAATTTACTTACAAAATGCAAACTAGTGAGACTGCTCTAGTTGGTGTACATATTGTGACGTGCGCCCCGGAGAGAAAAGTATACGTACGCCGTTGAAAGAATGTACTAGAGCAATGACGTAATCCCGGAGTTTCCCAGATGTTGAAATACCCGCGACGCGCCGGCTAGAGGTTAATTACGCCGTGACCTCATTCTTTTGTATACAGGTCATTGTCGCTTCGAAGGCTTCTAGAATGATATGAGCTGTATAAATACCGGCCGAAAGAAAGCGGAGAGACAATCTGTGATATTGAAGCAACGAGTAATGAAGTCGGTGATATAAATAAGTAGTCTACGAGTTGTTAAGATAAATAAATGTAGTTATATAAATAAATGCAGTGATATAAATATTGGTTATATAAATAATATTAGTGTAAGCATTTTAATAATATTCTTAGTGTTTATAATTATTTAATCATAGTGTTAGTTACTTTTATCATCTTGTTAATATTTAATCTAATTATTTATCGTTTAATGAACATATTCTTTTATTTAATAATATGTGTCGGTGTTTTACACTTCAGCCATATAAATAAAAACGTTACAATATGATAACATTCGATCTCTTTCTGTAGATCTAATGTAGACATTTAAATGTCCCTGTGTCTACATAGCATTAACACTTTCCTGTCGCGCTCGCTACCAGGGTGACATCACCATACTCCTTTAGCAAAACTTTTTATTTCTTGTAATCTAGAAATAATTAATCTATTTCAAAAATACGGGTTTGCTTTTTTGTCTGTTATTATAAAGGTAATTAAAATCAAAATTTAGTTACATACCCCTTTACAAGAAATACTTTTTTTTTACTTTTTTTCATTATACGGTTATTTTGTAGCATAATACACAAGGTTATAGCATGTTTTATCTTAAATTTTCCTACATATACCATTTTCGTTATGGAAGGTTATTAAAAGTCATATTTGTTGAATTCAGATTAAGATTCCCTTCAGCATAACATGTAAGTTGCACATCAATTAAGTTTACAATAGAAAAAAATCTTTATTTTTGATTTTATAGGAAAACTTTTTTTGCTTGACTTGAAACAGTTAATTCTGTCATTTACATCTTTAATTAATAATATTTTAATTAGATTTTTTATTATTTCCATCCCCGAAATTAGGAAAGTGCCTTCAATACATGGCTTGCTTAACCCACTTACATGTCAAATGTCATGTTTAATCTGACATGTGTTGTTATCTCGCGTATCATTAAAGTAATATCGCAAAACTTATTTTTATTGCAATATTTGTAAGTAGTTGAATATGGAAAGTATTTACAAAATTTGACTAAATCGTAAATTTGATAATCGTTGGATACGTAGAAATGGCCTAATTTTATGGCCCCCAAAGAGCCCAGATTTGACAATTACAGATTTTTATTTGTGGGGACGTTTAAAACATCTAGCATATGCAGAGAACTTACCCAATGATGCAGAGATATTAAAAAATCGCAAGAGGTACTATATCCGCCTTAACAGTTGAAGAAATCTAAAATAGCTTTAAAAAGCTGCATCGGATTGAATTATGTACCAACGAAGGTGGAGGGTTAATAGAATAATTTAATATTTGATTTTTGTTTGAATGATTTAATACAAAAATATAATATTATTTTGTTACCTCTCGCTAAGAGAGGTATTGCATTCATGCTAAAAATCGCATGTCCAGATTTTATTGAATAAGCACATTTTAAGGTCCCTACAATCCGATTTTAACATTTTTACGATGATGTCTGTGTGTGTGTGTGTATGTATGTAGGATGTTGGAAGGACGATTACTCAAAAACTATAAGACTTTAAATTTGTTTAACTACGTATTTCCCAATCGGACATTCATGGGAAGATCTGAAAAGGTTTTGGTAACAATTGGACAACCGGAAGTAGAAGATTCTTGAAAAAAAATCTTCTAAATAATATTTTTTGAAAATTTTTCTTGGTAATATTAAAGAAAATTAAAATTTCTATCTGACACATTTAAATGTTTTATTATATATTCTATAGATTTGGAGATAAAAGAAATATAATATATAAAATAATCTGTTATAATAAATTTTACAGCCGAAAGAATGGCATGGAAAATAGTTGCAAATTTAAATTGTTTGTAACTGACAGATAAATGTCAGTGTCAGAAATACGGAGACATTACTGAAGACTTTTTCTGGGAAGTACATACATTATATTATTTCTTAATGTATTAATAAATACATAACATATATCCTTCAAAAATACTGTCAATCCTGACAATGAATTGGAAACATTTCGAAAAATTAGAAGAGGACAAAATTTCTTCATAAAATGAATTTAAAATTAATCAATTTAAATATAAGAAATAGATATATGTAAGTAGAATTTTTGGTGTAGAGTGTAGTATACAAGAAATGTTAAATACAATAGGGCGCGAGCAGTCATGTGATTTTGTTGGCCCTGACTAGCAGATATGGGGGCCCATGACAGAATGATAGCTAGTAATTATGTATATAGATGTCAAGTTTCATAATTTCTCATTCTAAATTTAGTGATTTTCCAATTCCATGTGGTTTATTTTCCTCGACAAGTAAATTCCACACTCCTGGTGACAAATTAACTACGTGTATTTAGAAAATCTTGAAGTTTTGAATGAAAAATTGACAAGTGATATCCATGTACATAATTACTAATTATCATTCTGAAACGGGCCCCCACATCTGCTTGTTAAGGCCAACAATGTAACATGTTATATACTTATGTAACCAAAAAAGTAAGTGGCGAGAGGTATTGTGCCGGCCACAACAGATTTTTTTTATTGTAGTTTCAATTAGAGATTAGTATCTTTAAAGTCAAGCAAAAAAAGTTCTTCCTATATATATTTTGTTGTAAAATCAAAATAAGAATTTTTCCCTCTAATAAACTCAATCCGGGGACAAACTGTAGATATTAGATTCCTTTCACAAGATATATGGAGAGAAAAAAATATTAGAGTCCGTTCACAAGATAGTGAAAAGATACTTAAAAAAATAATTACGCCAAATATGGTTCATTATTGGTAAAAATAAAAAATAGCATTCTATTAAAAATAAGATTCTGATTGGCCCTGAATGATATTTCAAATAATAATAATGTATTTACTTGTTATAAGGTCATTTGACCTATAAAAATTATATCAAATTACATACACAATTCACATACATATATACAATTGTACAGAGACATTTTAGTGCCCTCTGTTGGCACCCTCGTTACATGCAGAATAGCTTATAGTGACCTCTGCTGCCACTCGAATTCATCTGGATGTGTCGGCTTTTATTAAAATCTGACTCGTGTGGGATTCGAACGCTGCCCACACGCACAAACCTTGTGATGCCAGGCGATCACTTTTTAACCGCACGACCACGGACGACCGTGATATTTCAAATATAATTTCACGACTTTTAATTTATTATGTTATTGTTACTGGTCACATGTAAAAACATGATAAATTACCAGATCCTCATCCTCTTTTTAGTTAATTAGAAAAATAATTAATTTTTTAATCAACATAATCTTATAAATAAAATAAAAGGACCGGAACAAAAGTAGATTAATGTAATCTTTAATACATCCGCAACACTGCAACTTATAGTAATTAACTCATGTAAGAATATTGTCATGAAAGTTAGTATATAAATAGAGAAACATGGCTTATTAGCTTTGTGCTTTAGTGATACCTTTTGTCAACGTGTTGTGTCGGTATTTGGCTAGGAGTTCCAAGTTAGGTCGGCGAGCGGATATTCGGTAATGTCGGCACGCCGCAACTCCCATTCCCGTTCATTTATAAAGTCGAACACGAACGCATAGTTTAGTTTCAGCGACTTGACTCTTAACTGCGCTTAGCGTTGCAAGCGAGCTAACTTGCTTGATTTATGTTTGAGTGCCGATAGCAAAATACCTTGCTTTAGGATCGTGTTATGAGGAATGTAATAAGATGGATTTTGATCCCGATATATCGAATAGGTACGTTTAGCTGATATTGGCTGCCAATCGTTCCATATTGTAATAAACGCGTTCCACGCTCTGGGACACGACACGACGTTTGAATATCTGAAACGTTGGGCGAATATTAAATCATTGCAAACAGTTTATATTGTTCAAAACTGAATTCAGTACGAGTATTGCTCCTCAAATAAGAAGTAATTTATGGTGCTGGAACAAACGCCGAGATTTGTGAAAATTTTACGACAAAAAGGATTATACTGCGATTATTTTATATAAAAATATTCTAGCACCGAGTACAACTTAAAAAATAAACAATTATGTACTCTACTACTTTTTTATTCTAGCCATGTTAATTTCATTTACGCGCTTGGCATTATTTAGATCAAGGCAACTAGTATGTATCATTTATTTATTAAAAATTGAAAGTGCAGTTTGTATACAGAATGTAACAGCTAAACGAGCTACCTCAAATAATTTTTATAATAATAAAGCTACAATAAAATATAATAAAACAATCTTATAGAAAATCAAGAGGGATATCCAATTAAAGAAGAAAATATATTTTTAAACTAGTGGTTCTCAAGTTACGATACAAAATTATATATATTTTTTAAATGGGATACATATACTCGTATTTATATTTATATTCGACGGAGTATTTTTTTTCTGAATTCAATCACACAATTTTTTTGAAAAAATACAATAAATTTGATTTTTATAGTTATTTTTAGTAGGCTACCTAAAATCGACGTCACTGTGACGTCCTATTTTACGGCACGTAGACGTCCTGAAGACGTCTCAGCGTGGAGGTGTACGACTTCATTTTAAGTCGTTCAGACGTCATTTTAAGACGTTGTATCGACGTCATTTTTAGACGTTTCGATGTCATTTTAAGACGTTGTTTCGATGTCATTCTAAGACATTGTATCGACGTCATTTTAAGACGTGGTTTCGTCGTCATTTCAAGGCGTTGTTTCGACGTAATTTTAATGGTATATATAAATGATGGTAGGAAAAATAAATAATTTAATTCTAGTTTCATTTATACTTTATAATATAAAAAATAATTAAAAAATATTAAAGCAAAACAATATAACAACAATAGAATATTAAAAATAAAAATCTTTTGTGGGCAGCACAATACCTCTCGCCATTTTCATTTTATGTTACATAGTGCGCGAGCAGGTATGTGACTTTGTTGGCCTTGGCAAGCAGATATGGGGGCTCGTGTCAAAATGACAGCTAGTAATAATGTACAAAGGGGTCAAGTATTATAAGTTTTCATTCAAAACATTATGATTTTCCAAATCCATGTGGATTATTTTCTGCTTGCCAAGGCCAACAAAGTAACATGTCTGCTCGCGCCCTGTAAGTAACAAATTTAACATTTCTTGTACACACAAATAATTGAAATTGTATGTCGTCTCACGTTCTATGAGTAATTTTGTCCTACTCTTCTAATATGTTCAAAATTCTTCATATTCATTGACGATATTAGCGGTATATGTAATATCAATATAACTATAATTTAAATACGTATTTAATTAATAATACAATAATATATATTAAATATACTCGTACTTCCCAGAAAAATCTGATTTTTGACACTGACATTTTGCATTTATCTGTCAAATACAAACATTTAAATATCTCAACTGTTTTTTGGGCAACGAGATTTATTACAACAGATTATTTTATATTATTATATACCATATCTCCAAACCTATACAAGATATAATAAAAAAATTAAATGTGTCAGATTGAGATTTTAATTTTCTTTAATATTACCAAGATAAATTAAAAAAAAAAAATATTTAGAATTTTTTTTTTCAAGAATCTGCTACTTCCGTTTGTCCAATTGTTACCAAAACCTTTTCAGCTCTTCCCATGAATGTCCCATTGAGAAATACGTAGTTAAATAAATATAAAGTCTTATAGTTTTTGAGTAATCGTCCTTTCAACGTCCCACACACATACATCCACACACACGCACACACACACACATCATCGTAAAAATGTTAAAATTTGATTGTAGGGACCTTAAAACGTGCTTATTCATTAAAATCTGGATATGCGATTTTTAGCATGAATCCAATACCTCTCTTAGCGAGAGGTAAAAAGTATTGTTGAAATAAATAAATATTTCGAAAAATACAAATTAATTAAATAAATAATAAATAATGCATCTTTTATCTACAAAAAATATTTCTGTATTTATTTGCAAATTGTGGTGCATATTTCAACTAGTTCACCATTGCTTGTTTATATTCTTCATAATGGTACTTCGTTTCTTGTCTGTATAATACAGAGAAGAAACGAAGTACCATTATATATATATATATATATATATATATATATATATATATATATATATATATATATATATATATATATATATATATATATGTAAAGAAAATATATTTCTTTAATTTTGAATTTTGCCGTGCTCCGCGTAGGTAAAGTGATTACCACCTTACACTGCGAGTAAAAACAAAAGGTAAACAAAAACCGCGCAATGATTAAAGAAGGCATGTATAATATAAAAACTGATTTAGACAAATAATAATTATTGTAAAAAGGAATTGACATATTATAACATATATGAGTATCCACTACTATATTTTTCTTACTTTTTGTATTTTATGTACTCTTTAAAGCGAGTATATATAATTGTAATATGCAATATAAGCACAATTTTATCTACTTACAATACACTAAATTTTCAATGTTCGTGCTAGTAATAAGAAATGTTATTTTCAGTGTTCTCCCGCGGTAATTAAAATGCTGGGCATGACACAAAAATGGCGGAGGGTGCGTTCACACATATACATATTTAGTCTGAGCATATGTAAATTTTTATTAGATTTTTTAAGATGGTTTCGTTCTGAATTACTGCAAACGAAAATAGCAAAATTACTTCCAGGATAATAATAAATAACATTTTACTTGTCCTGCTTCTTTTTGTTGTAAAAAGTGGCCCACAGGCGTTTAACATATGTTTGTATTTTTGAGTTAGGTGTAGAATTTAATTATCCACAACTTTTATTTGAAACATTTTTGTCTAAAATTGACTGAGAAGTTTTTCGCAAGAAAAAACTAATTTTAGTTAACAGACTGTATATAATTACTTACACCAAATCAGATGAAGTATCTGAATCTGTTTCCAGAATATATTTTTAATAATTTTTCTTTTCCCATAATTATTCTGGGATGAAGCACTGCCTGATGTGGACATACGAGTATCTTTCCCCACTTTATTGCAGTACTTATTTGCTCCTTCCACGGTCCCTACAATAATTATTACAAAGAGTGAATTATAAATTATTTACGATAAATAAAACTTTCAAGTAGAGAGTATGAGGAATATGTTATATTTATTTTTATTTTGCTGTAATTTCTGTTAATTTTAGAGAAGAGTTGTAAATACAAAAATGAAAACATAATTCTTTCGACTTACCAAATGATCCTAAAATCTCCATCCAATATAATTTATATTCAGAATTGGGCTGCTGGGAATAATTGTTAATTGCCGGTACCAATTTATTTTTTTATATTTACTATCTGCGCGTGCGTATGACGTGCGTCTACCAACAGCTGTTTCTGACTTGTTTCCGTTGTTACTCGATTTGTGACTGACTGAATGTAATGAAAGAATGATTACAAACTGATGAATAAATTGATAGACACACCAGAAGATGAAACTATAAATCGGGAAAGATAAGAGATAGAAGAGAATACCTCAACTAAGGTAACAAAAAAAAATATACGTTAAATTTTTGTTATAACAGGTTACAGAATCCAAAAATGGTAGGACATTCATAGGATGCAGGTGACTAAGAACAACTCTACAATTCACAGAACAAGAAAACGCATAAAGATGATGAAAAGTGATGCAGACTTAAAATGAAAAATGGCCACCGTCATTGTCAATACAATATCGAAAGCGTCGATGAAATGATGTGACCGTTGTTGTTTCAATATCATCTAAATTGTCATATGTCACACTCTGTGTTGTAGTGTTATTCTTCGAGTACTAGACCCTGTTACTAGGGTTTCATCAAGTCAAGTAGTTTGATGTTTTTATAAATTACTTGACTTGACTTGAAAATTAAGCTTTTCATAAATTCATTACTTGACTTGACTCGATTTTCTATCGTTACTACTTGACTTGATCAAGCAATTTCAAGCAAATTCAAGCTACTTGATAACGAACCGATTATGTACGAAAACGCGCGAATCAGTAGAATCGTGGTACGGCGTGGCGCGCCATATGCTGTGCTGATTCACGACTGCAAGTTAAAATCTGTGCAGAGGTTTAAAAAAATTACGCAATATTGGAATATATACTAGAATGACCTGAGAATATGTCAACATAATTTGAATTAAGAATAATAATTGGGAGTTCAGATTTGTCCACATATTCTCGGGTCATTCTAGTATATTTCCAATAATGAATGGATTTTTTAAACCTCTTAATATCTCGGAGAAAAACAAAGTTCCAAAATGTGCCAAAACCGAATTTTATTGAAATGGGGAAAAATAAATCAAGTGCATTTAGGCACGGTCAAATATTAAAATTAAGCGGAATCATTGGCAGTATATATTTTTTTATTTATTTGGAACCATTTTAGGTGCGGCCCGGTTAAATTTCGACTTGCCCCCTTTTAAGGTCCACCATAATACATATGCTATAAATAGTTTGTTAATTCATATATTATACTTTTAAATATATTTTTTTTAATTTTTAAATTTGAATGTATGATTTATTTTTATAAATAAAAGGCTATATTTCAAGGTATATTATTGATATTGTTATAAAACATAAGGAACTATATGAAAATGAAATGTCTTGAAAAACTTTTCTGGTAATTAAAAAAATAACTACTCGATTTTTTCAAGTAAATGAAAAATAACTACTTGATTTTCCAAGTACTGGAAATTGTAACTACTTGACTTGACTTGACTTTCGGCTACTATTATTTGACTTCAGCTTGGCTTGATTTCACGTCAAGTCAAGTCAAGTAACTTGAATATCAAGTCAAGCCGTGAAACTCTACCTGTTACATATACATGTACAAAAGTGCGAACGTTTCCCTAAGCTTTACCATAGGCCAGTTCAATGTCTGTATATTCGTTATCCGTAAAGGCAGGCATTTTTACTGATTATAACATGTATAATAATTAATAATCGATTTAATCGTCAAAATTTGCTTGAAAAACTTGACAACTCACATTTGTCAAAAATAATTGTTTCATTGTTATTGCTACTAGATTAAATTATTATGAAAATACCTAAAGAACTCGTTAATTTATGAGGGGAGGGGGGTTAAAATTTCCCCGTTTAGTACTACTTACGCCTCAATCAAGTATCAGTTTTGTGACAACATACCGTCGCAGTGCTAGTTTCATCAATTCAATGAATTTCATCTTATCTTCGCGCCACTAGTAATCTTGTTTATTTGGACGGAACATTCCGTTGAAGAGTGTTGTGAACTAACGACAATTCACAAGACATTCATTTGGATCTTCATACTACTACTACACACAGAGGACACATTTTCTCCAACAATTTTAAACTGACTTCGATGAAGAAGAATTCTAACTAGTATCATTTAATTTTCATTTTTATTTTCGATTATTACAATAACAGACTATTTATAATTTCACCGCCCGAAAGGGAATTTTTTTACACAGTTCTGGGACGCATTTCCATTACATCGTTTTATATTTATTTATATTGTTTTTCTATGTGTTAGGAAGAAATGGCTTCACCCCACCTGATCTCTCATCTCTAAAAAACTTTTTTATGACATTGTAATACTATGTAGGTATATACGTTTTCAGTGAGTAGTCAAATGCACGTAAACATCCTATATCATTTAACAGTTAAAACTAAATTCCATTACATGTCATATCAATCATTCATTACACCGACATGTTACTCAAACATACATATAAATTTTTGACATCTGTTTTTTCTTCGTCCACCAATGACGTTTCACTGGCTCTGGACATTTCCTTTAATGACAGATTAACTTATCAAAGAAAGTTTTAATCATTTTCTTAAACAGGCAGATTCACTTGCCTGCAATATTTATAGCAAACTTACTTGCTGTAAGGATTACAATCATTTTCTTACACAGGCAGAGTCACTTGCCTGAAATCATTATAGCAGACTCACTTGCTTTAAAGAGTACATAAAATACAAAAAGTAAGAAAAATATAGTAGTAGATACACTTTCACGTATCGAAACTATTTTCTTACAAGAAAAATTTAAGACATGTATTTCAAATATATATAACTTTCACCACCCTTTCATAAGCACCTACATTTTCTTACGCAACACATTTATACAAAAAAGTACTGCAACGGAATACGCAACAGAGATCTTCAGTAATGGACTCCATAACAGGACACACGTTTACTCTATATATATATATATATATATATATATATATATATATATATATATATATATAATCTTCAGTAGTGGACTCCATCTCCCGAGGGGGACTTCCTGTTCCGAAACAGGACACACGTTTACTCTATATATATATATATATATATATATATATATATATATAGGATGTAACAGAAATAGGTACATTAAATTTAACCAGTGATAGAACTCGTCGAGAGCAACAATATTTTTTAATAACTTTTTTTTGAAATCTCATTTTATTTTAGCATTTTTACCCCCCTACATATTAAAGAGTCGTTTAGGTATTTTCAGAATAATTTGATCAAGTAGCAATAACAATGAAACAAATGTTTTTCACAAATGTGTTGTCAACTTTTTCAAATAAATTTTGACAAATAAATTGATTAATAATTATTTTATGTTATAATCAGTAAATATGCTTGCCTTTACGGATAGTGAGTATACAGACTTTGTGCTGGCCTATGGCATAGCTCAGAGAAACGCTGCCAAAGACCAGCAAATTTATTTCGACCGTTTTCCGAATCGTCATCTTCCAAACGTTCGCACCATTTTACATGTAAGTAAAGTAAGTTTTGATTCTCAGCCAGGTTTTAGTACTCGAAAAATAGCACTACAACAAAAAATGTCACATCTGACAATTTGTAGGATATTGAAAGAACAATAGTTACATAATTTCGTTATTGACAGTGACAGTGGCCATTTTAGTATTCCATTTAGGCCTGCCTCATTTTAAATCATCTTTCTTCGTTTTTTGTTCCGTCAATTGTAGAGTTGTACCTGGTCTCGACTGCATTCTATAAATGTCGTACAATTTTGGATTGTTCAACCTGTTGTAACCAAAAAATTGACATGATTTTTTTTTGTTACTTTAGTTGAAGTATTCTATTTCTATTCTATCTCTCATTTTTCCCGATTTGCGTATATTTTCACCATCTGGTGTATCGGTGAATCTATTTACCAGTTTCTAAACCTTTATTTTATGTTGACAAATTCATCAACCTTTCATCGTATTCTGTCGTAGTCACGACAGTAATTGCTCGTAGACGCATGCGCAGTGTTCTGTGCATGCGTTCATTTTAAATTGAATCATAGGCGGGTAATGAAATATGTAACAAAACTTTGAAGAATTTTAACTCAATATCTAGAAGGTTTACAAGAAAAAGTTATTAAGAAATATTGTTGCACTCGGTGAGTTATATCACTGGTTAAATTGAATGTACTTATTTCTGTTACATCCTGTATATATAAGTTAGATCAACCATTCCCGTGAGAACTGCTGACCTAAACATCTCCAGTTTCCCCAGTCTAGGAATAAGCACTTTTGTAGTATAAAATGTAAAACTTAGAATATAGAAGTTAGTTACAGTAGAGAGACTGAAGTGTCCAGAAATATTATATAATTTGTATCAATCTTAACTATTTTCTTTCGTTGTAATTTAAATAAATAAATTTTTTTAATAAACGTAATCCACGTTTACTTAACTGGCGCAGTCTTGGTAGGATTCTCAGACACTTTGACGAATCCAAAAAGTCGCAAAAATAGTGTTTCGTTTCTACGATTTACTGAGAACCCAGAACCTCAACGAAAGACGTCGTCGAGAACTCAACACGAGGGAACATCGTGGACCAGAGATCTCCTGTGGCCCTGCTGAACACAGAGCTACAGAAATCGACACCCATCCAAGGAGCTCTGCAGAGACAAGCCCATGGACCTGATAATCCTGTAAGTGCCTATGTCATTCAGTGATATCAGTAATAATAGTTCAGATACAGAATCGGACACATATTCAGTTGCTTCCTGTAATTCACCCATCCCCCAATTAGATAATTTAATCCTTAAAATAAACAATTTATCTTTAAACAACAAAATGGCTACCCCACATACTCCGGCGGTTCAGCCAACCCCTAGAATCCAAAAGGAATATTTAAACATGATACCGGAATTTAACGGTGAGCCAAAATTGTTAACCAGATTTACAGAAATTTGCGAAAAATTATTAATTGTATTTTTTAACAAAGACGACCCTCATGATTTCCAAAACGAATACCTTTTATCTACAATCTTATCGAAAATAAAAGGCGATGCTGCTGTGCAATTAGCCAGCTGCACGATAACTTCGTGGGACGATATTAAAAATGCTCTTATCAATTCCTATTCTGATAAAAGAGATTGTTATACTCTTACAATAGAGTTAGCAGATTTAAAACAAGGTAATGAATCACCTTTTGATTATTATCATAAAGTACAGGATCTTTTAAATCTGCAAATATCATATGTCAACCTCAATAAAAATGCTGCAGAAGCAAAAGTATTATCTGACTATTTCAGACAATACGCTTTGAGAGTTTTATTGCGTGGCTTAAAAGAGCCGCTAGGTACACTCATGCGCACAAAAAATCCAACAGATCTTAACTCTGCACTAAATATGCTGACTAACGATTTCCAAATTGAGAGTTGTACTCGCGCGCATAAAATTCACACTAACACACAAAGACATAAACAATTCATTCAACCTTCACAAATCAGACATCCACAACCACAAATTAGATATACACAAACACCACAATTAACATACAGACCCGACCTAAACCCTAATAACCAATATAAACCTTCCAATCAAATACAAAACGCAAAACCAAACGTTTTTAAACCCAATCCAAATCAAAAATTCCCGAAACCTGTCCCAATGAGTATCAGTACTCGACAATCATTCCAGCCAAAACCTGGTCCCTCAGGTTACAACAATCGTCTTCAACAATTCACACCAAAACAATATACACAGACTAGACCCAACTTCATCTTCGAAGAACTTAATAACACAGAAGTAAACGAATGCAATGACGAACAATACGACAATAATATAGTTTTACCATATGATAGAGAGGGCGACGAAGACACACTAGAATATGAACAAGAAACAGTAACAAATAATTTTTTAGAGTGGCCGGCCTCGGAAACCAATTTGAATTAATGTTTTTAACACATAACCATAGCGAATTGCCATTTATAATTTATCCTGAACATGACCTGAAAGTACTCATTGATACCGGCAGTACGCGTTCATTCATAAAACCAGAGATCGCACAAAAATTTTATATTGACAAAATTCAAAATGACCCATTCAAAATCACTACAGCACATGGCACATCCCGAGAAAATTATAGTTTAATTATAACCTGTTCAAAATTATTCAAAAAGACAGATGTCATGCTAAAATACCATCTCTTTGATTTTCACAGTCAATTTGACATATTATTAGGACTCGATAATTTAAAACATCTAGAAGCGATCATCGACCTGACACGCGATAAAATTATCACTCCGACTCGTGAGATAAAAATTCACTATCACCAGCTAAAGCCGCGTCCACACTACGTGCAAGTAGATCCAAGGTCGGAAAAAATTGTTAAATTACACACAAATTGCATAGAAAATGGTGAAGCATATGTCCCAGAAACAAATTTAGGAAATTTTACAATACCTGCAGGAATTGCCAAAATTAAAAATTATACCTTTTCATATCCTATAATAAACACCACAGAAACTTCCGAAATTTTAAACACTCAAAATGAAGAAATATCAGTAGAACCATTAGAAAATTTTGAAATTAATAACTTAAATTTTAGCAATCAAAATTCAAAAAATTCTTTCGATATGTCCCAAATTAGAACAGACCATATGAACTCTGAAGAAAAATTGGCCATTACTAAATTAATTAAAGAATATTCGAATATATTTCATACTGACGGCAAATCATTAACACTTACAAACGAAATCAAACATCACATAAGAACTAAAGACGAATTACCCATCTACACAAAAACATACAGATACCCTGAAATACACCGAGTAGAAGTACAAGAACAAATTCATAAAATGCTAAAAGAAAATATTATTCAACCGTCACATTCACCGTGGTCTTCGCCCGTGTGGATCGTGCCCAAAAAGATGGATGCGTCCGGAAAGAAAAAATGGCGGATGGTCGTTGACTACCGCAAGCTCAATGAAAAAACCATTGACGATAAGTACCCTATCCCAAACATAAATACTCTTTTGGACAAACTTGGTAAATGTCAATACTTTACAACTATAGATTTGGCTTCGGGTTTCCATCAAATTGAAATGCACAAAGATGATATCCAAAAAACGGCATTTTCAACAGAAAATGGACATTATGAGTTTTTAAGAATGCCGTTTGGCTTGAAAAATGCACCCGCTACTTTTCAACGTGTAATGGACAATGTACTGAGGAATCTAGTAAATAACATCTGTCTCGTTTATTTAGACGATGTGATTATCTTTAGTACTAGTTTGCAGGAACACATTGAAAGTTTGCGCGCTGTATTTGAGAGACTCAAAGCAGCTAACTTAAAAATTCAGATGGACAAATCTGAATTTTTACGCAAAGAGGTGGCTTATTTAGGTCACGTGGTTACCCCCGACGGTGTAAAGCCTAATCCGGACAAAATTTTAGCTATAAAAAATTACCCTATTCCTAAAACGACTAAACAAATAAAAGGATTTCTCGGACTAATAGGCTACTATAGGAAATTTATTCAAAATCTTGCCGGCATTACCAAACCTTTCACTAAATGCCTCAAAAAGGGAGCTACTATAAATATTCAAGATCCAGAATATGTAGCATGCTTTAATACCTGTAAAAATCTTCTTATTAATGAACCGATCCTCCAACATCCCGATTTTTCAAAACCCTTTAACCTCACAACAGACGCTAGCAATTATGCTATCGGCGCTGTACTATCCCAAGGACCAATAGGCTCAGATTTACCTATTGCGTATGCAAGTAGAACACTTAATGATTCCGAACAAAATTATTCTGCCATCGAAAAAGAACTACTTGCTATTGTTTGGGCTACCAAATATTTTAGGCGATACTTATTTGGCAGGAAATTCAAAATTATAACGGACCATAAGCCTTTGCAATGGTTATTCTCCCTCAAGGAACCAAATTCAAAATTAGTAAGATGGCGACTAAAACTCGAAGAATTTGATTATGAAATCATTTATAAAAAGGGAAAATTAAACACAAACGCTGACGCACTGAGTCGTATCCCACCTACAAATATTCCCACACACAATCTTATAAAATCTACTAACAATAAACCACCATTGACCGAATATCAAAATTATTTGGAAAACCAAGACATTACCGATAATAACTACCAAATTTTGGAAAAAGAGGGTAACTTATTCGACGCACCCCCAACAGAAAGCTTGGCACATTGTGTAAGTAGAGATCTAAAAATGTCAAAAGGCATTGCCCAACTCTTCAGAAGGGAATTTCAAAATTTAGACAAACTACAAAAACAAAATCCAAAATTACATGATTTGGTTTATTTAAAAGGGGAAGCTAGATATATAATTTATCTAATAACAAAAGAAAATTATGTTGACAAACCTAGCTATTCAGATATGTTTTACACCTTATCAAAATTAAAAAAGTTTTGTCTGAGCCACAAAATCAAAAATCTAAGTATCCCAAAACTGGGATGTGGTAAAGACCTATTACAATGGGAATACATAAAAAATATGTTACAATACATCTTTCAAAACACAGACATCACAATCACTGTCTATAAACCACCATCTACTAACACACCAAATCTTAACGCCAACGAGACAAATGACACAAATTGCGACGAATTCTTCAAATACATGGAAGACTTCAACAAAAAATTTGAAAATAACAAACCAAACGACGCTGAATCTTTAGTAGTCGAATTCGATAATAATTCACAAAATAATGACGTAGAACAAGATAACACAGACGCAACTATACACTCCAACCCTGAAAATCCTATCATAGGTATCCCAATCATCGAAAATCCTGTAAATATAGGAAAAAACCAATTAATAATATCAGAAGTCCTATACTCTCCCGCTAAACCCAAAATTGTTAAATTACATGACGATAAAATGAGACTTCACGTACAAATCTCCAAAGAAAATTTTGAAAACGATTTAATTGACTTTATTAAACAATATATAGTTCCAAAGGTAAAATATCACCTATATTTTGAACAACCCGTCTACGAAAAATTTAGTACAATTCTGCAAAAACATTTCAAAAACTCTGAATTAGATTTTATTAAATGCAACAATAAACTAATTGACCTTGAAGATCAATTCGATAGAACAGAAACAATAAAAAATTATCACGAAGGGAAAACGAATCACAGAGGAATTCAGGAAACTATTAACCAAATTAAAAGAATCTATTATTGGCCTAATCAATTAAAAGATATTAGCGACTATATAAATCAATGTGAAGTCTGCCTAAAATCAAAATATGAACGCCATCCTATAAAAACCAAATTCAATATCACTCCAACCCCAAATAAACCCTTCCACACCATCCATGTAGACACCCTGAGTCTAGAAAACCGCAAATTTCTGACAATTATCGACGCATTCTCAAAATATGCCCAAGCCTATCATGTTAACTCAACAAACGCAATTGAAATTTGTAACAAACTGACCAGATTTTTCTCACATCACGGCATACCTAAATTAGTTATATCCGACAATGGGCTAGAATTCAAAAACAACGTCGTAAAAGAATTACTGGCCGTACATAAAATTGAAATTCATTTCACATGTTCACAACACCCTAACTCAAATGGATTAGTAGAACGTTTCCATTCAACACTTATCGAACACATTCGGCTTTTTAATCTTCAAGAAAACTTAAAAAATGAAATTATCGAAAACAAAGTCAATTACGCAGTACTAGCTTATAATAACACTAATCATAGTTCTACAGGCCTTAAACCAATAGACGTAATAAACGGACATTTTGAAACAAATTCACCTTTGGACATAGAATTAGAAAAACAAATTATTCAAGACTACGTAGAAAACCATCGCGAAAAAACAAAATTAATATATAAAAATATTAATGCAAAATTACAAAATAGGAAAACAAATTTAGCAGAAAAATTAAACGAAACCCGAGAAAATTTACCACAAATTCCAGATACCATATATGTGCACAATAAACAAAAAGTAAATAAAACAAAAAATTCAAAATTCAAAAAAGAAAAAATCAAAAGTGTTAACAAGGATCTGAAAACTGCCAAAATTCACACAGACCCTAACGATAAAAAGCAACCAAAAATTCATTTGGCTAATATAAAAAGGCCCAGGAAACAATATAAAAACACTAATGAGGACTTAAACCTTCCAGGTCCCTCTTGCTCACATGCGTCTACGGACTAGGGATCAAAGACATTACTCAGAACACTGGACTCTTATCACTTGACCTAGGACAAGCAAAACTACAAAAGACAACACATACCTTTTTACACTATTATGACATGCAATCAATTCTTCTACAATACAATAACCTTAAAATACAACACGGTACATTACAACAAACAATTCATGTAAATAATATTAGTTTAACAGATAGTCACGATAAAATAATTAGTTATATCCAAAATTCAATAGATGACAAATTTAGACATTTAATTAGTAACTATGATAAGCCTAGACATAAAAGAGGATTAATAGATGGATTAGGATCCATAGTAAAGGCAATAACGGGGAACTTAGATGCGGAAGATGAGAAAAAATATAATAAAATTTTAAAACATTTAGATGAAAATCAACATAAATTAAATGATCAAATAAAAAACCAATATTCCGTCAACCATCAGTTAATACAACAATTTAACAAAACTATATACACTATTAAACAAAATGAAGAGGAATTGAAAACAAAAATCGAGCAGTTGTCACACTTAGTCATCGGCGAAACTCAGCAGTCAAATAAACTTGCGATTGATGATATCTACAATCAGTTAAATATTTTATTTAACATGATCTTTAGTATACTATAGGACATAGAAAACTCCTTAACCTTTTGCAAATTACATGTCATGCACCCCAGTATTATAAACATCAAAGACCTTTATTTGGAACTGAATAAAATACACCACCACTACAATAACGAATTCCCTTTAGAACCTACACAAGAAAACATGATAGAATTTGAGAATTTAATAACTGTAAATTGCAAAATTAAATCAGATAAAATTATTTACTTCTTAGAAATACCCATTAACCATGAAATAGATTTTCAACTATTTCACCTTATTCCGATTCCTACTAAACACCAAACTGAATATGCGACCATTATACCTAATAAAAATTATTTCTTAAAATCCCCTGATGGCCGTATTAAATCACTGAACGGCATATGCAAAAAGGGATCTGTCTACCAATGTCCAAATAAAATTGAAGAAACGGATGATGCAAGCTGCGAGAAAAACATTATTCTACATAACAGCAACAAAAATTGTCAATACACCAAAATTAATTTGAAATCCAACCATATAGAAATTGTGGAAGAAATCAACCAATTTCTGGCAATTTTGCCTTACCCTGAAACAATCCAAACTTCATGTCATCAGGCAAATGAATTCAAGATTCTCCAAGGAATATTCCTAATAAAAGAAGACCAATGTCATCTGAAATTCAGGAACCAAACACTCCTATTTAAAGAGGGTACATTCGGAAAACCAGTCATCTTAGAAAATTTTCAAATCACACTGAACGCAAGCCAAATACCCACCATGTCAATCGACATCAACAACATCCAAGATCTAAGGCTTCCAATCAACAAATTCAATGATATTGAAGAAGATGACATCACGAACACCTCAAATTATCCAATCATAATACTTTATATTATTTTAATAATTACTAGTATTACTATATTCGTAGCTTTCGCAGTAAAAAGGTGCCCAAGGAAAAAGGTCAATCCCCTCCAAGCTCAAGACCAAGAACTTCAACCAAGGGACTCAAACCCAAACTCCGCTCACCAGCATCCCCAGCTGATCATCCCCGGTGGTGCTCGTTTCTAGGAAGGGAGGAGTTAGATCAACCATTCCCGTGAGAACTGCTGACCTAAACATCTCCAGTTTCCCCAGTCTAGGAATAAGCACTTTTGTAGTATAAAATGTAAAACTTAGAATATAGAAGTTAGTTACAGTAGAGAGACTGAAGTGTCCAGAAATATTATATAATTTGTATCAATCTTAACTATTTTCTTTCGTTGTAATTTAAATAAATAAATTTTTTTAATAAACGTAATCCACGTTTACTTAACTTATATATATATATGTTTGTATTGATTTTTTTATGTATTTTACAACAGCAGCTGCTATTCGTAAACAAAAGTGAAAAATCACAAATAAACTCTTCCGAATTATTCGTTCAAATTCTTTTCTTCAATGATCCGAAATTATTAATGTTAGTAAAAGACAACATTTACCCTTTTACTACCATTACAATTTATTCTAAATATAAAAATCATTATAATAAACCATATGTAGCGGCCAGCAAGCCATGAAAGAAGATTATTAGAAATTTAGGTTGGTCATGAACGTTTCAGTCGTTTTAAGTATCTAGGTGTATCTATGTATTAATTTTTAGAGTTTTCTATTTTGGATAATAAAAATGTGTTATTCTTTTCTGTGTGTATTAATTTATACAATTTGAAAATATTTTCCAAATCAATTATATTAGTGATTGATAGTTGAAGTGGTATAGGATTGGCTATATCCACAACTATATTGTTTTATATTTTTGCATAAAGAATTGATAATTAAACAAAAATAATATATACCTTCGTGTGTTATTAATTGCCAAATTAAATAAATTTAAAATATGAGTATGAATTTTTAATAACATTAAAAATAAAGTAAAAATAATCGTCGTAAAGACGTCAAATTAGACGTTTAAAAAAGGTTGAAATAGACCTAATTATAACCACCTGAAGTCGTCTCATCGTCGTCATAGCGACCACAAATCTGACCTCTAAATAGTTCTATTTCAGATCAAAAATTAACGTTACAATGGCGTCCTATAGATATCATATTAGACGTCTAAATGGTCCTATTTCAGACAAAAAATTAACGTCACAGTGACGTCGTATAGGCGTCAAATTAGACTTAAATTCAACGTAAAATCGTCGTCATTTTATGATCAACCGTCGGTCAGTGTTACTTGGGTATGTATGAAAAAAAAATAGCATAAATTAAAACGAAACAATTATTTGTTAATAACTTTATAAACAGTGTTTTTTTTTATTTTCTAGTCTAAATAATTCAAATTGACAAATAGCAGTTTTTGTTTTTCATATACAGCGTGTTTATTTTATTTTGTTTACTATTGTTATCTCGAGAACTATAAAAGCTTCGAGGTCGGTTAAATTAGCAAACAATTTCTATTTTACAAGACTATTATAATGTGTATTTTTTTTCTACCAGTGGTTCGCAAAATACGGGATACAACTTTCTTATTCTAAATGGAAACATATTTTTTTCTTTTATTCGATTCAGTATTTTTTCTGAATTCAATGATATACTATGTGATACACTAATACAACAAAGTATTTGAGAAAAATGCAATAAAAATTTATGCTGATTTAATTTAAATCTGATTGTAATAAGAGTGCTTTAAAGAAAATAAAATATAAATTTCATACATATCAAGCTTTTCGTCGTACCGAGAAAATGTAGGAAATATTTGTTTTAATATTAAACTACAATGAGCATGAAACAAAATATTCAATTGTTTTCCTCATAGCACTCTTTATTAGTATCAAAGAAGCATAATTTTCATTTGCATTTTTTAAAAATATTTTGTAATATTAGGGTGTGATATATATATGTATGTCGTTGAATTAAAAAAAATAATGCATGGAATAAGTCAATAGAAAAAATAGGTTCCTATTTAAAATAAGAAAGTTGTATCCCGTATTTTGAAAACCGCTGGTAGAAAAAAATATTTTTTTTGCAATAGTCTTGTAAAAAAGAAATATTTGGTAATTTAACCGAACTCGCAGCTCTTATAGTTCTCGAGATAGCATTAGAGGACAAAATAAAATGAACATCCTATATAGCCTACTTAAAAAAAATATAAAAACCAAATTCACTTAAATTTCTAATGAATTTTCCGAATATTTTTCTTATGTAAGTAATATAATGATTGAATTTAGAAAGAAAATACTCTATTGAATGAGCCGAGAATAGTGGTTTGTACAACAAGAGTGGATATGATGTCCATATCGCATGGACTACGTGATTTGTGATTCGTGGATTTCATATCCAGCCTAGGATGGATATGAAATTTATATCCGTTCAGTTAACTAGTATTGTCTACATATCCATTATGCAGATTGTGAAGAAATGATAAGTTTTTCAAGTGGGAGTAGAAAAAATATATACCATCCCATCTTATAAAAATCGGATGTGCCAGCACAATACCTTCCGTCAATCCTGTGTATTATATATCTTGCAAAATTATTTCATAAACAAACTATGTAAATTGTCCTTGACCCTGGCATCTTCTTCTTTAGCTTTTCCCATTCGTTAGGGGGCGCTATTTTTTATTTTCTTCTTCCACTCATTTCTGTTTTGCGTGTCGTTCTCATTCAATTCCTTCCGCAATAGAGACCTTCCACCTTATCTTTGGTCTTCCTCTATTTCTTTAACCTTCTATTACTAAGATATTCATTTTTCTTCCAATATATTCTTCATCTCTCGTCATGACATGTTCAATCCAATGTAATCGTCTCTCTTGTATCTTTCTAAAAACTTCTAACACAAGAGTTATCTCCATTATTGTTTCATTCCTTACCGTATCTTTCCGTGTCTTCCCCAATATCTATCTCAACATCCTCATCTCTGCCATATTCATTTACTTTTTCATTGATACTGACATGTTTCAATTTGCATTATCTGAATATATTAGCAGTTCCCATGGTTAGAAAACCTGGCTGATTTATGAAATTTAATATCTTTGTAACTCTTTAACTCTATATCTATTGAATATGAAGTATAAAATGCAATCAAATCGTATAGAGAATAACATATTCTTTAAGTTATAATAACGTTAAATGTCAATAAATGATATTCATCTGCGTTTTCCAAGAAAAACTGTTAAAATCTTCAAATGAGGGTACTTCCGGTTGTCCAATTATAACCAAAATCTAACCACCTCTTCTTCTGGATGTAAACTTGAGGAATACAAAAAATTATAATGTTTGGAATCGTGTTATTGAAGTTATGCAATCCGAAACTTTCGTCACACAAACACACACAGACACACACACACGCACACACACCATCGTAAAAAAGGTAACATCGTACTATATGGACCCTAAAACGTGTATATTCATTGAAAACTCATCATTGAATTTTTTGCCCAGTACCTTCCTTACCTGAAGGTGATGGAAGGTAAAAATATAACTTAGCTTTGTAACTTGAGAACTATTAGATTAAAAAAATAAATTCATCTCTAATCGGTTGTCCTCCCTTGGTCTTTTATAAGATTGTCTTATAAATAGTCATCGATATTTTAATATATTGATCTTGATTAACATACCGATAAACGTATTTTTACCGACACCTACCAATATACCAAAAAAAAGCTGATGTGGCCAGCATAATACCTTCCATCAATCCTGTGTATTGTGTACAAATTTCATACATAAATTTTCTTGCAAAAGATTCTAAATTTCCAGTAAAATTATTTCATAAACAAACCATGCAAATGACACTTGACACTGACATCTTCATCTTCTTCTTTAGCTTTTCTTATCCGTTAGAGGTCGCTATTTTTCATTTTCTTCTTCCATCCATTTCTGTTTTGCGACCCGCCACATTCGGTTGCTTTTCTCTCAAGTCTTCCGCAATACAGTCCTTCCATCTTATTTTTGATCTTCCTCTGTTTCTTCCACTTTCTATTACTAAGCTATTCATTCTTCTTTCAATATATTCTACATCTCTCCTTATGACATGTTCAAACCAGTGTAATCGTATCCTTTGTATCTTTCTAGAAACTTCTAATACTCGAGTTATTTCCCTTATTCATTCATTCCTTACCGTATCTTTCCGTGTCTTTCCCAACATCTATCTCAACATCCTCATCTCTACCACATTCATTTTCTATTCAGTTAGAATTTTCTTAATATAGTAGCTGTTTCCATGATTATTGCATAGCCTGCTGATTTATAAAATTAATTTTTTTTATAATTCTTTAACTCTATATCCAGTGAATATGAAATATAAAATGCAATCAATTCGTATAGATAATAGAATATTCTTTAATATTTATAATAACATTAAATATGTAAATAATATTGTATACTTTGTTTATAAAATATTTTTACTGGAAATATAGGATCTTTTGCAAGAAAATTTATTTAGGGCACGAGCAGTCACGTGACTTTCTGACCTTGGCAAGCAGATATGGGGGCCCGTATCAGAATGACGGTTATTAATTATGTCCATAACTGACACGTCATAATTTTTCATTCAAAATTTAATTTTTTGGTATTTTATGATTCCTTTTCTCGACACCTGATAACAAATACACCACATGAAATAAGAAAAATCATGAAATTTTGAATGAAAAATTATGACATTTGTCAGTTTTGGACGTAATTAATAGCTGTTAGTTTTTCCCATTCGTTAGAGGGTTGCTATTTTTTTTATTTTCTTCTTCCACTCATTTTAGTTTTGCGTGTCCGTCCTTATTCAGTTCCTATTCTCTCAAGTTTTCCGCAATACAGTTTTTTCATCTTATATTTGGTCTTCCAATGTTTCTTCCAGCTTCTATTACTAAGCTATTCATTCTTCTTTCAATATATTCATCTCTCCTCATGACATGTTCAAACCAATGTAATCGTCTCTCTTATATCTTTCTAGAAATTTGTAACACTGGAGTTATTTCCCTTATTCTTTCATTCATTTACTTTTTATTGATTCTGACATCTGTCAATTTGAATATAAAAAATAAATAAAAATATATCATCACGGCATATTACCCATTTATGGGTGTGCCTATCTGCTTTGTACACAGACATCGGTCAATTTGAATTATCTGAATATATTAGCAGTTTCAGTTTCCATGGTTAAGTTAGCATAGCTGGCTATCATGTGCGATATTCATTCGTTGATTGACACGTGTTTTTTAGTGCTCTTCTGAAATTGCAAAATATCAAGAGTTTATCTCAACCTAAAAATTCATAAATTTTACTAGTTGTTAAATAAAGTGTTCTCTGTGAAGTTTTAGTGAGGCTGAGCCTTTTTCACGTAAGATCAATCTAGTTTTTAGACATTTTATCGTAGTGTTGTGGGCATTTTTTACTCGTCGTTCATAAATTGTGAATTTAAAATTTTGTTTATCTTGGCTTAATCAAGTTAATTAACCTTGACTCATTCACTCAGTGTGTAATCTCAAATAACTAAGAACAATCCAGTGACTGTCAAACGGCGGATATTTATTTAAATTGAGTGATTCTTTTTTTTCTCTTTTTTATTCTTTCATATTCAAGAGAATGCCACAGAAGGGATTTGCTTGCAACGTGTGCAATACTGTGTGTGGCCGATGTGATGATTATTTGAATTGTTCTATTTGTCAGAAAAATTTTCATGTACATTGTGCTCAAATGTCTATGGAAACATACGATGCTCTTCGAAAAGATAATCAACTGAAATCTTGGCAGTGTTCTACTTGCTCGCCGAACATCGTAGGTAATTCTGTTGCATCTATCTCACACGAATTTATTCATCCCTTACCATCCAACATTTTATCAGCTTCTTTAGACGAAAAAATTAACTTTATGATTACACAGCAACGCCAAACACAAATCACCGTCTCAGAATTATCAAATAAATTAATTAAAGTCGTTGAAGAAAATATTGAGCATAGAAAAGAGACTAAAGTTCTCAATGAAAAATGTATCAAACTTGAGGAACAAATTAAAGAACTAAAAGAGACTATTCAGCCTAACCTAAAATTTCTTAACATTGATGAAACTATTAGAGAAATACAAGATAGACAGAAACGTATTCAGAACATTATTTTGTACGGTGTCAAGGAATCTAATCCCGAAAATGATAAAAAGTTAGTCGAAGATTTAATTAATTTTATCTCAAATTCGACTATTGATGTCAACACACTAAAAATAATTAGATTAGGCAAATCACCAAAAGAAAATTATTCTAGACCGATAAAAGTGATCCTGAATACTGCTAATGACTCCATCTAAATTCTTCAGCATAGCTCCAAGTTGAAAAACTCTCATTTTAAAGACATTTTTATCACCAGCGATCGCACACCTATACAACAAGAATATTATAATCAAATTCGCAAAGAACTAAATCGACGTAAAGAGAATGGTGAGAAAGATATCTCAATCAGATACGCAAATGGGATTCCTCAGATCCAGAAGTCAAAAAACTCTTAGCAACATGCAAACAAAATTCTACTCTTGATGTATACTATCAGAATGTACGCGGTTTAAACACCAAAATCGATGATTTTTTTGTCCAGGCTACGTCATCAACTTTTCCAATAATCGCTATTACCGAATCTTGGCTAAGTGATAAAATTAATAATAATGAACTCTTTGAATTAAATTACAATGTTTTCAGAAAAGACAGAAATCTTGCGGCAACTGATAAAAGTACAGATGTAGGTGTTTTATTGGCGATATCTAACAAACTTAGTGCATCTGAGATTGAAGTTAATTGCGAAAATTCTGAAATACACATGCTAAGTGTTAAAATACGTTTGGATAAATTGATTTTAATTGTTTTTGTTGTATATATTCCTCCAACGTCTAGTTTAGATAAATTTACATGTTTTTTGGAATATATTAATGATATATGTGTTAAATACACAGGTGACTCTTTTTTAATTGTGGGTGACTTTAATATAACACATTTCAGTGATATTTATAATGCCAATCAGTTAAACAGTGCCGCTAATAATAAAAACTACGTTAAAGAACTAATTAATTTCTTAAACATTACTGACTTTCAACAATTTAATCGAGTGTTAAATAAGAACAATCGGCTATTAGACCTTGTGATCTCTAATTTAAACTGTCAAGTCATCAAATGTGACGAACACTTTGTTCCGGAAGATAAACATCATCCCTGTCTGCAAATCTACGTCCGCAACATTGAATTCGACTCATTGAAACCAAATACCAACACATTAAATTATAACTTCAGTAAAGCAAATTTTGAATTAATGTATGAACTCTTAAATAATATTGCTTGGGACTTTTCTAACTATATTTGTAGTGCAGATGACGCTCTTAATTATTTTTATGAAAAGTTATATGCTGTCTTTGATGCTACTGTTCCTAAAACCATACATTTCCAAAGCAAGTATCCTAAGTGGTATACAAAACAAATAATTATTGATATAAAAAGAAAACAACACTTTAAAAAAATGTATGTCAAATTTGGTTATGAATTCTACAAATCTAAATTTGAATATTATAGGAATCTTGTCAAAAATAACATTAAACTTGCTTATAGTCACTATATAAAATCATCTGAAAATGTTTTGAATGCAAATCCTAAAATGTTTTGGAATTTTATAAATAGTAAAAAACAATTGAGTTCGATATCAACAAGTATGAAGCATGATAATAAGAAAATATCTGATGCACAAGAAATAGTGCAAACCTTTGTTAACTATTTTAGCAGTGTATATGTCACAGACCCTGCAAATTATACCCCTCAAAGTCCCGATTTAAACTCTATTAATTTAAATTTTGTACATATTAAGAAAATATCTACTGCTGAGGTTTCAAAAGCTATTACTAAACTAAACTCTACTAAATCTGTTGGTTATGATAACGTACCTTGCTATGTACTTAAAGGATGCTCAGATAGCTTAGCTAGCCCTATATGTGATATCATAAATATATGCTTATCCACAAATACTTTTCCCCAGCTATGGAAAATTAGCAAAGTTTTTCCTATACATAAAACTAGAAGCGGCAGTAAACAACTATTTTCGAACTATAGACCCATCACTCTAATTAGCAATTTGTCTAAAATCTTTGAAATTATTTTACATAATTCAATTTTTAACCAAGTAAGGAATTATATAACTCCACTTCAACATGGTTTCATGCCAAAAAGGTCTACCATAACCAATTTATGTAATTTTCTGCACTTTACTACTAAAGCAGTAGATAACCGTGGTGGGCAAGTTGATACTATTTATCTTGATTTTTCTAAAGCCTTCGACAGAGTACGGCATGATATCTTACTGGCAAAATTAAATACTCAATTTGGTTTTTCAAGCCAATTAACATCTCTAATTCAATTTTATTTGATTGAAAGGAAGCAATATGTTGATTGCTGTGGTTATAAGTCAAACACTTACATTGCCTCCAGTGGCGTAGCACAGGGATCCATTTTAGGGCCCTTATTATTTATTCTTTTTATAAATGATATTGTAAATGAGGTCTGTGACTCCGAAAAATTATTGTACGCTGATGATTTCAAAATATTTAGGATAATTAATTCGGTACATGATTGCATTGGTCTACAAAATGATTTAAACAATTTGTATCTTTGGTCTCTTACAAATGATTTGCATTTTAATTCAAAGAAATGTGTAATTATCAGTTACACAAAAAAGAGATCACCACAACTTTTTAACTATCTGATCAACAACGTTAGTTTGAATCGTGAAGTAACTGTCAAGGATCTCGGTGTCATATTTTCTTATAATCTGAGCTACAGACCCCATGTAGATGCACTTATATCTTCTGTAAATAGATCAATTGGTTTTATATTCAGAAACTCCAAACTTTTGAGAAACATATCCACTTTCAATAAACTGTTTGATGCTTTTGTAAGATCTAAAATAGAATATGGAATAATTATATGGTTCTCAAATGTGAAAAGCTTTATTGACAAAATTGATGGAATACACTGTAAATTTCTGAGATACTGTTATTATAAAATGCATGGTGAATTCACGTACATGAAATATGATGCACTTTTAAACTTTTTTAACACTATTGATTTCAGCGCACGTAAAATTCACTTTCACGCACTATTTCTGTACAATTTAGTAAACTACAATATTGATGACTTAAATTTGTTATCACAAATAGATATACATGTTCCTGCCATGAATACTCGTCATACTGTAACCTTTACTTACAACTGTCCGAGAACTAATGTTTCTCTAGCGTCACCAATTGTTTCGATGTGTCCTAACTATAATTCTCTACTTCATTTTGATGAAAAAATTGACATTTTTGGAATGAAATTTGTAAGTTTCAAAAATGTAATAACTAATTGCATTAAGTAATTATTATTATATTATTAATTATAATTATATTATATATTATTGTTATTAATTAATATATAATTATGCTTTTTATTGTAGTGCATTTCCATTCTCAATGTTAATGTTTTGATTGTTATTGTTATTATATTTTTATATACATATATGTATACACGGTCAATCACGAATATTTTTGTATAAATTAATATTACTCTGTAATTGGGATCTATGTTGAGTTAATAAAGATATTATTATTATTATTATTATTATTATTATTATTATATCTTTATAATTCTTTAACTCTATATCTGTTGAATATGAAATATAAAATGCAATCAAATCGTATAGAGAATAATATATTCTTTAAGTTATAATAATATTTAACTGAGTTTTTTCAAGAAAAACTGTTAAAATATTCAAATAAGGATATTTCCGGTTGACCAATTATAACCAAAATCTAATCAAGTCTGCATATGGTTGTAAGGAAGAGGAATACGCAAGAATTGTAATTTTTGGAATTCTAGTACTGGAGATACCGCGTCCGAAACTGCGGTCACAAACACACACACACACGCACACACAGGCATCGTAAAAATATTAAAATCGGATTGTAGGGTCCTTAAAACGTGCTTAATCATTAAAATCTGAGTGTGCCATATTTTAGCATGAATCCACTACCTCTCTTAGCGAGAGGTAAAAAGAAATAAGATGAAATTAAGTAATTTATGTAAAATGTATTTATTCGATCATACAGGGTGTTTATTAAGCATAGGGGAAAAATTGAAGGGATTATTCCCTGGACCATTCTAAGATGATTTTGTCCTTTGATGATTTTTGAAAAGCCGCTTTGTTTCGAAGATACACAGCGAAAAAAAATTCGACAACACCAATTTTGATATTTTTCAAATTATTAATCCAGTAACAGCAGGCAAGTTATGTGTCAAATTTGTTGAGACGTTTGACTGTTTGACGTGTATTTTCTGTCTATAATACTTAAACTTTTGTTAGTGAAATCCTCTTATCATGAATAGCTATACGAACGCCGAGATGACTGACTTGTTGATGGCAATTCATTACAAGCTAGGCGGATTCTTGCATCGTGGCTGGAGGTAGTCATTTTCAACAGTACTTGTAGATTAAGATACTTTACATGTAATTTTTGGTATTAAATGTTGTTATTGTCGAAATTTTTTTCGCCCTGTATCTTCGAAACAAAGCGGCTTGTGGCGGATCAAGTATTCAATATATTTAGTAAGTTATCCGCCACGTTACCCTCGCCCATTGTTGATCAGCTGTTCCGAGGTTACCTTGGAACAGCTGACAACCAAAACATCATTAATTTTGTATTCATTGTCCAAGACAGTCAAAATTATTTAATAAAATTATATTTACTATATTTGTTTATACAATTTAATTTCAAAAAGTTTATTTTACACATTGTAACGATTGGGATTATCAATCAAAGATAATCCGTTTCGCTACAAATTGGTGATCCCGAGAAGGGATCCGCCCTTCTTTTCAATACTCGTTATACTCCACCTTACTAATATCTCCAATATGACTGAACAGGCTTCTTCACAAGATCCTTCTCTAGCGACAGCCCCTCCTTCTCCAACGACAGCCCTTCCATTAATCGGGGCTACACAACAATTCGAACTACCCGAATTCTGGCCCAACGACCCGGAGCTATGGTTCGCCCAGGCAGAGGCTCAATTCACCGCTCACAGAATTTCTTCGGAGACAAATATTTAAAAATTATCACCTCATTGAGACCAGACCAAGCACTAGAAGTTCGTGACCTTATTATACGTCAGCCACAAATAAATCCTTACTCCACATTAAAACAAGCTCTCATTACCAGAACTACGTTATCTGACAAAGAGAAATTTCAAAAATTATTTTCTGTGTCTGAATCAGGTGACAAAAAACCTTCCCAAATTCTACGTCAAATGCGACAACTTATTGGAGACAAATCTATCGACAACGCCTTCCTTGAAGAACTATTTCTACAAAAATTACCTCAAGATGTACAGATAATGTTGACAACGTCATCTGTCAATATCGAAAAGAAAGCTGACATAGCAGACAAAATTATGGAAATTTCAAGACAATCCATCGCAACAGTAACTTCACAGGTGGATGAGCTACAAGAAATTAAAAAAGATATACAAGAACTCAATAAAATCATTACAAAATTACCAGTGACACCGCGCAGAACAGAACGTCAAGATACAAGCTCTCCTAGTCTACACTGCTGGTATCATCTGACATTTGGCAATAAAGCCAAAAAATGCGTGGCCCCATGCAAATGGACTACCAACAAACCAACAAAAGAGGTTGGTTTTACAACCAAATATCCACTGCTTCCTACCCCTAATACTAACGTCATCTACAGTGTTAGCAAATCTTCACCTTCCTTCTTGTTCCACGTTTCTGATGCGATATCCGGACGAAAATTCTTGGTGGATACGGGCGCGGAGGTAAGTATAATTACCCCAAACACTACACATCATCATCTAAAACAAACATTAACCCTACAAGCCATCAACCACTCCAATATAGCTACATTCGGGAGCACTACACTAACATTAGACTTAGGATTACAAAAAACATTTACCTGGAAATTCATTATAGCCAACGTCAAATATTCAATTTTAGGTGCAGATTTTATCCATCATTTTAATCTCAGTATTGATTTACGTAATAAACGTCTAACAGACAATTCTAAATTATCTTTTGTTCCTATTTGTAATTTATCTACAAATATTCAAAACACAAACAAATATGAGAGATTGCTCTCTAACTTTCCAAGTTTGACAGATCCTTTCAAAGTAAAACGTCAAATTAAACACAAGGTGACCCATCAAATTCTGACAGATGGCTCACCTGTTTTCTCAAAGCCTCGCCGATTACCACCCGAACGTCTAAATTTCGCAAAAAATGAATTCCATAAATTAATAGACATGGGAGTTATCAGGCCATCCACCAGCAACTGGTCATCACCACTGCACCTTGTACAAAAACCACCCCCGGACTTATTTAGACTTTGCGGAGACTTTCGAGCGTTAAACAACATAACAATACCAGACAGATATCCTTTACCCCATATTCAAGACTTCGTGATAAACTTACAAGATAAAACAATTTTTTCAAAAATAGATTTAACAAAAGCTTACCATCAAATTCCAATGCATAAAGACTCCATTGAAAAAACAGCTATAACAACACCTTTCGGCCTATACGAATATTTAGTCATGCCTTTTGGTCTTCGCAATGCTGCACAAACATTCCAACGTTTTATCGATGAGGTAACACGTGGTCTAGAATTCTGCTTTGCATACATTGATGACATACTCATTGCGAGTAACACACCAGAAGAACACGAAAAACATTTAAACACTCTCTTCAATAGACTCCAACTATACGGCATCATTATCAACCAAAACAAATGTCAATTTGGACAAAAAGAAATTGAATTTTTAGGACATCATATTTCGAAAAACAACATCACACCAGTACACAAAAAAAATGAATCCATTAAACACTTTCCAGAACCAAAAACTCAAAAATCACTAAGAGAATTCTTGGGTTTAATAAACTTTTATCACAGATTCATCCCAAATTGCTCAATTATCGCACAACCCTTAAATCAACTAATAGACAACAAAAAGACTAACTCCAGCACCTTAAATTTAGATCAAACAGCTAAACAAGCATTCAAAAACTTAAAAAATGCATTAATCAATTACACAACCTTAACAATCCCTAAACAACACGCAATGACCAACATAATGGTCGATGCATCAGACAACGGAGTCGGCGCCGTATTACAACAATACTACGACAACACATGGCACCCTATTGCCTGCTTTTCAACAAGTTTTACACCCACCGAAAAGAAATATAGTACCTTTGGTAGAGAACTATTAGCAATATATCTAACTATAAAAAAATTTAGATATTTCCTAGAAGGAAGACCATTTCATATAATAACAGATCATAAACCCCTAACTTACGCCCTACATAAAAATTCTGACACATATTGTCCGAGAGAGATACGTCAAATGGACTATATTCTACAATTCACAAACGACATACGCCACATCAACGGTAAAAACAATCCAGTAGCCGACGCTCTATCAAGAAATACAATAAACAATATAAATCAAACTACAACAATAGATTACGAATCTATTGCCAAAGATCAAACAAATGATACAGAATTACACACACTCAAAAATTCAAATACAAATAACCTCTTATTCAAAAATTTCGAACTTCCCAACTCCAAAATACTCATTTGTTGCGACACGTCGACCGGCACACCACGACCTTACATTACCTCTAAATTTCGCAAAGACATATTTGCAAAATTCCACTGCCTCACACATCCCGGCATAAATGCGACAAAAAAACTCATTGCTACCAAATTTATATGGCCAAACATGAACACTAACTTACGAGACTGGACAAAAACTTGTGTAACATGCCAAAAATGCAAAGTTACTAGACACACTAAAGCACCTTTAGGCAAATTTGACACTCCGTCAAAAAGATTTGACATGATACACATAGATTTGGTAGGCCCTCTACCAACCTCAAATAATCACTCATACCTACTAACATGCATCGATCGCTTCACCAGGTGGCCAGAGGTAATTCCCTTGAAAGACACGAAAATCGAAACAGTAGCTCGCGCATTTATAACCGGCTGGGTATCAAGATTTGGGGTACCATCCACTATTACAACGGATCGAGGCCCACAGTTTCAATCATCATTTTTTAAACATTTAACTTCACTATTAGGCTCAAAACACATCAGTACAACAGCTTATCATCCGGAATCCAATGGTATGATAGAACGATTCCATAGAAAACTAAAATCCGCATTAAAATCCTGCTACAATGCCAAGGATTGGTTCGACAACATTCCAATAATATTATTAGGAATACGAACAACATACAAAGAACCACTCAATGGTACAGCAGCGGAAATGGTCTATGGAACAAATATAACATTACCAGGAGAATTTAAAGATAAAGCGTACAATACAACAAAAGATAAATTAGACTTTCCAACCTACCTAACTAAACTAAAACTGAATATGAAAAACCTTCCAGTGCCAACAACAAACTATTTACAACAAAAACAAAACGCATACATAAATCCAGACCTATTCAAAACAGAATATGCATTCATACGACATGACGCAATCAAAACACCCCTCCAACAAAGTTACGATGGCCCATACAAAATAATCAATAGACATAACAATTATTTCACTTTGGAAATAAACAAAAAACCACAAACCGTTTCAATAAACAGACTAAAACCAGCATACATCTTACCCTAACGGGTTTAAAACTCCTCCATGCCCACACGCACCAGAACCGTGGAACAGAAGAGGAACCATTGTTAATTATAGATATTAAGAATTATGTATATCGTTTCTCTGGGTAGGGGGTAATGTGGCGGATCAAGTATTCAATATATTTAGTAAGTTATCCGCCACGTTACCCTCGCCCATTGTTGATCAGCTGTTCCGAGGTTACCTTGGAACAGCTGACAACCAAAACATCATTAATTTTGTATTCATTGTCCAAGACAGTCAAAATTATTTAATAAAATTATATTTACTATATTTGTTTATACAATTTAATTTCAAAAAGTTTATTTTACACATTGTAACGATTGGGATTATCAATCAAAGATAATCCGTTTCGCTACAGGCTTTTCAAAAATCATCAAAGGACAAAATCATCTTAGAATGGTACAGGGAATAATCCCTTCAATTTTTGCCCTATGTTTAATAAACACCCTTCATAATCACACTTACTATTAATAATCAATAATATAGTTGGAAATATGTGCAATTACAAAATTAACCTAATACTAATGGTTTCGCAGATAAAAATAGTATATGGAATTCAATATGAACAATTATTAGCCAATTACTGAAGCGGAAATATAACGTTCACTTCATTGCTTGCTTCACTATATCTCGTTTCATGTTAAACGCATCTGTAAAATTACTCGTCAAAACATCTGATAAGGCTAATACTAGGGTTAGTAATGCCAAATACTGTTTTTGTTTAGTAATATTACTTATTCTCAGTTATAAAATAATCGGCGACAGTGAGAGTTTAATTTGACGTCACCATGATACCATCACGCATTATAGCATCCACGCGCGCACAGCGCGTGACGTCAACGCCTATCCTGCAAGCCAGCTCCCTACTTCACACACGGTCAAGCGCTTCTCCCACTAGCCAGTGACCGGATTAAAAGATGGCGCCAAGCAGATGACAGGCAGAACTAGCTCCTCTACATCTTCAGAACTACCAAGAGAGTCACGAGCTAGCTGCTCTCCACCTTCATCACTACCAAGAGTCACGAGCCTAGTTCCTCTTCCACCATCATCACTAGAGTGAGTTTCGAGCCAGCTCGTCACTCTAGACTACCCGCCAGTGCGCGGTCGCCGCTCCATTAGCCTTATGACACGCTGCAGCGAGTAAGATTGCGCGCTAGCATAGCGCGTACCGCCGTCAATGAGTCCCGTATCCGCGCCGGCCCGCTCCACACCGACCGCCGCCGACTGCTGATCCAGGGGGCCAACCTTGGTAATGAGGCTGTCGCCCGCCAACACCGCCGTCCACCCCGGCTCCAGTCCAGCGACCGTTCCACAGTGAGACCTGTCCCACCTATCGTCTCCTGCCGACCCCAGGCCGAAGGTGGCTCCGTTTGAGCTACAATTAATTTCATTTGGTTTCGTTTGTTTATCGTGGTAAATACGAGTAATTTATTTTGTTTGTGTTTTTAATAAAATGGTCTTAAAACAAAACAGTGTTAAATGAACTGAGCTAGCCCTTTCATAACTGGCACCCATAGCGTGAGGCCGAAGTTGTCTGCAGACCACATGACACACGACCCAATTTAATACTTAAAACACTGTTCCGGGAATGACCAATACCGGTGACGCACAAGACACCGGACCGGTGTCACCACCACTGAATACGGCGACAATAAAAGTCACCGCAAAATGGACTCTTGCCTACGCCACGCTGCTCCAACCACTCCCGAAGAACGGCCGGTCGCTGTCTCCAATGGAGATGGGAGTTGATACCACCACGCATGATGGCATCCAGGCGCGCACAGCGCGTGACGTCAACGCCAATCCGGCTAGCCAACTCCCTACCCACACATGGTCACGCGCTTCTCCCTCTAACCGGATTAAAAAAAGGCGCCAAGCAAAGGACAGGCAGAGAGTCATGAGCTAGCTTCTCTCCACCTTCAGCGCTATCAAGAGAGTAACGAGCTAGCTCCTTTCCACCTTCAGCACAACCAAGAGTCACGAGCCTAGCTCCTCTTCCACCATCATCACTAGAGGGAGTTCCGAGTCAGCTCCTCCTAGACTAACAGCCATTGCGCGGTCGTCGCTCCACTGGCCCCACGACTCGCCGCAGCTCGTAAGGCTGTACGCTAGTACAGCGCGTACCGCCGCCAATGGGTCTCGTTTCCGTTCACGTGCGCTCCACGCTGACCGACACCGACTGCTGATCCAGGGGGCCAACCGAGCCGGACCTCAGTAATGAGGCCGTCGCCGCCAGTGCCGCCGCCACCGCCGTCAGCTCTATCCCACCGACCGTCCTAGGACAAACCCCGCGCGGGCCGCTCCTCGCCGCCGACGCTGTATGCTGCCCAAGGAGGCCAACCGAGCCGGACTTCGGTTGACGCTGTCGTCGCCAATTCCGCCGCCACCGCCGTCCACCCGCGACCTCTTCTCCAGCCCAGCGACAGTCATTGTGAGGACCTCTATCCCCTATCGTCTCCTGCCAACCCCAGGCATTTAATTTTGTTTCGTTTGTTTGTCGTAAATAATTTATTTTGTTTTATGTTTTTAATAAAATGGTCTTAAAATAAAACAGTGTTAAAGGAACTGAGCTAGCCCTATCAATCATATATAAAAGTTAAAGCTATAATTGCAATTGATTATCTTTTGCGACAATATTTCAGGAAAGATATGAATGTGTGTATAAAAAAATTCAGGGATTGTAAATTTAAGATTAAATTTTTAAAAAAACGTACAGCATATTTTGACTAACTACCAAATAAAATGAAACCATTATCCATAATGACAAGTCAGAAAAGTATAGTACATAATTCGAAATGTAAAGCAATTACAAAGTCATGAAATTAAAAACTTGTTACTACTTGGCTCGTGTAAAATATAATACCTTATAAATATTCATTATCTTGACTTGATTCGTCCCCGTAATATGAAATCCTGCATACGTCAGGCCTACCCAGCCAGAGGTTTTTTGCACACACACACTATCAGCCGGTCATACTCAGGACACGATGCAGACTAGAGAAAAGCACACTAGTCAACAAACAAAATAAACTAAAAAATTATTTAACGTCCAGTAGACTCCCAACTTTCTAAATGAAAATCTATAGTTGGGTAACTTTTTAACTCTCGTTAAGAGAGGTATTGGATTCATGCTAAAAATCGCATATCCAGATTTTATTGAATAAGCACGTTTTAAGGTCCCTACAATCCGATTTAAACATTTTTTCGATGATGTCTGTGTGTGTGTGTGTGTGGATGTGTGTATGTGTATGTGGGATGTTGGAAGGACGATTACTCAAAAACTGATAACAATTGGACAACCGGAAGTAGAAGATTCTTGAAAAAAAATCTTCTAAATATTATTTTTTGAAAAATTTTCTTGGTAATATTAAAGAAAATTAAATTCTCTATCTGATACATTTAAATATTTTATTATATATTCTATAGATTTAGAGATAAAAGAGATATAATATATAAAATAATCTGTTGTAATAAATTTTAAATAGTTGAAAATTTAAATTGTTTGTAACTGACAGATAAATGTCAGTGTCAGAAATCCAGAGACTAAAGACTTTTTCTGGGAAGTACATACATTATATTATTTCTTAATGTATTAATAGTTAAATATTTAATATTATAGGTATATTACACATACCCTTCAGAAATACTGTTACTCCCGACAATGAATTGGAAACATCTCGAAAAATTAGAAGAGTAGGATAAAATTTCTTCATAGAATGAATTTGAATTAAAAAATCTAAGTATAAGGAAGTAGAATTTTTGGTGCAGAGTGTAGGTATACAAGAAATGTTAAATAAATTAGGGCGCGAGCAGTCATGTGACTTTGTTGGCCATAACAAGCAGATATTGGGCCCATGCCAGAATGATAGCTAATAATTATGTATATAGATGTCAAATATCATAATTTCTCATTCTAAATTTAGTGATTTTCCAATTCCATTTGGTTTACTTTCCTCGACAAGTAAACTCCACACTCCTGGTGACAAATTAACTACGTGAATTTAGGAAATCTTGAAATTTTAAGTGAAAAATTCTGCCATTTGACATCTATGTATATAATTACTAATTATCATTTTAAAACGGGCCCCCACATCTGCTTGTCAAGACCAACAATGTAACATGACTGTTTGCGCCCTATACTTATGTAACCAAAAACGGAAGTGGCGAGAGTTATTGTGCTGGCCACAACAGATTTTTTCAGGTGGCATTCTATCACATTCATGTATTTGAATTCTTTGAAAATTTTGTCAATACTCTTCCCATAGCATTCCAATTATTGTCCGTAAAAATGGATGCGAAGTAAAAAGATATCTAGTTGAATTACCTATCCCGGATGACCTTAATTTTAAAGTTGTCTTTTGACATCTATATGAAGCATGGTTAGTTTTATTTCAGAATAGTTGTTCTCATTCGTTCTTGCATTTTTATTGTTGATACTGTTATAATTAGATAATAAACCTGAAAACAAATTTAATATCCGAAAGCGCAAGAGTTCTTAAAAGGACTGTGGATAAATTGTACCTATAATATTAAATTTAATGCTGTGTTTAATTATTATGTAGTCGAATTTTCATTTTATTCATCTTGTGTTAAGGTGAAGTGTTCCTTTATTCTACTAACCAATTTCGATATACCGTCAGGAAATTAATCCTATCCTGCCTTTATTATTTGCTAGAATCTTCATTTAAATTCCTCATTTCGGCTACGTCCTTACTAATTCCATGATATTTTTATTGATTATTACATATTTTCACTTCACATCACTATACTTCACTTCACCTAACTATCACATTGTTAATAAAATCAAATTACACAATTACCACGGAGTTTATTTAAACACGTCCGTCTTCTGCCATGGTTGGAAGATTCCCGACAGCGAGAAAGTCCTTAAAAGGACCGTAGATAAAATGTATGTATAATATTAAATTTATTTTTGTCTTTAATTATTATGTAGTTGAATTTAATGACGATCATTTCAATCATCATATGTTACTATGAAATACTCTTTATCCAATTTCGATTTACCATCTGGAAATGAATCCTATCCAGTCCTATGTTATTTGCTACAATCTTCATCTAAATTTCTTATTAATTATGACACATTTCACTTAACAGGACTATACTTCACTTCACTTCATCTCACTACGCTTCACTATCATATTTTTACCTCTCGCTAAGAGAGGTGTTGGATTCAGGCTAAAAATTCATATCCAGATTTTAACGATTAAGCACGATTTAAGGTCCCAACAATCCGATTTTAATATTTTTACTATGATGTCTGTGTGTGTGTTTGTATGTATGTGTGTGTGAGTATGGATGTATGTGTGTGTATGCCTGTATGTGGGTCTGTTTGAAGGACGATTTCTCAAAAACTATAATACGTAATATCTATTTAACTACGTATTTCTCATTCGGACATTACTGGGAAGAGCTGAAAAAGTTAAATGGACAACCGGAAGTAGCAGATTCTTAAAAAAAATCTTCTAAATATTATTTTTTGAAAATTTTTATTCTTTAATCTAAATATAAGGAATAGATATAAGTAGAATTTTTGGTGTAGAGTGTAGGTATACAAGAAATGTTAAATACAATAGGGCGTGAGCAGTCATGTGACATTGTTGGCCTTGACAAGCAGATATGGGAGCACCATAGATTTTTAATATAATGAAATTACACAATCACTACGGAGCTCAATTAAAATCGTCCATCTCCTACCGTGGTTGAAACAAAACTTACCTTATTCATGATCATAACAATATTCATGTTTCAATTTGTCATTTCGTTCTCATATTCAATGTAATACCATAAAGTCGACCAACTTTTATAACAATCAGTCGGCAAGTGCTTTGATAAATTAGTAATTTAAAAAGTATTAGAGTGGCAAAGCTTATTTATGAATCCGATGGTACAAACAATTAAATTATTCTTTTAAGAATATAAATATTTAAATAAAAGAAGAATGTATGCTCCATTACGAGGTATTTGTTAATATATGTCAACTTAAATATTCTCTAAAACTTAATACCGTGGTCGTTTTTAAGTACACTTGTCATGGTCCCTATTTAAAATCTTTAGTTTTACCTCCCGCTTCCCTTGGTAAGGAAGGTATAGGGATCGTGGTAAATATCGCATATCGAGATTTTGGTAAATGACCACGTTTTAAGGTCCCTACAATCCAATTTTAACATTTTTACGAAAATGTGTGTGTGGGGGGGATCCTCTTTACGCTCTAACTCAAGTACTATCGTTCAGAAAATTTTGAAACCTTGTATTTATACCTTACTCTTATATAGAAAGATGCCATTTGATTTTGGAGTAAATCAGATAACCAAAAATGGTATTTTACTGGACGCTCAAAATAGTTTTTCTTCGAAAACTACCTTTAAATGTTATTTTTTCGACATTTATGTTATATAAAAATTAAAGATTATTAAATTTTCTACAGGTTTGCATTAATACTTATCTATATATTTTATGGATAAATTTATAAAACTATCTACAATTTTAATCCCGGACTCTACGCTTTCAACACAAGTCACATGGTAACACAATTCAGATCTCAAATGTTTGTAACTGACAGATATATGTCACTGTCAACAAACTAATTATTTCAAATAATAATATTAACGGTTTAAATAGAAAATAGTAAATGGAACAATAATTATATGGAAAAAGACTTCGAATCGATTTCCAAAAATAATAACCTGTTCTTTTTGTGTGATGCCTGTAAAAAAACACGCAAAATAGTAAATATAGATGAATCTCTAGATCTCGCTGCTAATATTAAAAAAATACATGAGTCTATTTCCATACTGATGTCATCTAATGCTGTAGACACTATAACTACCCTATTTAATTCTCTTCAAAATAATTTTGAACAGAAATTTTCATCACTACAAGATAAATTAGAAAAAAACATCGAATGCGAACTAAACAAAGTATGTGATACTATTACTACTCAAAATTCTTCTGAACCTAAATTATATTCTAATGTATTGCAAAATAAAAAAATCGAGCCTCCTATAATTGTTCGTCCTAAGTCTGGAAATCAGAAGTCCAGTATTACTAAGTCCGATATGTTACATTCTTTAAACCCGGTTGAATCTGAAATAAATATCAATAATCGCGACGGCAGTGTGATAATTTCTTGCGAAGACAATGCCAACGTCACTAAACTTAGACAGTTAGCCAACGAGAGATTATGCGACAAGTATGAAGTCAAACAGCTAAAGTTATTGAATCGTCGACTAAAAATAGTAGGGCTAACTGAAAAATTAGAGCCTACTAATCTTTTAAATTATATAAAGAACCAAAATAAATCGTTATTTTCCCATGACTGTGTCTGTGATGTTGTATCAATTACTTCTCTTAAAAATAATAAATATATATTTCAAGCCCTCCTACAAGTTGACCATCACACATATCAATCTATTCTTAATGCAGGGAAAATCTTTGTTGGTTACGACTATTGTTCAGTCTACGATGCAATTGACTTACGTCGATGTTACAATTGCTGTGGATTCCATCATACTTCTTCCAAATGCACCAAAAAAAATCCCACTTGTCCCAAATGTGCAGAAGCGCATACTCTTAAAGACTGTAAATCTGACGTACTTAAATGTATACACTATTCGCAATTAAAAACATATAAACCGAATATTTCAATTAATCACGCTGTGTGGGATTCATCTTGTCATGTGTACAAAGAAACATTAAAAAGATTTAAATCTAATATTCTCGGCAATGCATAGCAATTAAGGTATTCTAATAAATACCCTAATAATATATCTTTTCTCAGCGACGATCTCAATTTTTCTAATTCGCACTCTGTCTGTGAACAGGTGTGTAATTCTTCACCTAATAATAGTTACTCTAATTTCAACTGTTTCTACCAAAACGTCACAGGACTTAACCTAAAATGTAAAGATTTGTATAAATTTTCTTTATGTGCATCTCATTATCATTTATTTGCTCTTACTGAAACTTGGTACCATGAAGGTATTCACAGCTCTGAGCTTTTTGATAGTTGTCAGTTTACTGTATTTAGAAATGATCGCAAATTTTGTAGTACGAGTAAATCTCGTGGTGGTGGCGTCCTACTTGCAGTCTCCAACAATTTTAAGTCTTCTAATATTGATATCACGAAATACAGTGATGGTTTTAATATAATTCCGCATATTGACATCTTATTAATTAAAATTTTTGTGAATCACACTGTCATCTATGCCCTGATAATTTACATATCACCCTCCTGCCCTGTTACAGATTACAATATCTTATTTGAATCACTGGCGAGTATACAATTAATACATAACTCTAACACTATAATCTTTGGTGATTTCAATATCCCTACTTATGTTAATTGCTATAACGATACTGCATCTTGTCCTTACTTCAATTCTTTAAGCAACTTTCTTAATTTCATAAACCTACAACAGTATAATTTCATAAAGAATGAGTACGGTAAACTGTTAGACTTAATTATTAGTAATATTTTCTGCGAAGTTTCTAGATCAATCGATTCTTTCTGTCGTGAATACTCACATCATCCACCTTTAACATTACAAATTTCAGCCATAACTAAACATAATAATTTTCACTCTGTTTCCAATTCTGGTTTTAATTTTAAAAAAGCAAATTACCCTTCATTATATTTAAATCTATCTGCTATTAATTGGAACAACCTCGAAAATTCCAATGATGTAAACAGTGCTGTTGAAGTATTCTATTCTGCAATAAATAACGTTTTACGTGAAAACGTACCGTAGAAACAAAAATGTTCCAAATCTTACCCACAGTGGTTTACAGGCTCTGTTATACACAAACTTAAAATAAAGCACAAAGCTTGGAAAAAATATAAAAAATCTCAATCCTCAGTACATCGCAATGAGTTTCTAAAACTAAGAACTGAAATTAAGTCTGAAGTTAATGAGGCATTTAAAAGATATTGTTCTAAAGTCCAAGATGAAATTAATCAAGAACCTAAAAAATTCTGGTCGTTTATGAATAACAAAAGAAATACAACATGTCACATACCTCCTGTTATGAACTATAACAATATCACAATTGAGACTCCTCAAGAAATAGTTAATTGTTTTGCTAATTACTTCTCAAATTCGTTTAATGATAATTCAATAAATAACCGTTCAGAGTTTGCCATACCAGACTACTATAATACCTTAGTCATCAACTCAGTTTCTGAAGACGAGGTTATGTCAGCTATATGTAAACTAAAAGCTAACATGACAACTGGACCTGACTTAATACCTTCTTTTATTATTAAAGATTGCTCATCTATTTTTGTTAAACTTTTGACTACTTTATTCAATCTAATTTTAAGTAGATCAGAATTCCCCGAACAATGGAAACTATCTAGAATAAGACCAATTTATAAAAAAGGTAATAAGAATGATATCACTAATTACAGACCCGTTGCTATTTTATGTAACTTTAGTAAAAAATTTGAAACAGTTTTACACAATAAAATTTATAATCATGCATATAACTTGATTTCTGTAAATCAGCACGGTTTCATGAAGGGCAGATCAACAGTCACTAATATGATGTGCAAGATACAACTAATTTGCGAGACAATGGATAACCAAGGTCAGGTAGATGTTATTTATATAGATTTTTCAAAGGCATTTGACAAGTTGGACCATGGAATTCTCTTACAAAAACTTAAACTTTATGGCTTCTCTGATTGTCTATTACAACTCATTTCGTCATATCTAACCAATAGACTTCAGTTTGTCTGTATTAATGGACATCAATCACAGTATTTCGCTCAGAAATCGGGTGTGCCCCAGGGGTCTGTTTTAGGACCCCTTTTATTCAATATTTTCATTAACGACATTACTGCTTGTCTGACTGCTAACTACTTACTTTATGCAGACGATTTAAAACTATTATGCAGTGTATCTTCCGTAAATGACTGTTTATTATTACAGAATAACTTGGATATTATATTCCAGTGGTGCAATGACAATAAGCTTTTTCTTAATATTGAAAAATGTCAGTGTATGTCTTTTACTAAAAAGCATAATCTAGTTAATTTTGATTACACTATAAACAATAACATCTTACGTAGACCAGAAATCATTTGCGATCTAGGGGTATATTTCGATCCAAAACTGTCTTTCACAGCACATAGAAAAATTTGATTTAGCCTCACTCGTACAGAGACGACAAATATCTGCAGTAATTATTTTACATAAAATTATTAATAATGACATTGACTGCATGTATATCAATAATCGACTATCCGTCCAAGTCAACAGATTGTCGTCAATATTTAAAAACATCTTCCACTTAAAAAGAGCTAAATCAAATATTCTGGCCAAATCACCCATACATCATATAGTTAAATCGTACAATGCCATTGAAGGTGAGATTGATATTTTCCAAACTTCAGTCCGTGAAATACAAAAATGTGTTAACTTGTTTTAATTTTTTTCTTCTCCTTACCTTAGAATTGGGCATCTGTGCCTGTTGGGTATTGTATTTTCAATAATAATAATAATAATAATAATAATAATAATAATAATAATAATAATAATAATAATAATAATAATAATAATAATAATAATAATAATAATAATAATAATAATAATAATAATAATAATAATAATAATAATAATAATAATAATAATAATAATAATAATAATAATAATAATAATAATAATAATAATAATAATAATAATAATAATAATAATAATAATAATAATAATAATAATAATAATAATAATAATAATAATAATAATAATAATAATAATAATAATAATAATAATAATAATAATAATAATAATAATAATAATAATAATAATAATAATAATAATAATAATAATAATAATAATAATAATAATAATAATAATAATAATAATAATAATAATAATAATAATAATAATAATAATAATAATAATAATAATAATAATAATAATAATAATAATAATAATAATAATAATAATAATAATAATAATAATAATAATAATAATAATAATAATAATAATAATAATAATAATAATAATAATAATAATAATAATAATAATAATAATAATAATAATAATAATAATAATAATAATAATAATAATAATAATAATAATAATAATAATAATAATAATAATAATAATAATAATAATAATAATAATAATAATAATAATAATAATAATAATAATAATAATAATAATAATAATAATAATAATAATAATAATAATAATAATAATAATAATAATAATAATAATAATAATAATAATAATAATAATAATAATAATAATAATAATAATAATAATAATAATAATAATAATAATAATAATAATAATAATAATAATAATAATAATAATAATAATAATAATAATAATAATAATAATAATAATAATAATAATAATAATAATAATAATAATAATAATAATAATAATAATAATAATAATAATAATAATAATAATAATAATAATAATAATAATAATAATAATAATAATAATAATAATAATAATAATAATAATAATAATAATAATAATTTTTTTTTTTTAACTAGAAGAGGGCATCAACTGCTGAGGTTATTAGCCCATAACTAATCAAAAAGTATAATATAAATAAATACGCGGGACATATACTACTATGTAAGTATTAAATATAAATATGTATACGAGATCAACAAAAACCCACATGCATAAAATACAATATAAAAATATGTTTTTACGCATACTTATGTATACGTATAAGGGAAAAATATAAAAGTATACAAGAATTAAATAAAGAAAATTTAAATGAGATGAGAAAAAAAGACAAGTCTATAACTTTTCATATATATTTACCGCACGCAAAAACTTCAGAACATTACGAATCTTACCAGAGTCTGTTAAAATAAAGGAAAGGTCTTGATCTAAATGATGTAGTCGCCTGAGTAGATCATACTGTGGACATGCAACAAGAATGTGTTCAACTGTCAGAGCAGTATCACATCTGTTGCACATAGGGGCATTATCCCGATTTAAACGGTACCCATGTGTCAGACTTGTATGACCCATTCTCAGACGATGGATCTTGACTTGATCCCTTCTAGTAAGATCATTCGGCAATAAAACTGGTGCAACCAACGGCTTAATGGTTTTTAGATGGTTCTGAACCCCATCCCATGTGCGCTGCCACAAAGCCAATACCTCTTTCTTCAGATGAAGACTTATATCTGAAGATTTATACATTACCACATCAACAGAGTTACTATCAGCGGCAAAACGTGCTGCCTCATCAGCCAATTCGTTACCCCTAATGCCGACGTGACTTGGCACCCAAAGAAAATAAATATCTCTCCCTGTCTCATGAAGATGTTTCATGAGGGACAAGATTTGCTGAATAATTGGGTCAACAGTAAAAGGGTTTGAAATGGCTTGTAGGACGCTCAAAGAATCGCTTACTACGAGGAACTTCCTAGAAGTTCTGACGAACTCGCAGTAGCGTAGAGCTTGCCAGATAGCATAGGACTCTGCTGTGTAGATAGAAGTTAGAAGAGGCATTGACCATGAGTGCTGTGTGTTATCGACAGCAATTGCGCAACCAGTACCATGGTGGGTTTTAGAACCATCTGTATAAATTACCATCGTGTTTTTGTACCCGTGCAGAACCTCTAGAAACCTTGACTGTATCATTATCGGGGGACTGTTGGACTTGTCGTACATACTTAGTATGTAGTTAGTTCTAGGTAATGGAACCAACCACGGCGGTACTTCAGATTCCCCTACAGGAATCGATAATGGTATATCAAAGTTTATGTGGTCTAGAAGCTCTTTCGCGCGGATACCTGCGGGTCTAGTTTGAATATGTCGTGGATTGCACCAATTATCACTCCGAAAGAAAGTGCTGAAGTTTTTGTGTTGCGGTAATGACTTGATTTTAGAAACATAAAGCAGCAGAAACTTTTTACGTCTGACATCAAGTGGCGTCAGTCCTGACTCTGAATACAAATTTAATGTGGGGGTACTGGGAAACGCACCAAGAGCGTACCGTAGAGCCTGGTTGTGGATTGAGTCTAGCCTGTTGAGGGTTGTACGTTTTGCCGAGGCATAGACGACACACCCGTAATCAATCTTTGATAAAACCAGAGATTGGTACACCCGTTTAAGAGTTTTGGGTTCTGCTCCCCATTTAGTACCCGCCAACATTTTTATAATGTTTAGAGCTTTAAGACAAGCAGTCCTTAGCTCTTCAACATGTAATTTCCAAGTTAGCCTTGGATCGAAATAGAGTCCCAGGAATCTGACGCTATTGACGATTTTAATTGTATTATCCCTCATAAAAAGGAGTGGTCCATAGTGTGGTCGGTTTAGGCGACAAAAGTGCATGCACTGGGTTTTTTCACGAGAGAACCTGAATCCAATTTTGTCAGCCCTCCGGGTAATGCTGTTAATTGCAGATTGCAAAGTTCTGTTGATGTCTCCCATCTTCTTACCAGAACAGAAAATGGCGAGATCATCAACATACAGACACATACCTACAGAGCTGACAAAGGACACAAGCTCATTTACCGCAATGGCAAAAAGTGTGACGCTCAAAACAGAGCCTTGGGGTACTCCATTCTCTAATATCCTTGAGGATGATAGAGAAGTACCGACCCGAACTCTAAATTTGCGTTCTGCCAGAAAAGAAGAAATAAGTTGCGGCAAATTACCACGGAAACCCCAGCCATGTAGTTTCTTAAGAATGTGATACCGCCATGTCATATCATAGGCCTTCTCCAGATCAAAGAACACTGCAACCAAGTGTTCTTTATTATTGAAAGCAGTGAGAATTGCATCTTCTAGATATACGAGATGGTCAACGGTGGATCTGAATTTTCGAAACCCGGCCTGGTGATCTGACAGAAAATGATTGGTTTCCAGAATCCACATAAGGCGGTTGTTGATCATTCTCTCGAATATCTTTCCGATGCAAGACGTTAAACTGATCGGCCTATGATTTGACGGTATCGATAGGTCTTTTCCGACCTTAGGGATAGGGATGACAATGGCTTCCTTCCACTTCTCAGGATATGAACCTTCTTGCCAGAGCATATTGTATACGGAAAGCAAGTGTAGTTTAAAATCAAGGGTTAAATTTTTGAGCATATCGTTGGTAATTCTATCTAAGCCTGGAGATGACGACTTCGATTGGCTGAGAGCATATTCCAGTTCCATAAGTACGAATGCAGCATTATAATTAAGAATTTCAGTAGTGCTGAAATCTAGCGGTACTTCCCTGTCCGCTTTTGAGTTTTGAAACTCAGGTACATAATTTGAAGAGCTGCTAGTACTTTGGAACTGGTCGGCCATTATTTCCGCGATAGCGGATGGATCATCTGTATAAGTTCCATCATCCAGGTTTAGGCAAGTTATACCTGTAGAATTACCATGCCCAGCGATACGTTTAACCCTTGACCAACACTCTTGTGTTGTGGTATTGGACGAAATACCAGAAACATATTCGTCCCAAGATTTTCGCTTGCTTTCCAATATACAACGTCGTGCTAGTGCTCTGGCTTTTTTAAAAAGAATAAGGTTCTCTTGAGTGGGAATCCGTTTGAAGCGGTTGAAAGCCATTTTTTTATCCCGGACCAACTCTTGAATTTCGCGGTTCCACCAGGGAACCGACCTTCTTTGAGCTTTGGACTTGCTCTGAGGGATTGCAGTTTCTGCTGCTAAGAAAATATTTTCTGTTAGTTCTTCTACATTTACATTGTTGTTATCAGTCATGGGTGGAATTTTAAGGGATGCCTTGAAATATGACCAATCGGCTTTACTCATTAACCAACTTGGCGCAAACACTTGTTCACACATGGGAGTGTCTGTAGTGATCACTATAGGAAAGTGACCACTCCCATGTAGATCATCAAGTGCCCGCCAAGAGTAACGAGTTGATAATGTTGATGAGAGTATAGTTAGGTCGATACAAGAAAAGGTCCCTGAACGGGTATTAAAGTATGTGGGCGAACCATCATTTACTAGAACAAGATTTGGATCATCAAGCAGGTTCTCAACAATTCTACCCCTTGGATCAATATGCCCAGATCCCCATATGAAATGGTGGGCATTGAAATCTCCCAGAAGAATAAAGGGAGTGGGAAGTTGCCGAATAATACCTTGAATGTCAGTTAAATCCCAGTTGGCGTCAGGTAAATATATGTTACAGATAGTAACGTTAAATGGGGCTGACATTCGTATAGCAATCGCTTGAAGATTAGTGTTGAGATTAACCTGTTTGAAATTCGCATCTTGTCTTATGATAATCGCCACACCTCCGTTGACCCGGATATGGGGTGCAGAATCGAACCTAACTATACTATAATTCTTCAATGAGTAAGCCTGGCCTGGTGTAAAGTGTGTTTCTTGAAGGCACGTACATATCGGATTAAATTCCGTTAGTAGTATCTTCAAGTCACAATAATGAAAGACGCATCCCCTAATATTCCACTGAATAATATTGTTCATGACTTATAATATAATGTAGAAGAACTAAACTGGTTTTCTTGGTTTGCCTAGAGGCCAACCTTTCTTTTTCTTTTGCTGCTGCGAAGATGCAGAGCAAAGAGAAAGATCTTCGTCAGAAGAAGAAACAATACAAGAAGTATTTGCCCTTATCTTTTCCTTAGTAGGAATGAAAGAAGGAGAAGGGCCAGGAGAAATAGACACAAGAGAAGAAGAAATAGTGTTTAATGTTTTCTTCTTTTGTGTAGGAATTTTTGATGGTGTCGGGAAAGGATTACTAGTGACAAGAGGCGCACTTTGTTCGGCATTAAAAGTTTCTTTCGTAACAAAGATACCTTTTAATGCCTGAACTATGTGAGGAATTATTTCTTTGGCAAAGGAAGTAGTATTAGGTTTTGCTAAGGCTGATGCTTTATTAGCATAAGAGATACCGGCCGGTGTAGAAATAATGACCTTCTTCCTTGCTTCAAGATACGTAATATTCTCCTTTACTTTGATCTCTTGTATGGCAACCTCTTGTTTATAAATAGGACAATTCTTGGAAAAAGGTGCGTGGTCTCCCTCGCAGTTAATACAGTTAATAGGTACTATGCAAGGGGTTCCTTCATGTAAGGCCTTTCCACATATACAAATCTGTGGACTTTTGCATCGTGCAGCTGTGTGTCCGAACTTTTGACAATGGAAACAGCGCATTGGTGCAGGCACATACATGCGTACAGGGAGGGACATATATGCTACTTTCAACTTAATTGGAAGTTTCGGAGAATTGAAGGTCAAGACATGATTTGGTGTGTCTTTATATTGACTATTGAATCTTGTCTTAATGCGTCGCACTTCAATAACACCCTGCTCCCGTAACTCGTTGCATATTTCCTCCACTGTACAATTTAAGAGATCTTTACAATAAATGACACCCTTGCATGTATTAAGTGTCCTATGTGGGACCACTTCTATGTCCATATTTCCCATTTTGGTCAGTTTTAATATTTTTTTTGCTTGCGAAGCCGAAACTGTCTCCACAAGTAGACCATCTCTAATTTTCTTTATACTTTTTAAATCGCCGATTAAACCGAAAAGTAATTTTTGTATTATAAAGGGACTAACTTTTTCAAAATTGTCACCAAGCCTTTGAATGACCAAGAACCGGGGTATTACCACCTTTTCTTGGTTCATCTCAGAAGTGGGGTTATTGGACATACCCGCACAAGATGTGTTTTTTGACGAGGCTTTCTCCCCGGGAGCTTTTAACACGGCTCCAAGCGCACCGGTTTTGGTGGTCGGTGAACCACAGAGCGGCTTTGGTTGTTTCATTTTCATGAGAAATGAACCTTCGGTCTTTGGTATCCCCACCCTCCTTGGAGTCTCAAACGGGACACTTAATACCGCAAACCGGTATAGTGCCAGGGCTTCCCAAAGACTATAGCAATCCCGGAGGGTAGCAAGGCCAGTCCACGGGAGAGATCACGATGGGGCCGCTAAGTCCTCATGCACGCCCGCTTCCTGGTGATCTCGCTACGTCCCCAAGACGACTCACCCCCCAGCCTCGGAATGGGATGGGAACCGATTGGTCACAGGTGGGTTAGCCTGCAACCTCCCGTTTGAGTGAATTCAGGGCCAAAGTAGTGTGTTGGGGCTTCCTCAACTACCAGGATCCCCTCCTCCACCGACACGGGTCACCGCACACGGTCGACATGCAGGTAGATATGAAGAAAACTGTGCACGGACGATCACCTACTAATCGTCCGGTTAGAATAATGGGGGACACATAGGTCATGGACCCGTTAGTTTCACCTTTGCTGGCAACAAAGGCTACTGAGCCCCCCACCACGACAAGGTGGGCCCGCGGGGGGAAAAAATAATAATAATAATAATAATAATAATAATAATAATAATAATAATAATAATATTAATAATAATAATAATAATAATAATAATAATAATAATAATAATAATAATAATAATAATAATAATAATAATATGGAAAGGAACTTAATACAGTTTCCAGCATAAGTAAATATGTAAAAATTTAGGTAAGATAATAAAAACATATATCATCACGACATATTACCCATTGATGGGTGAGCCAATCTGCTTTGTACGCACATGTCGGTAATAATGATGACATATTTGTTACGTGTAGGCGCCGGTTGACTTGACATGCTGACACTAGAGCTGCAGGATCTAGATTTCTAAAAATAAACAAATATAAATACATATTACAAAACAAAAACAACAATAAACAGTAAAACAAAATAAATACGAAAAAGACTTACCTCAATATAGTGGCGATGACCTCAGTTGGTAGATCTCCGATGTCGTCTTTGGTCTTCACCTGACTAGCTACGAATAACAACTTAACCCAAGCGTCGATCATCATGATGATGGTATTCTAACTCCAATGCGTACTATACTACAAATGGAAAACGAATGATGCACCCTTGTAAACCTACCTCTTATATACCTTGAGACTACTCCGGAGGTACCGCAACTAACCGTGAACAACCAATAATAAAAGAGCAACGGTACCTGTGCTACCGTTAAATCCATTGTCCTGGGGTTATTCGGAAGCTATGTGTCGCAAATCGTCACGCAATGTATAGACGGAGAAATTCGCAATTTGCTTTTTGCAGTTTGCATTTGTATAATAGTTACATGATTTGATAAGGCTAACTTAAAACCGATATCAGAATAAAATTCAAGATGACTGTTTATTAGTAGGAACTTTCTTATTATATATGGACGCCATATTGGATATTTATTTTAAAAAAACTTATTTTTGTTTCTTTCCAGATACTGCATAATATTGCTCATTTAACCAACCTCGCTGCTTGTATAGTTTCCGAGATCCCAATTCATTCATTCATTCATTAAGTTGAGGACTTTAAGCGCTATCAGCTTTTGTTACCGCGACCTGTAAGATCTGTTGTAACATGTTTCTATCTTAGTTTTCTGGAAGTAGTTCCAGAGTTCTTATGAAGCCAATTACTGTTCCAGGAGTCAGTTTGCCGATCTCATTTGCCGCGAGGTACCTTTCACCAAGATGGTTAATTCTACTTACGGCCACCATAAAGTGACGTGGTTATCTTTGGCCAGTTGTAGAGTGTTGCGAACGAAATTGAAAAAACCTTCATGGCAAAGGAGATAGCTCTAGTTTTTTTTTTTATAAATATATGACTCTATCGTAAGAGCGGCCTTGGCTAAAGGTTTGGACCCAGCTGGGGTGGCATGGATGAAACCCATGTTAAAATGTCGAACCATTAAAGCTTCACTAGGAGGAGAATCAGTAATGATAACAACCAGCAGAAGATGTTCACGAGGTGGAGTTCTATCACCTCTTCTTTGGTGTCCATTCTATACAAGATGTTGGGAAAATCATAGGCGGAGGGTAAAAAATGTGTCTACATATAATAATTATACGAGTATATATTTTCTCTAAATTTGATCAAGTTGCATACTCTATTATTAGTATGTACATAACTATCTGTTGTAAAGCAAACTCTTATAAAATGCAGCATATCATGTATTTTCTTACAAATATAGAACATTAGAAAAGAAGTTTTCGTCGTTCATTCACAATTACAATAAAATGAATACTGCCCATAAGAAAAGAAATATTTCAAATTAAACTGCGTACTTGGCGTATTTATTAAATACGGCAAGAATAGAAATTAATTAAAGTAAATGGATTATATTTCCGATATTACTGATATAATATTTATAATATTTATTTAAATTTGAAGCAAAATAGGTATCAAAATAAATGATGGTACAATTTTGAACAGATATACATCAAGCAGAAGTACATACAAATTAAATAGTTGTAACGGTTGGTCGCCGTTACACTAAATGTGAAATAAATGTGGGGATAATTAAATTGTATAAATAGTCTCAATTATTGAAACGAAGTTATAACGGTGGTGGCCGTTAAGCAATTGCAAAATAGACTTTGGGATTATCAAATTGTATAAAATATTTGTACAGGTTTTATTTATATTTATTGGAATGATTTAATTTTGACGTTAACACATCGAATAACAGAACATGAATGAATGCTTATTTTGCTTTTGTCGCCAAGTAACCTCGGGAAAAAAGATTAACAATAGCCTATGACGATTAGGATAATTTGATGTCGCTACATTACTCCCCCCCTAGACAAAAGGAAAATATTTTTTTTACAAAGGTTATACAAGAATATGATGAAATACAAACAACAATAATACAAATTGAAATAACATTAAATTGTGTGTCTTCTAATCTCTCCGTCGTCCAAATAATTTTCGTAAGGTGCAAAGGGTGTTTTTGTTTGTTTATTCTTGTAGGATGTATTCTTGCTGTGGTGAAAATTATTGTTGTATTGGGTGATGATTGATTGTTGTGATTATGTGTTCTTGAAAATTTTTCTGGGCTTTCTAGGTTATAGACAAAGATGTTTGTCTATAAGAAAAGAGATAGATTTCCCGGGCAAGTGAGTCTGCCGACTGAGGAAATGTGTCGTTGATTACAAAGCCAGTAGATGTGCTACTGGTGGAGGAAGGAAGAAAAGCGAAGATGAAGCTGCCAGAAAAATTTTCAAGTTTTGATTTGTTGTGATGATTTGATGTGTGTGAAGTGACATATGACGTTTATAAAATTGTGTCTTCCACGGATATGTGGAAGAAATGAGTTGAATATTCCACGAACAAGTGAGTCTGTCCTTGATGGAAGTTAAAATTGTAATGGATGAATATAATAATGAGTTTTGATGTGTAAAATGACGAGTAATGTTTTATTTGAATGTTTTGGTTTGAATGAATGTTTATATTGTGACATAGTGTGTATTTTGATTGATGGTTGTATGACGTTTGTTTATGCTGTTTGTGTTGTTAATTGCATTAAGAGTATGTTTTTGTAGGTTATAATGATGTGTATATTTGGTGGAATGACACTTACCTCTGCACCTGAATCAATCAAAAACTGACAACCAAATAAAATGCTTGTGACAAAAATAAGTGGACTTTTGACAGAGGGATTAGTTATTTTTGAAACGTTTTCTTGTGACTGGAGAAATATTTGCATTCGGGGCTGCATTTCTTGGCGGCAGGTCCAAAATTGTGATGGTACCAGCAGATGGAGTTGTCACATTCTTGAAGTTGGAGAGGTGTCGCATGTGGTATAAATCGGGGCGGAGGCGTTGTTGATGGAGTTTGTATAATTTTACGTGAATAAACAGGATCTTCGGCCCAAAATTCTGGTAAATTACTTGAAGTAAGTGCTGATCTTGTTCAATGCCGTTTGTCGTGTTGGAGTCGGGGCGAAGTCATGTCGTAAGGTCGCGTGTCGATTCAAAGGGGTCACCAGTTGTAACGGTTGGTTGCCGTTACACTAAATGTGAAATAAATGTGGGGATAATTAAATTATATAAATAGTCTCAATTATTGAAACGAAGCTATAACGGTAGTGGCCGTTAAGCAATTGCAAAATAGACTTTGGGATTATCAAATTGTATAAAATATTTGTATAGGTTTTATTTATATTTATTGGAATGATTTAATTTTGACGTTAACACATCGAATAACAGAATATGAATAAATGTTTATTTTGCTTTTGTCGCCAAGTAACCTCGGGAAAAAAGAGTAACAATAGCCTATGACGATTAGGATAATTTGATGTCGCTACATAGTAATGTAAATAATGTCAGGGTACATGACATGTGACATGTCGTGTCATTTTTGTGCAATATCAGCTATTATCTTTATCGAATTTGGAAAGCAGGTAGATAATACTTTATATTTCATACTTACTGACTAGAATATATAAAGTTTCAATCGCATAATGTTACCTTTTTAATATTTTAATAAAATGTCAGATGACAGCAGTTGAATACTGCCATTTTTTAATTTCGTCGATTTAAAACTAGTGTCGATGTGAGCGCCATCTACTGAATTGGTTAAGTGGAACATAATATAAAGTAGTTCATGAGATCCCTTATCAAACAACATTAATTACGTAGGTAATAAAAAAATATTTACTTACTCCAATCTACCTTTCAAATTTCTGCAAATAGCTGTATATTTGTCCGGAATCAAGAGTAAATATAGAAATCCAAGTTATTATAAACAATGCGTGACGATTCGCGACACATAGCTTCCGAATAACCCCAGGACAATGGATTTAACAGTAGAACAGGTACCGTTACTCTTTTATTATTGGTTGTTCACGGTTAATTGCGGTTCCTCCTGACTAGTTTCAAGGTATATAAGGGGTAGGTTTACAAGGGTGCATCATTCGTTTTCCATTTGTAGTATAGTACGCATTGGAGTTAGAAAACCATCATCATGATGATCGACGCTTGGGTTAAGTTGTTATTTGTAGCTAGTCAGGTGAAGACCAAAGACGACATCGGAGATCTACCAACTGAGGTCATCGCTACCATATTGAGGTAAGTCTTTTTCGTATTTATTTTGTTTTACTGTTTATTGTTGTTTTTGTTTTGTAATATGTATTTATATTTGTTTATTTTTAGAAATCTAGATCCTGCAGCTCTAGTGTCAGCATGTCAAGTCAACCGGCGCTGGATGTTTGTGTGTAGAGGCGACCTCGTACTACGCGACAGGATCCGGAAGCAGTTGCAAAAGGAGCGAAAGGATCGAGTGCGGAACTACTACAATCCAGCTGCAGGAGTGCGGGTGATCAGAAGCGACCAGGTTAAGGTATTGAGCAACAGGAATGGAACAGTTCGAGTAGAGACCAGATCTGTCAAATATGAGGTGCCTACCAGAACAGATCCGATCATAAAGAAAATGTGCAACACCAAGGTGTATCCCATTGTAGAGAAGAACACTTTGAAGAAGAAGGAATGTATTGTACACAAAAGTATTGTACGTAGCGATATGAAGAAAAGATTGAGATTGTAAATTTTATTATTATATGTAGTTAATTTTAATTTAGTTTGAATAAAATATGATTTTCTCAAATTTCTTTATTTTTATTGAAATTTATTTTTATTCAGATTTCGAAAACGAATCAAAAAAATCTGTTGTGGCCAGCTCAATACCTCTTGCCACTTCCGTTTTTGGTTACATAAGTATAGGGCGCGAACAGTCATGTGACATTATTGGCCTTGACAAGCAGATATGAGGGCCCGTGTCAGAATGGTAATTAGTAATTACGTACCTAGATGTCAAATGTCAGAATTTTTCATTAATTTTTTTAAGATTTTCTAAATTCACCTAGTTAATTTGCCACCAGGAGTCTGGAATTTAATTGTCGAAGAAAATAAACCACATGGAATTGGAAAATCACCAAATTTAGAATAAAAAATTATGATATTTGACATCTATGTACATAATTAATAGCTATCATTCTGACACGGGCCACCATATCTGCTTGTCAACGCCAACAAAATCACATGACTGCTCGCGCCCTATTGTATTTAACATTTCTTGTATACCTGCACTCAACACCAAAAATTCTACTTATATCTATCCTTTATATTTAGATTTTTTTACCTCACGCTACCCTTGGTAAGGGAGGTATAGGATCGTGCTAAAAACGCATATCGAGATTTTGGTAATGACCACTTTTAAGGTCTGTATGTATGTATCTATGTATGTATGTATGTGTGTGTGTGTGTGTGTGTGTGTGTGTGTGTGTGTGTGTGTGTGTGTGTGTGTGTGTGTGTGTGTGTGTGTGTGTGTGTGTGTGTGTGTGTGTGTGTGTGTGTGTGTGTGGATCCTCTTTATGCTCTAACTCAAATACAAACCATGCATTTCTACCTTATTCTAATATGGAAAGAAGCCATTAGATTTTGGTGGCCATCGGATAAGCGGAATTGGCAGTTTACTTGAAGCTCAAGATACTTTTTCTTCAATAAATACCTTTAAATGTAATTTTTTCGCAATTTGTTACTATAAAAATTAAAGATTATTCCATTTTCTTCAGGTTTTCTTTAATACTTTTTCTATGTATTTTATGGATAATTTTATAAAGTAATATAAAAATTATATATCGGAGCTTATGCTTTAAACACATCTCCATGATTATATAGTTAAGCTCAAATGAATGTAACTGACAGATAAATGTCACTGTCAATCACTTCAAATTAATAATTGTGACGTTTTAAAAGGAAAATTATAAATAGAACAATAGTTTTATGGAAAGGAACTTAATATACATAATTTCTGGCATTAATGAATATGCAGGTATCATTTAAATAAAGAAATAAATAAATATATTATCACGGCATATTATCCATTGCGGGGTGTGCTAATCTGATTTGTACACACATTTCGGTAGTGATGATTACATATTTGTATTGTGCGGGCGTTTACCACAAGAGTTAATTTTATGGCATTTAAAATTCAAATTATTTGGCGTTGATCGGGATCGAATCGGATTCCCCAGATTCGTGACCAGACATCAGGCACGCGGCAACTAGACCCTATAGGTAAATGGCGGGAGGTATTGTGTTGGTCACATTAGATTTTTTATTGAGTTTTTGGCAATTTAAACCCATATTTCTTGTGATAACTTTCATAGATACAACTGTCTAGTCAAAGCAGTTTAACCTACAGTATTGACTGTAATTATTGTTTATTTTGATTGTCGAAAATGTCTAACGCTGTGTAATTATTAAGAATTATTGTTGAATGAATGAGCGAAACTCATTTAGGGGGCAAAGAGATTGAAAATATGAATTAGTAATTAATAAATACACTCCAATTCTGTTATAAACTTACTAACTGAGAACATTGCTACAAAAAACGAGCCAACTCGATAGCAAATAACCAATAATAATTGCAAACTGAATAAAACATGTTGACAGACTTTACATTTCTTTTATTGTTTACTCACCTCAATTCTGTTTTCTTTTTAATTTTAAATATTTAATAAATAAATATATCATCACGGCATAGTACCCATTACTGGGTGTGCCAATCTGCTTTGTACACAGATTTCAGTACATGATGAAATATTTGTACCGTGTGGAAGCTTACTTTTTTATCTCATTAGATTATTATTTTTATCTATAAAAGGTATTTGAAACACGTTTCAAAATTTCCACAAAGAAGATAGTCAAAATAATAAAATTTACGCTTTGTGTTCTATGGAAGATATAATAAAAAATTTGTAAACGCAACACTGACCTCATTGTGCACGTTTTTATGTATTCCTTAATTTTATTTCATGATGGCCTTGAGTGTGCATTGTAAACAAAATTTGTATGCTGCACGAGATTTAAGATACCTTATCTCCTGGCGGAAATTAGCGCTCGGGGCGTATAAGTGCTCTGGGGTACGACTTTTCTCATTTATTATTTTAGTATAAATTGCATGAAGCATTATGTAGTATGGGAAATTCTAAATATTGAAATAATATACAGGTTGTGCATCGAAACGTGTACATAGGAGTTTTAAAATTGTACTTTCCTCTACATTTTAGAGCAAAAGTACAAAAATGGAAAGTTGTTTAAAATTAATTCTTACTTTTAAAAAGTCTTCATTTAATGCAAAACAATATCTGTAGCATTAGATATATAGAAAATAAAATTACATTTTCGTCAAAAAGCAGGTGGCCCTGCTCATAAAAATAAATTTAAAACTTAATAAATATTAAATAATCACCATTTTATCTCCAGTACAATATCTTTAATATTATCAACCATTCTCTTCAAATTACCGACCGCGGTAGTGTAGTGGGCAATGTAGTAAACTCACAACCCGAGGATCCCGGGTAAGGTATGGTTGTGTTTGTATGTCCTTTTCATCATCTCATCTTCATCAACCCAACGTATAAAAATAGAAAATTACAAAAAATATAAGGAAAAACTAACACCTCCATAATTCATTGATTGTAAAGTGTATAACCTTCTAAGTGTAAAGTTGTATAACCTTCTAATACAATGAAGAATTATTATTATTATAATAATATTATTATTATACTAATAATATTATTAAAAGATTAAACAAATAACCTTTACAATAATCAAACAGCTAGTCCTCAGTGACAGCAAAACATTCATTCCCATTTAGCATCTGAGATTAAAAACTCAAGAAATACAACCTCTTGATATGATTCAGAATCGGTAAAGTAGTACGATTCATCTTACTTCGGTCTCTTTTACCTCAACCTCAGTTACGACAAAAATGATAGTCAAAACTTGTGAGACAACTGATGTGAGCTAAGACGAACTGAGATATTTCAAAAAATCGCGACATATGTAAGGGTGTGTCCTTGCTGATTCATGTCAACTGGCCTAACAACCGATTGTAGTATCACGTTATCCACTTCCATAGTTGAGACAAAATAATTTCGCAAGTTGAAGTAATTTAGAATTTAGCTGTTGTAAAGGAAAAGTTATAAAACCAAAGGCGTACCACGAAAAAAATCAATTTACTAAATGTAGAAACATTACCGAAAATAATAATATTTATTTATTTATTGATTATATACAAAAGCGGAAAACAACAATCGCAGGTACAAAATGCAGATCAAAAAATAAACTGAAGACTCCAATTTGGAAGTATTTGAGCAATGAAAGGTTGTAAAACCACTTTCACGCTGCACGATATCTAATTAAAAGCATATTTAGAAGGAATAGCGAATCAAACCGCATTTCTTTTGCTCCCCTACTTTTATCGTCCCAGCTATACTTGTTCCTCCAACTTCCAAGAAATAGATTTGCTTTAATTACGTCGGAGGCTCATAAACTTGGAGGCATATGTATGAGATAAATATGAGTATACCTATAACTAGACTAACGATCACGAGATTTTGAAGAACAACCTAACTCTTAAATAATTGATGACAAGGTAAACTAAGTACTGCGAAAACAAGAAAAATACTATCCAGAACTAACTATATTAAAAAGAAGACAAGTGTACCTATTCTTTTGAAAATAACTAGAAAATTAGAACTACGAAACCTTAACCTGAAATTGTCAACTGGAAAGTTAATATGCCCACTTTTCAGTAACGATTAAACAGCGTAAACCAAGCTTCAATCACAACCAAATTCAAAATTCAAGTATTACTTAAATACATCATTTATTTTATGATGATTGACATAATTATGTGATACGGACAAATAATATAAAATTAATTGCTTATCTGGCAAGTATGCAGAATATATTATATATCCAGACAGAGTCGTCCGGAAACTGTATGAACGGGAATGACCAAATGGCAGCCACGTGCTATTAAAAAATGTAGGGATTCCACAAATTTCGTTATTATTTGACGATATCATTTGAAAATATATTTAATGGAAAAGAAGAAACCTGAACAATAAGTTATTTTAGAATCTCACTGTTTTAAAAATCTAATGTGACCAACACAATACCTCCTGCCATTTAATTTTTATTAATTTAAATACATATACCTATGGGGTCTCGTTGCCGGGTGCCTGATGTCTGATTGCGAATCTGAGGAACCCGGTTCAATCCCGATCAACGCCAAATATTTTGAATTTTAAATGCCACAAAATTGTCCCTTGTGTTGCACTCTCCACGTCAGCAATGAGGTGACGCTTGATAAACGCCCGCACGATATAAATATGTCATTATCATGCTGAAATCTGTGTAGAAAGCAGATTAGCACACACAGCAATGAGTAATATGACGTGATAATTTATTTATTTTTTATTTAAATACATTCCTGCATATCTACTAATGCTAGAAATAATGTATATTGAGTTTCTTTCCATACTAAAACTATTGTTCTCTTTACAATTTTCGTTATAAAACGTTCCTATTATTAATTTAAAATTATGTATATTAAGTTCATTTCCATATAATTATTGTTCTATTTACAATTATCTTTTTAAAACGTTACTAATCATTATTTTTTGACAGTGATATTTATCTGCCAGTTACATACATTTGAGCTGAACTGTGTAACCATGGAGTTGTATTTAAAGCATAAGTTCCGAGATATAATTTTTATCTTACTTTATAAATTTATCCATAAAATATATAGAAAAAATATTAATGCAAACCTGTAGAAAATGGAATAATCTATAATTTTTATGATAACAAATGTAACATTTAAAGGTATTTTTTGAAAGACTATTTTGAGCTTCAAGTAAATTGCCATTTTCGGTTTTGCGATTGACACCAAAATCTAATGGTTTCTTTCCATATTAGAATAAGGTAGAAATACATGGTTTCAAAAGTTTCTGAATGATAGTATTTGAGTCAGAGCGCCCAGAAGATCCACACACACACACACACACACACACACACACACACACACACACACAAATACAAACACACACACACACACACATCATCGTAAAATTGATAAAATCGTATTATAGGAACCCTAAAACTTGCTTATTTACTAAGAACTCATCATTAAATTTTTTGACCAAAGACAATACCTTCCTTACCTAAAGTTGACGGAAGGTAAAAAAGATGCAACAATATAACGCTACAAAATGTTAAGAAGAATAAATAAGGTTAAAAATAATAAAGATTGCAGTGAGAACGGATTTCTTTCTCAACTTAAGCTTGGGGTAGGACCTCAGGAAGAACACTAAGGAATTGCACACGCTACTGCAACTTATCATGAAAAAGAAACTATGCCCTCTGTGGAATTAAAGTGTTTTATTACTTCTTTATAAAAAAGGGATAAATTTCTCAGCAAAATTACCAGGGATTCTCGCTGTACAATATTTCATGTAGAATATTAAGTTACAAATAGTACAAAGATTACACCGATAGTATCATAAATAGTAATTAAACGGATTATTACATTTTTCCGTGAGTAAAAGCTCCAGTGATTTAATTATTAGTTAGAATAACGTTGCATGTGCATCGGTCTTTGGCGACCTATAGTACGTAGGGCCTTTTTACAAGACTTTTATAAGCGAAGATTATATTTTTATAATATGATTCTTAAGAAAAAAAAGTGCATTGTTAAAACGCTCGCCAGTAAAACAAAAAAAAAAACGAAAGATAACACAACAGAAATGGAAATGGAAGTAAAAGGAATACAAGAATCACTGAAAAATCTAGCAGAGAACGTAGGAGAAATCAAAAAAGAAGTAGAGGAAGTAAAAAGAGGAAACGAAGAAATAAAACTAGAAGTAGGAAGGTTCTATAAAGATATTAAAGAAAACATTGATAAAATAAACGATGATATCCAAGAAATGAAGGAAAAAGAAAACGAACGACAAACTGAATGTGATGATATAAAAAAACGAGTGGAAGAACTAGAGAAAGCAAAAGAGCAGAAAGAAGTATACAACGAAGAAATGATAAACATAAAAGAAACAATAGAAAGAATGGAAATTAAATTAGAACAACAAGACAAAGATAAAAGAAAAAATAACATTGTGATACTCGGACTGAAAACGGTAATAGGCAACGCAAACTTAAACAAATACGTAGAAGAATATACAGGGTGTCCCATAACTTCAGGTACATATTAGAAGGGCATATAGTCCTTAATGTCCTGATTACGGAACAAATAGAATTTTTTCAAAATTCAAACATTAGTTTTTGAGGTTTTTGAAGGAAACAGTTTTGGGACACTGGTTGAATAGGTAGTTTTAATATTTAATATTACGTTGTGTTATATCTAATTAATAAGAAATGTTTGCATAATACAATCATTTCATTAGGTTTCTAGTAGCCAGCCACATAAATTGTGTTTCTTATAACAGTTTTGATATTGCTCTTCTGATTATTGTTACAAATATGAATGGTTACAGTAACAGTGAGTTAGTGGATATGTTGCTAATGTATGGCGAAGCAGGGCAAAACTGTAGATTAGCTCAGCGTTATTACGCTGAACGTTTCCCAGGACGACGGCATCCGAATTCTCGCATATTTGTAAGCCTTACTCAACGCCTTCGCGACACTGGTTCTTTGCAACGTAATCGGGGAAGAGACGGCGGGGCTCATCGGAGACCAGTAAATGTTGAAAATGCTGTCTTAGATTTGGTACGCAATGACCCAACAATCAGCATAAGGAGAATATCTCGTCAACTACCAGGTGTACCACGAATGACAATTTGGAGAATTTTAAGGAATAATAATTTACATCCTTATCATTTTCAACGGGTCCATGCGTTAATTGAACCCGATCATTACTCTCGAGTAACCTTTTGTGAATGGCTTCTAAACCAACATGCTCAGGATGGCAATTTTACGGTAAAAGTAATATTTTCCGACGAAGCGATATTTACTCGTGATGGTATACATAATATTCACAACTGTCACTATTGGGCCGAAGAAAATCCACATGCTGCTGTCAGGAGTCATTTTCAGCACAGATTTTCACTAAATGTTTGGGCTGGGATGGTAAACGGATCGTTACTGGGACCATACATACTTCCTAACAGAATGTCTGGGAATGATTATTTACAATTTTTGCAGAATAATTTGCCTGAATTATTAGAAGATATTCCTCTTAATGTACGTCAAAATGCATGGTTTATGCATGACGGTGCGCCGCCACATTTTGCGGAGGAGGTCCCGCGTCTTGGCCCCCTAGATCCCCGGATTTCAATCCGTTAGATTTTTATTTGTGGGGTAATTTTAAATCCCTCGTCTATGATAATCAAGAGGCACCTGAAACCCTTGAAGAATTACGGCAACGAGTTGAAAATTGTGCTGAAAGAATTAGACAAGAGAATGCAATTCATCGGGCTTGTTCAATTTCTTTAATTCAACGTGCTGCATTATGTTTAGCTGTTAATGGAAATAATTTTGAACAGTTTTTGTAAAAATAAAGTAAATAATTTGATTTTTTTTTCCATTACATACACATCTCCCAAACTTAATTGGTGTGACAAAGCTTTACGTAATTGCATAAATTAATTTCATTGTTAAATTATTTTATGTAATAGTTATAACTACTTTCACTATTCCAAATATTATAGTATCCAGGGGTACAAAAAATGTTCTTCTTAAGTGAACTACCCTTAATTATAGGAATTTTGAAAAAATTCTTTTTGTTCCGTAATCAGGACATTAAGAACTATATGCCCTTCTAATATGTACCTGAAGTTATGGGACACCCTGTATAAATAAAAAAATGGAAATTAATATCAATATAAAAGCAACATATATACTAAAACAACAAAGAGACATGATAATCGCCGAAGTAGTGACATGGACAGATAAATTAGAAATACTGAAAAACAAATTCAAATTGAGAGATGAAAAAATCTACATAAATAATGACCTAGCAATAGATGAAAGAAATAGGGTACAAAAAAATAAGAATAGAAGGGAAAACATATGTATGGGATGCTTCAAAAAAAGGAATTATTCCAAAAAACTAAAAAAAGAGGCGAAAGAGGATAAAGAAATAAAAGAAATTAATAACCACGAAAAAAATATAAAAAATAAAACGAAAAAGTACAAAAAAAAAAAAATAAAGGAACTAAAATTAGCACTTGGAATGTAAGAACAATGCTAACAGCAGGGAAAATGGTAGAAATAAGCCTAGAATTAGAAAAATACGGGATACATATAGCGGGAATACAAGAAAGATGGAAAGGGAAAGGACAAATAAAGAAAAAATAACTTTACCTTATACTACTCCGGAAACGAAAAACAAGGACAATTCGGAGTAGCCTTTATGGTGATGAATGAAATGAAGAACAACATAATACAATTTTACCCAATAAATGAACGTATGGAGTATATTAGAATAAAAGCTAAACCTTTCAATATCTCTATATTGAATGTATATGCGCCTATAGAGAATGCAAAGAAAGAAGAAAAAGAGAAATTCTACGAAAAATTGGAAGAAGAATATGCAAAGATTGCATCAGAAGACTTAAAACTATTAATAGGAGACATGAACGCCCAAATAGGAAAAGAAGAAATATATCAAAGAAGTAGCAGGTAAACACACGATACATGAAATCTCAAATGACAATGGACAGAGACTATGCAATTTTGCAATAGGAACGCAACTGGGCATAAGCAGCACAATATTCGAACATCCGTGTAAACATAAAATAACGTGGACATCACCAGACCAAAGCACTCATACCCAAATAGACCACATACTAATAGATAAAAGAAGACAGACATCAATAAGAGACGTGAGAACATACCGCGGAGCATGCGCAGACTCAGACCACTATATGGTAACGACAACATTAAAACAAAAAGTTAAAAGAGTACAAAGGAGTAAGACCAAACAAATAAAATGGAACAAAGAGGAACTGAATAATGAACAAGAACGAAGAGATATGCCGAAAAAATAGACAAATACATAACAAACAATGAGGAAAGGGAAGAAAGCATAGATGAAGAACGGAATAAAGTAAAAACATGCATAATAAAAGCAGCGAAGGAACAACTAGGAGCAAAGGAAATAGAATGTAAAAAGGAATGGTTCAATGAGGAATGCAAAAAATATACAGACAAGAAAACGAAAGCAAGGATGAAATGGATAAAGACAAACACGGAAATATACAGAGAAGAATATCATAATAGAAGAAAAGAGTGCAACAAAGTACTAAGGAGAAAAAAAAGAGAATGGACTGAAAACAAAGTAAAAATTGTAGAAGAAGAAAGAAGAAACAGGAATACGAAACAATTTTACCAAAAAATAAAACAACAGAGAACTAAAAATGAAGCCAAATCATCAAATATATGAAAGACAAAAATGGAAATTTAACTGAAACAGACCAACAAAGTAAACAAGTATGGGAAGAATACTTTAAAAGTCTACTCACAGAAAATATTACAGATACTGAATACGAGGAGGAGGAACAGGTAATGGAAGAAGAGGAAACACAGCAAGAATTAGTACAGGAACCATCAATACAAGAAGTAAGAGATGTAATTAAAAGTAGTAAAAATGGAAAAGCACCAGGTAAAGACGGAATAAACATGGAACTCATAAAGTATGGCGGAGACGTACTCACGGAACAAATACATAAACTCATATGCACGATATGGAGAGAAGAACAGATACCTAAGAGATGGGAAACGGGACAAATAATAACAATTCACAAAAAGGTGACCCCAAAGAATGCAAAAATTATAGGGGAATAATGTTATTAAACAGTGCATATAAAATCCTATCCACAATAATAAATAAGAGATTAACAAGAGCAACGAATAAAAAAAATAGGACAATACCAATGTGGTTTCAGGCAAGGAAAGTCCACAATAGACGCGATACAGATAATAGAAAAAGTACACGATGCCAAAATAGACGTGGAAATGATCTTTATTGACTTCCAACAAGCATTCGACTCAATAAAAAGAGGAAAGCTATTAATGGTACTAAAAAAACTATTAATAGAACCGAAACTAAGAAGACTAATAATAGCAATGACTTTGAACGAAACAAAAGTAAGCATAAGGACCAGCAGCGGAGACACAGACAAATTTGTAGTAAACAAGGGAGTAAGACAAAGAGATTCTCTATCGGCCACGCTTTTCAACATCGCCTTAGAACACGTGACAAAGAGAATAAATAAATACTCAATCCGCAGAAATGGAGGACAAATGATTGCATACGCAGACAATATAGTCATCATAACAAAGAAACGAGAGATAATGAAAAAGATGATAGAAGTAATAGTGACAGAAGGAAAGAAGATTGAGCTTACAAACCATGAAAACAAAACTAAAATGATGAGATACTGAAAACAAAGGCAAGATAATAAAATAAAAATAGGAGAATACGAGTTCGAAGAAGTAGAGAAATTTAAGTATCTAGGGGCAACGATAACAAACAATGGAGACAGAGAAATCGAAATAAAAGAGAAAATATTCACAACAAATAAGGCATATCACATACACAAAAACCTACTCAACAGCAAAATACTATGTAAAAAAATCTGTTGTGGCCAGCACAATACCTTCCGTCATTCTCGTGTATAATGTATAAATTCCATAATTTTTCTTACAAAAGATTCTAAATTTCCCGTAAAATTATTTCATAAACAAACTTTTCAAATTGCACTTGACACTGGCATCTTCTTCATCTTTAGCTTTTCCCATTCGTTAGGGGTCGCTATTTTTGCATGTCGTTCTCATTCAGTTCCTTTTCTCTCAAATCTTCCGCAATACAGTCCTTCCATCTTATCTTTGGTCTTCCTCTGTTCCTTTAACGTCCTATTATTAAACTATTCATTCTTGTTCCAATATAATTCTTCCTTTCTCCTCATGACATGTTCAAACCAATGTAATCGTCTTTCTTGTATCTTTCTAAAAACTTGTAATACTAGAGTTATTTTCTTACCATATTTTTCCGTCTATTCCCCAATATCTACTTCAACATCCTCATATCTGCTACATTAATTTACTTTTTATTTATACTGACATCTGTCAATTTGAATTATATGAATTTGGTACTATTTCCCAAGTTTGGCATAGCTGGCTGAATTATAAAATTTAATTTCTTTAAAATTCTTTAACTCTGTATGTATTGAATATGAAGTATAAATTGTAATCAAATCGTATAGAGAATAATATATTCTTTAAGTTATAATAACGTTAAATGTCAATAAATCAAATTTAACTGTTAAATCTTCAAATGATACTACTTCCGGTTGACCAATTATAACCAAAATCTAATCAGATGTTCTTCTGGATGTAAACTTGAGGAATACGAGAAAATTATAATTTTTGGAATCGTGGTATTGAAGTTATGGAATCCGGAAATTTTGTTACACACACACAGACACACAGACACACATACATACAGACATCATCGTAAAAATGGTAAAATCGTATTATATGGACCCTAAAACGTGCTTATTCAGTAAAAACTCATCATTGAATTTTTTGACCAAAGACAATACCTTCCTTACCTAAAGGTGACGGAAGGTAAAAAACCAAAATTAAAATCTATAAAACAATGATAAGACCAATACGACGCAGAGACCCTAACAATGACAAAGAAAGAAGAAGAGCAGCTAAGAATAGTGGAAAGAAAAATAATGCGAACAATATTAGGACCGATTAAACTAGACAATAACGAAATACGGATAAGAAAGAACACCGAAATGCTACACATGCTGAATGGGGAAGACATAGTAAGAAAAATTAAACAACAAAGAATGAAATGGCTTGGACATATATGGAGAGCAGAAGCGGAAGCAACAATATACAGCATAATGGAATGAGAGCCAAGAAGAAAAAGAATAGAAAGACCGAAATCAACATGGTTTAAAGAAGTCAAAGAGGACCTGCAAAAAGCAGGAATTAAAAATTGGAAAGAAAAAAACAAGAAATAGGAAAGAATGGAGGAGCATAAGTATGAAGATTTGTGGCTAAGAGAACAGGGACTGATCCCCCGAAAGATCTAGAGTAATAGTAATTAGACGGATTATTCCATTTTTCCGCGAGTAGAAGCTCCAGTGATTTAATTATTAGTTAAAAGAACGTTGCATGGGCGTCGATCTTTGGCGACGTACGTACGTAGGGCCTTTTCACAAGACTTTTATAAAGCGAAAATTATATTTTTATATGATTCTTAGGAAAAAAAAAATAATTAAAACTAGCCTTTAAAAGTACACATAGTTTATTTGGATGTTGCTACAAGTCAAAAGAGTTACCCATTAAAAAAAAGACTGTAAATACCTATATATATATATATATATATATATATATATATATATATATATATATATATATACATATATGTGTATAAAAAAGTGCCCGCCATTTTCCTTTTTAATAATGTAACATATGGATTATTTTACATGATTGTAAAACAAATTTGATATACTTTTCAAATTTGTAAAAAAATATAGTATGTTCCATTTGAAATTTCAAAGTTGATATTAATTACTAATAAACAGGAAGTGGTATCATGAATGTACATCCGTCATCAAGTAGCTTACATGTTGTTGTATAAATCATGCTATATGAAATAAATTACTAACTTAATAAATAAGCGAGATATTTGCTGGGTCCATTAAAATATAACAGCCTGTATCTCAATAACAATTATTCTATCCACGTCTCTGTTTTAACTGCATGCGAGATATGACGAAGTTTCGCTTGTTCTTCGTACTATATTGAGCATTTTTCCGACAGTTCTAAGTATTTTGTACAAATTCCATAGAGAAAATTTGTTGCAAAATATTCTATATTTCCTTTATTATAACACTGTGACGATGGTCACTAGATATCACTTTAATATTCGTGTTTAGCGTTGTTGTCTTGCGGTTAGCAAGTCATTTTTTTGCTAAAGTTTAGTTATTCAATTCGACGTTCAAATCCCACAAGTAAAAATGTTATTTTTGCATTTGTATTATTTTACATTCTGAAGATTACGCCTACAATGTAATGGTTTGGTTATATTGTATGTCGTTTGTTGTAAAATGGATTGGTATATTTTATTTAAAGTTGCTAATGTTCATAAATTTGTTGTGTACCTGTGAGGTACTGCGCGGTCAACTGGTTAGTAATCTCGACCGGCGGGCTCGGGATCATAGGTTCGATTCCACGTGAGTTTGTATTTTTTTGTTTTCTATTTCAACTAGGGGGTATTTGTGGGATGACTAGAATCAGTTTAAACCTTTTTACGTATTTTTAACGGTTTTTTGGGTTATAAATAGGGGTCCGTGCGATAGTTTTAGGAGAGGGAGAGTGTGCTCTCTCAAGAGAGCGTTAGTTCTTCATGGAGCCTAAAAGGTATGTATCGCCTTTCGCGAACCTAGTGAGTGCTAAATGAGCAGTATTGTTATGACCTTGGCTTCCTCTGACTCGCGCTGTTGGTTTGTGCCAACAGCTCGTGAGAGAGTGCAGAAAATGTACCGTACCGGTGTCTAAAGTCGATTGTTTCCGTACAGTGGCGTTTGACACTGTTCGACGTAATCGCGATTTTCGATTAGTGTTGGTGTGTGCCAACACGGCCCCGTTTCCGTGCCGAAATCGCGATTGCCACAGTGTTGTCGAGTGAAAACACTGTTATTGTTTCTGTTCTGTTTCCACTGTGCCATTGTTGCCCGTCCGTACCGTGGTCCCGTAACTTTGGTGTGTGCCATTGTTGTAATTTCTTATCTCCCCCCACTCATTCTTAACCGTTCATTGTTGACAGTCTGCTATAATAAAAAAAACGCTGATATATGAAATTGCTGTTTTCATTTGGTTAATATTCTCGTTTTTAATATATTTTAGCGCGCACCAGCGAGGTTCAGTTACAGAACCAGATGACAGCCAGCCAGCCCGTGGGACAATGCAGTCCAGCCAAGGGAAGCTACTCGAACTCTTTTTGGCGTTCAAGCCACTCTCTTCAACGACGCTATAAGAGCGTCCATTTCAGAATCGAGCACCTCTCCTGTGCTGTTATAGACCGATCGATTGGCGCCCGAGCAACCGTTTAGACAACAAGGAGAACTACAGAGGACATCCAGTAAAGGTTAGAGACAGCCACCTTGTGGCCATTACAAAATGGCGCCCGAACAGAGGCATTTTGACAAAAATGACATCATAGGAGAAGACTGCAGGAAGACACCGCAATCGTCCAGTGTCGATTCCGATGCAGCCCGTTGTATTCGTCCAACGAGAGAAATATTACCATCGCCCCAAGATATTCAGGGCCATAGATTGTGAGAGACGTTCTTTTCCATAGGTGTGTGACCTGGAGGGCGTACGACGCCGCCGTGTTCGTCGAGCCCCTGAGTCTGCCTGCCGACCGCAATGTTTTCCTCGGATATGGCCGACGACCGACACCCTATGGTCGCCCCGACCAATCCCCCAAAGCTGTCCACTGGCCACGCCGTTTCAGAGGATGATATCTGTCCCATAGCTGTTCAGTTTCGCCAGGTTATTAGGGAAACTATCTACCTGTCGGCCGAGAGCAGTGGTGGACATCCGCTGAGAGGGATGGAAGTTGCGAGTCACATATCAGGAAGCGCGCCCCGCCTAATTTCGGTTCCAGAACCACATGACAGTCAGCCAGCCCATGGGACAATGCAGTCCAGCCCGGGGAAGCTACCCGAGGCCTTTTTGTCGTCCAAGCCACTCTTTTCAGCGACGCTATAAAAGCGTCCTTTTCAGGATTGACCAACTCTCCTGTGCTGTGTTACTGACCGACTGATTGGCGCACGAGCAACCGTTTTGACAGCATGGAGAACTACAGAGGACTTCCAGTACAGGTCAGCGACAGCCTAATTTCGGTTCCAGAACCACATGACAGTCAGCCAGCTCATGGGACAATGCAGTCCAGCCCGGGGAAGCTACCCGAGGCCTTTTTGTCGTCCAAGCCACTCTTTTCAGCGACGCTATAAAAGCGTCCTTTTCAGGATTGACCAACTCTCCTGTGCTGTGTTACTGACCGACTGATTGGCGCACGAGCAACCGTTTTGACAGCATGGAGAACTACAGAGGACTTCCAGTACAGGTTAGCGACAGCCACCTTAAATATACTATGTCAATTGCACTTGACACTGACACTTGTCAATCAGAATTTTCCTAATCTATACATAATTTCATGTAAAAATAATAGACGGCGCTTGAGAGCCTACCGTTTTACGTGCATTAAATAAATAATTTAAATTCATGAAACCATACTTTGTCAATAATAAATATTTTTATCTGTAAAAATGTACAAGACCCGAATATTAAAAGTTTACTACAAAACATGGTTAAACATCACATAATTCGATAGATTTAATTTGATAACTGTCCTCTGACGGGTGATTTATTTTCGTTGTTGTGAACTAGGTTTGCATTCTGATCAATCTAAGGCAGAATTCATAACCCTATCTAAACCAACGCTATTTTCTTTCGTAAACTGAAGTATGTTTTATGAAATTTAATTTATTTATATTTTTTTTAAAGAAAAACTGTTGAAATCTTTGAATGAGGTTACTTCCGGGTGACCAATATATAACCAAAATCTAATAACGTCTGCATATGGATGTAAACACGAGGAATACGAAAAAATTGTAATATTTTTGAATTGTAGTATTGGTGTTATCGGATCCGAACGTATCATCACACAAACACACACACGCTCACACGTGCACACGCGCCCAGACATACACAAATACACACATACATACATACATATATACATACATAGATACATACATACACACATACATAGACATATTCTAAAATTTGTAAAATCGTATTCTAGGGACCCTAAAACGTGTTTATTCATAAAAACTCACCAGCATTATATATATATATATATATATATATATATATATATTATTATTATTATTATTATTATTATTACTAATATACTTATATTGTATGTTTTAATCAAGCCCAAGCCAAGCCTAACATTAAAAAATTTGATGTGGCCAGCATATTACCTTCCATCAGTTCTATATTATTTTGTACAAATACAGTTTCTTGCAAAGATTTGCCAAAGATTCTATATTTCCAGCAAAATTATAACACAAACGTACTATGTAAATTATACTTGACAGTGACATATGTTAATCAGAATTATCTTAATATAGAGGCCGTATCCATGTTTATAGCATAGCTAGTTATTTTGTTTCGATTGAGTATAGAGTAAGGCCTTGGTGATCCAGATTTTTATATTCTTTATTTATTTCAGGACGTTTCGAAACCACAGTGTTTCTCCTTCAGCAAATTGTCGTAAAATTTCGGTGAAAAATCCTTGTTCTTCCATTGTAGATGGAGGATTGTTGTCAGGACAGGGATGAACTAGCCGGTTCCCGTGTAGATTTGTTGAGTCGAGAAGGATCAGTTGGAAATTTCGATTGAGTATAGAGTAAGGCCTTGGTGATCCAGATTTTTATATTATTTATTTATTTCAGGACGTTTCGAAACCACAGTGTTTCATCTTCAGCAAATTGTCGTAAAATTTCGGTGAAAAATCCTTGTTCTTCCATTGTAGATGGAGGATTGTTGTCAGGACAGGGATGAACTAGCCGGTTCCCGTGTAGATTTGTTGAGTCGAGAAGGATCAGTTGGAAATTTCGATTGAGTATAGAGTAAGGCCTTGGTGATCCAGATTTTTATATTCTTTATTTATTTCAGGACGTTTCGAAACGACAGTGTTTCATCTTCAGCAAATTGTCGTAAAATTTCGGTGAAAAATCCTTGTTCTTCCATTGTAGATGGAGGATTGTTGTCAGGACAGGGATGAACTAGCCGGTTCCCGTGTAGATTTGTTGAGTCGAGAAGGATCAGTTGGAAATTTCGATTGAGTATAGAGTAAGGCCTTGGTGATCCAGATTTTTATATTCTTTATTTATTTCAGGACGTTTCGAAACGACAGTGTTTCATCTTCATTCATCATTCATCCCTGTTCTGACAACAATCCTCCATTTACAATGGAAGAACAAGGATTTTTCACCGAAACTTTACGACAATTTGCTGAAGATGAAACACTGTGGTTTCGAAACGTCCTGAAATAAATAAAGAATATAAAAATCTGGATCACCAAGGCCATACTCTATACTCAATCGAAATTTCCAACTGAACCTTCTCGACTCAACAAATCTAGTTAGTTTGTGAAATTTAATTTATTTATATTTTTTTAAATCTATATATCGTATAGAGAATATAATATTATTTAATATTTATATTAATATAAAATGTAAAAAATTATATTTAATTGCCTGTTTTTGAGACAAACTGTTAAAGTCTTCAAATGAGGGTACTTCTTGTTCAATAATTATACCCAAAATCTAATCACCTCTTCTTTTGGATACAAAATTGAGAAATTCGAAAAAAATATAATTTTTGGAGTTATGGTGGAGTTATGCGATCCGAATGGATTATCACATGTATATATACACACACACACACGCACGCACATACAAACATCATCGTAAAAATAGTGAAATCGTATTCTAGAGATTCTGAAACGAGCTTATTCATAAAAAAAACTCACCACCGATTTTTTTTTGATCAAAAACAATACTTTCCGTACGGAAGGTATAATACTTGAATTTTCAAGCCAGGACAAGACCGTCAAGTAGCTTAATTGAAAATTAGCTTTTTCAAACTTTTCATAATAATTGTTGACTAGACCGACAAAACCGTAATTTGATGGAGGTAACGTACTTTTTCTTTGCTTCGACAGTTTTGCGAACTTCTCAGAACTAAGGTTCATAACTAAACTTTGTTGGCCCCAAAAATTTGTAAACAGGAAAATATAGCCTTCATTATCCTTATTATGTACAGATTACTTATTTTCACAATCTGAAGCAACTAATGGCACAGTTTTGTTCGCGCACACAATCATGTACGAAATAAAGTAGTTAGGTATTGATTTTTTTTTAAATACATAATGATAATTCTATTGTATTGTTTTATTCTTTACATTAATATAAAATACAGGGTGTTGAAAAGGGTAAAAATTTAGAGTGTATACATTTCGATGATAAAACAGAATTTTTCCAAAATTTGGAAAATTATTTATTTTTCATTTAATTATTTGTTAGTGTACTACTGCCGACATGAAATTTTATTAAAAATAATGAATTATCTAATCAGGTAATTGACTTTCAATAAGTAATAAATCAATTCATAATCTAGAGACCATGTAATCCGAAATGCTAAATGTAAAGGGGTGTTCGGACTAACGATTTGTTCGGATTATTGAATTTATATGGATAAGTGTAAATAACGTCAACTTACAAACTTTTGAAATATTGATTATAGTACTTCGGAGAACAAATAACGCTGAAATTAATAAATAGAAACAAAAAACATATTGTATCTCTTTAGTTTTCATTTTTTTCTTGTATAGATATGTATTTACATTACCTCATCACATTGGTATGTAATATTTTTCTGTAATTTAAGTGTACGCGTCACGTCGATTTAAAGATAATAAATAAATAATTCTGAAAAAAAAAAATCATAAATTTTTGTTTGTTTTCGGGCGTGTATTCCGGCTTTGATCGCCAGTCGCCGAAGTATTATGTATTATTATTTATTAAACAGTAATGTACATACATCCACCAGTTGCAATCTCGGACTCAAACGGGTATCGCGTACCGCTGCTTCAAGAGTGGAAACTAAAGCACATTTATATATATATATATATATATATATATATATATATATATATATATATATATATATGTATTTTCAAAATCACACACATGCTAATTGTTGCCTTCGGAGAAATTTTATCACACTGTTCGGATTAGTGTTCTTGTTTGGATTACATTACTTTTATTCGATTTTCAGATTACTGGATGTTCGGATTAACGTGGGTTCGGATGCTAGGGTTCAACGTCTGTTAGTGATTAGCTATTTCCTTATTTTTAATAAAAAAAATCATTTTGATAGTCGCGCAGTAAAAAAGAATTTAATAAAAAATAAGAAATAATTTTCGGGATTTTGGAAAAATTCTTTTTCATTGATAATCACAGCACTTCAAAATGTATATAGCCTCATTTTCATCCTTTTTTAACACGCTGTAAATGATAAAAATATGATATTAATACAAAGTTTATTGCAAAAGTCAATAATTACATTGTAACGTGCCTCGCGCAACGCGATAAGTTACATAACGCGTCCTAGATGGTTTGGTGTGCGGCCGCAGTTTTAAACAGTGGAGACGGGTAGGGTTAAAAGAAGGGATGAAGGGCGCCACGTAATTTTTATCCGCAAAATTACGAAAAGAACGGTACCAAAACGATATATAAAGATAAATTACCTACCATAATTGGTGCCTGAAAACGACTGAGGATTGATAAATAAAAAAATAAGAATAAAACAGAATTTAATAAATGTAAAAGGTTATGTGCAGAAAGCACTGTAGAACTTGTAAAATTAATATGTACAACAACGCAATAATGTAAATGGTAAATTCAATAATTAGTAAGTGTACAAAAATATAATTTTGCACCCGGAGTCCCATAACCCAGTTTCAGGCGCAAGCATAACATCTACGCAGCGTGAAATTCATCAATTTTGTAGCGTGGGCAGGTATATGCCAGTTGGAGCGCACGCACGTTCCAGAGTTACAAGTCACGACAATGGGCAACAATGTAAAGAAATATAGTATCGAAAATACAATTTTACATAAAATAACTTTCCAACAATAATGCTTAAAATGAGCTTAAGGCTTCAATTTAAAACACAAGAATACTGTAAGCTTCAATTTACTAAAAATGAACATAATAAAACAACGAATTTCACAAAACATACTACTTCAACAATGAAGCGCCAAATGAAATTTTACAGTGAGTACACTGTAACAACAGTCCTCCTAAGCAACACTTAAACTCAAGTTCTTTCCAAGCAACACAAAAAAAGAGGAAGTACGATATTAAATAACAAGTACTTATCTACATTGCGTGTTCGGGGGAATTGTAGGCAATGAGGTGGCGATGGTGACGGCGGAGGGACAGCCACTGAACACATTGGAGAAGGTGTCCACAACAATGGTGACGCTGACGACAGAGTCGCAAATCCTCCGAAGAGAGATGACTTCCACAACTCGAAAAAGATGCTCGTGACACCACATGAAGACACCCACAAAAATACACAATACTGGAAAGTCATTCGAGCACCTCCGTTGTCGTACAAATCAGCAACAATGGCGAAACCAAAAACTGGTTCTTAACAACAATCGGGTACTCCACTCGCGTCAAAACTAAGTCACGCCGACCATCAACCACGTGCCAACACATTCGTAAAAAGAAACACAACTACCCCATAAGAGAGCCAGTACCAGAGTCCATGAGCCTGAAGACTTTTTTCCGGGACCCAAAAGTTTAGCCGAATGAAGATAGCACAAAAAATCAACAACAAAACAAAAAGAAGAAATACAATAAAAACGAACTACCACGTCACTGGCACAATTCGACAACTAAAAACATGTCAAGCAAGGTAAATAACATCGTATGTTACCAAAGAATAAACTATTGAAACAAACACTAAATAAAATAGGAATAGGGCGAAATTAATCAGAAAAGGGATTTAGATAAGTTACTAATTCGAAGTAAAACATATTTTACATAAACACTATAAGAACTTTTGAAATAAAATTACACCAAAAGCAGAAAAGCGAAACAGCAGACAGAATCTATTGGGCGAAACACTATAAAAATATAAAGATACACAAAGGATGAACAGAGTAATAATAACAATGCGAAGAGGGAAACTATATTTAGATGATAAGAAGGTACGTATGTATTTATATATATAATAAGATTCTGGAGCAAAAATGCTATAGCATGAATTTTAAACCGTAACAATATATAGAACATTTTTTTTAAATTCAACATTTAAGTATTTTATATAAAAATTAAATTAATTATGCCCGTTTGCACCGACATGACTTAGGCTTTAAGTCTTCCTAAATTTTAAGTTTGACATAAATTTCTTTGCACCACCTACAAATTTGCAACTTAAAGTTCTAAGCCAACCTTAAATTTAAGCTCCCACAAGTCGACGGTTTAAAGTCGACTTAACCTGCAAAACATCCAAACGTATTACAATTTTTGTGCCTTGTTTTGGCTAATATGCTAAATTTTGACAATTTTGACGATGATGATGATAATTTAGTAATTTTCTGTGTAATAAACATGCAAAACAGAATAAATAGAAATATTTTCATCAGGGCTGAATTTTTTGATTCATATAATGATAACGATTTTTACCTCCCGCTACCCTTGGTAAGGGAGGTATAGGGATCATGCTAAAAATCGCATATCGTGATTTTGGTAAATGACCACGTTTTAAGGTCCCTAGAATCCAATTTTAACATTTTCACGACGATGTCTGTGTGTATGGAAAGAAACCATTAGATTTTGGTGGCAATCGGATAACCGGAAATGGCAGTTTACTTGAAGCTCAAGGTAGTTTTTCTTCAAAAAATACCTTTAAATGTATTTTTCTACTCCTGCTCTGAAAATACAATTTTCTGGTTTGTTTTTCATGTTGAAAGTAACTCTTTGTAGCAATAGTGCTGCAAAATTTTGCAGCACGCTTCACAGTATCCTAGCAACGAATTTTACTTACAAATGTTGTATAGAATGTTTGTTGTTTTCATAGATACGCATCACAAATACAAAAATTGAAAATAAATGTCAAATTATTTTTAAAAACAATTCTTTATTTACTTATTTATTATCTTGCAAGAGTAGAAAAAATAGTGTATATAACACGTGTTGAAAGTCCTTTGTCGAACACAAACGATTGCAACCTTCGCTTCGCTCAGGCTGCAACTTTCGTTTTGGTTCGACAAAGATAGACTTTCAGCACTTGATATACAAATAACTATTGTTTCGCAATTTGTTATTATAAAAATTAAAGATTATTCCATTTTCTACAGGTTTGCTTTAATACTTTTTCTGTATATTCTATGGATAAATTTATAAAGTAATATAAAAATTATACCCCATAGGTAAATGGCGGGAGGTATTGTGTTGGTCACATCAGATTTTTTTAAACGATTTCGTTTAACAAAAGCAACAACACATGAATTATTAGAAATGATTGAACATGACATTTAATTCGTAAATGACAAGTATGTAAGTTAATCGTGATAAAAATGATTCATTTTTAAATTATATGATTTTCCAGAAATAATGTATCTCCTATAATGAATTAATGTTATGTTATATATAATTACAATGTTTATGTGGTTTATCGCCGATTTTTGCTGAACTGCGTTGCTGCTTACGCATATGTCAAAATACGTTTGAAGTTAGCAAGTAGTGAAATTCCCTAGAACTCAACTCAAATATTCCTTGTGCAAACGACTTATATTTTATGTCCGACTTAACATAAAACATGTCATAACAAAGTCGAGATTAAAATTTTGTTGGTGCAAACGGCCATTAAATACATAAATTTTTAAGTAACCGAAATAAATTATAAGCAGAAAACTCTAAGAAATTAGCTTTTGTTTTCAAACTAAAAGAATTATTTTTAAATTTATCTGAATATATTTCACATAAAACTAATTAATGTAGAATTTACTATTTTTACGATGATGTCGTGTGTGTGCGTGTGTGTGTGTGTGTGTGTGTGTGTGTGTGTGTGTGTGTACGTGCGTTCGTGTTTGTGTGCGTGCGCGTTTGTGCGTGCGTTCGTGCGTACGTGTGTATGTGCGTATGTGCGTGTGTGCGTGCATGTGTGTGCGTGCATGTGTGTGCGTCTGTGTGTTTGTATGTGACGATCGTTTCGGATCACATAACTCCAATACCACGATTCTAAATATTATAATTTTTTTCGTATTCTTCGAGTTTAGATTCATATGCAGACGTAATTAAATTTGGTTATAATTGGTTAACCGGAGGTACCCTCATTTGCAACTTTTCACAGTTTCTCTTGGAAAAAAATGAGTAAAATATTATTGACATTTAATGTTTAAAGATTATATCATTCTCTATACAATTTGATTACATTTTATACTTCATAGTCAATAAATATAGAGTTAAAGAATTATAAAGATTTTAAATTTCATAAATCAGCCAGCTATGCTAACCATGGAAATTGCTAATATATTCAGATAATAACATGAATTAATAGCTTAGTAGTAGAAGGTAAAAGACAGAGAGAGAGAGAGGGGAAGACCAAAGATAAGTTGGAAGGACTGTATTGAGAATGGGAAAAGCTAAAGAAGAAGATGTCAGTGCCAAGTGCAATTTGCATAGTGTGTTTATGAAATAATTTTACTGGAAATATATGATCTTTTGCAAGAAAATTTATTTATGGAATTTGTACAGTGTGTCCACTGTAAGCGGGCCACCATTGCTAACTTTCTTATTTGAAGAGATAGAAAGACGATTAAATGGACAAAGTTGGGCGATATTATACGACAAATTTAACGGTGAAAAATACAAAACAATTGAACATCAAATTCACGACTTATTCAACAAATTAACATTTTTTTAAATGGAATGCCATATTGAAAATGGTACCAATTAAAATATTTTTATTATCTGAATGTAAAAGTTCATTATCACTATGCCTTTAAAATTAAAAACAAAAGAGTTATTTCAAGTTGAAATTTAAATATTTTATTTCATATTTTAATATACATATATCATTGTTGCTATGGAAACAACAGAAACTAACATTAAACAAAGAACAATTGACATTTTATTGATAGATGCTGTCAACAAAATGGAAAAATATACTAATGTGAATTAGTTGATATGCTTTTTGTTTATGCAAAGTGCAATAAAAATTCTGTAGCCAGTGCGCAAAAGTATTTAGAACTATATCCCAACAGACCTCAACCCAATAGAACATATTTTAGGAAAATTGAACAATTTTTTTAAGTTTACTAGTTAATAATTAATTTTGTTATTTGTATTTGTTTTTTCCATAGCAACAATATTGTATTTGTATCAAAATATGAAATAAAATATTTAAATTTCAACTTGAAATAACTCTTTTTTTTTAATTTTAGAGGCATAGTGACAACGAACTTTTATATTCAGATAATAAAAATCTTTTAAATGGTACCATTTTCATTTTGGCATTCCATTTAAAAAAATGTTAATTTGTTGAATAAGTCGCGAATTTGATGTTCAATTGTTTTGTATTTTTCACCGTTAAATTTGTCGTATAATATCGCCCAACTCTGTCCATTTAATCGTCTTTCTATCTCTTCAAATAAGAAAGTTAGCAATGGTGGCCCGCTTACAGTGGACACACTGTACTTAATTAACAGGATTGACGGAAGGTATTGTGCTGGCCACATTAAATTTTTTTTACTGCACTCCTACAAATAAATAATTTTGGGGCAGAATAAATATTATAAGAAATAATAATATACTCAACACCGCAAGGTAAATTGAGTGACAGACTACGTATGATGATGATGATGATGATAAATATTATAGTTACTTTGTGTTAAATGGTTCGCAAATATTGTGTTTTCTTTTTATTAGCAAGGGATTTACAATGTTTTGTTATTCTAGTATTTCCGGAGAATAGAGACTAGAAAGTTTCTGTTTGTGGAAATTTATATTTACAAAGATTTCAATGCTGTTTTATACTCTATCCCTTATAAACCGACCTTGTCTGAGGCAGGTATACTAGACAATAAAAATCCGACAAAGATATTATTCAAATAGGTACCTCTAGGTAAGGAAGGTATTGTCTTTGGTCAAAAAATTCGTTTTCATTGAATAAGCATGTTTTAGGGTCTTCACAGTACGATTTTACTATTTTTACGATGATGTCTGTATGTGTGTGTGTGTGTGTGTGCGTGTGTTCGAATGTGTGTGTGTGTATGTGGCTGTGCAAAAGATCTCTGAGATGACATGCCCAATTAAGTTTTTGATTTCTTTCTTTGGTAGCAGACATAGTGACAAGGCAGTCAAAACACATTTTAGGTAGTCTAGAGTCTTGCATTTCTAATAATTTAACCCAATAAGACAGCATAGGTTTATGGATAATATTACTTAGAAAATATCTTCCAGTTTCTAGACGTACTACATAGTTAGCAGTATTACGTGGCCAGTTAAAGACTGACTTAAAAAAAGACGTTTGTATTGACTCTAACTCTAAAGTGTACCTGCAGCCCCAAATTTCCGTGGCATATAGAAGTGAGCTTAGAATTGTTGCATCGAAAAGAACATTTTTATCTTCCCAAGAGTTGGATTTGCAATTACCCAAGATTTGTTTCAAGCAATTTAAAGCTTTAGTAGCTTTCTGTTTAGATAGTATCAACTGATCTTTAAATCCACCATTACTACTAAAAATTAGACCGAAATATTGGAACTTTTTAACAGTTTCTATTCTTTCATATTTGTAGGTAAAATTGAATGATTTCAAATTATTATTCTTTATACGATTTGATTGCATTTTATATTTCATATTCAACAGATATAGAGTTAAACATTTATAAAGATAATAAATTTTATAAATCAGCCAGCTGTGCTAACTTAACCATGGAAACTGCTAATATATTCAGGTAATTGAAATTGACAGACGTCAGTATCAATAAAAAGTACATGAATGAAAGAATAAGAGAAATACCTCTAGTGTTGGGCGTTTCTAGAAAGATATAAGAGAGACGATTACATTGGTTTCAACATGTCATGAGGAGAGATGAGTATATTGGAAGAATTAATACCTTATAACAGAAGGTGGAAGAAACATAGGAAGAACAAATATAAGATGAAAGGAAAGAAAAGGAACTGAATAAGGACGACATACAAAACAAAAATTAGTGGAAGAAGAAAATAATAAATAGCAACCCCCTAACGAATGGGAGAAACTAAAGAAGAAGAAGATGTTAGTGTCAAGTGCAATTCGCATAGTTTGTTTATGTAATAATTTAACTGGAAATATAGGATCTTTTGCAATAAAATGTATGTGTAGGGCGCGTGCAATGACGTAACTTTGCTGACTTTGGCAAGCCGATATGTGGACCCGTATCAAAATAAAAGCTATTAATTACGTCCATAACTGACAAATGTCATAATTTTTCATTCAAAATTTCATGATTTTCTTATTTCATGTGGTTTATTTATTGTCAGGGGTGTGGAATTCAGTTGCCGAGAAAAGGAATCATAAAATACCAAAAAAAAAGAAAATTTGAATGAAATATTTGGACGTGAGGATGACCCGCAAAACAGAAATGAATGGAAGAAGAAAATAAAAAATAGCGACCCCTAACGAATGGGAAGAGCTAAAGAAGAAGATGTCAGTGTCATGTGCCATTTGCATGAAATAATAATACTGGAAATTTAGAACCTTTTGCAAGAAAATTTATGTATGGAATTTGTACATAATACACAGGATTGACGGAAGGTATTGTGCTGGCCACATCAGATTTTTTAAATATATACTTGATTCAAGTTTTTATTATTTATATAAATATGAGTATAAATATATAATCATGGCATATTACCTAGTTTTGGGGATATCAATCTGCTTTTATTCGCAACTGTCGGTATTGACGACATATCTATATTGTTAAGGATATTTACTTTGTGCTATTTGAAAATTGTAAATAATGTCGATAACTATTTTTTTGTAATTAACTTACATGATTCTGTTCTGAAAAATCAGTACAATTTTTATAGCGTTAGTAAAGGAAAGAGACGAGTATTTGTCTCACGAAGAAACTAATGGGTCGATTCTGTTCATATTTCTATAAGTTTGTAAATTTATAAATTTGTAGCTAAATTTTGAGGAAAATCCTATCTGTAGGATTTTATGGTTTCCAGATGTGTTTGAAGTATAAAAGGGATAACAGAATAACAGGTTCATTTCATCCCATTGTATATTCCAAAGTTATATATTTATTTGATCGCTGTTCTTATGTTTGGAGTCTTCGAGTTTTTACCTTCTGTCGCTTTTGATCGTGAGTTTTTAATTAATAAGCACGTTTTAGAGTCCCTAGAATACAATTTTACTATTTTTATGATGATTTTAAGATGATGTATACATATACAGGCTGTCATCGAAATCGCCGTCTTCGATATCTCCCGTGTCAGTTTATTAACAGAATTTATTCGTCTACTCAAGGAGAATAAAGTAAAATTATTTACACATATACAGGTGTTGCATTACGGCTCGGCGAGAATTGTTTCTCTTTTTTTAAATAGAACACCGTATTATATATTTTGAATTGTATTTTATTCACCTATACGAACATATGAATTTTGTTTTAGTTTTCCACGGCGTTGCCAAGTTATTCTGTTTTTTCTCTAAAAAAGACCGAATACACGCATTGCTTTATAAAGGCATACTGAAGTTATTTTAATAGTAAAAATTAAGAATTTTCTTTCTGTATAACTGTATTTATACTCTATGTTCTGACTTATTTTTTTTTAAATGTAATTATACAGAGTGTTCAATAAAGCGAATCAAATGTGCTCTATTTCAAATGACTATAACTCGTCATTTTCAAATGGAACATCCTATATTTTATTATTTAGTTGTGTGTATTTTTGTATTTTCTTCATATGTTATTAAGGGTATCCTATGCCTAAAACCAATAATTTCGGAGATTTTCACCATTTTTCTCTAAATGTATATATTTAATTAAAAATTAAATCTAGTATACCATGGATATTGTTTTTTGAATAAGAAACAATTGCAGTAATTAAGTAAATTAATTGATTATTATGAGTCTCTCGCAAGAAGAACTTACGAATATGGTGTACGCACTTGGAGAAGCGGAAAGAAACCCTCTTTTTTCGTACTGAACATGACCATTTCTTTCAAACCTTTCCCTTAGTTTTTCAAAAAGAACGCGGATTTGGATGTCGTCTTCCCGGAAACCGTGCATAAATTCTTGATGCCAAAAAAGGGTTTTCTCCAAGTATATGTATATATATATATATATATATATATGTATGTATATTGTAACGTTCAATTTTTTATTTTTTTTATAAATTCATTATTTATGAAATAGTTAAGCGCCTTACAATTTATTTAGTACGTCCCTGGTATATACGGTCACTTAATTGAATGTACGCGTGCCGAACGTTTTTGCAAAATTTGGGGCTTGGGGTTTCTGCCGTGAAACGAGCCGGTAGTGTCTTTTTGGTCTTGCCACTCTCACGTGCTCTAATAAAGTCTGTGCCACTAGTAGTGCCGTTTTTAATAATTAAGTTGAGTATCGTCGATTATCGTCTCTACCGAAAGAGTAGAAAATTTTGCCTCAACTAAAGTTCTCCGCGAGTGAGGAGTCAAAGTTTTGCACACGTGGTAGCAGTATTGTCTGTGTGCGCCCATTGTCTCGACCTATCGTAAAATTTTAGTATCGGGCGTCCAGATTTTCCCGTATTTTGGGGAGTTAGTAAGACTTTTAGTGCCGTGAACCGAGTGATTTTCACCGTGCATCCAAAACACGCTTCGCCGAATCCAGCCAAATTTTGGGCCGCCATTTCTACCCAGTTCCATTGCCGCCGCCAATTGTGTTGGATTTGGACATCGTTTCCATGGCCACTCAGCATCCCAGATGAGTACTACCTACTTTTGTTTGAAGTGTTATATTTGTCTCACCAAGTTCATTTTCATCATTTTTCTGCGTGCACTTTGTGTTGTGCGCGTGCGCGTTTAGTTTTGTCAGTGACGCACTTACTGTGCGCCGTGCAGATATAATTTATACTATTTTGAGGATTGATCCTATGATTTTGTGCTCTTATTACCGTCGATCTAGTTGTAATTTGCATTATTATTTTTTCCTTGTAATAAATTTTGTCCTTGCAGCAGTAATATTTTGTTCAGATTTTCTTTGGTGGCCTGCCCTACGCCACTGGTTTGTAATTGTAAATTTAAGATAATTTCATGCGCACATTTCACCTTCCCCCTTCATCACTTCATTTTTCAGTATAAGTTGGGACAACAATTTGTCAATTATTGCGAGATTTATTTATGTTGGTTAATAAACCGTATTTGTCAAAATTTATTCACACTTTTGTTATAAACAAACCTAATTTGACACGTAACCCTTGTCTTAAAATTTCATCCTTTGAACCCTCTTATATTTTCAGCTTGAGTTAATATTTTGGTATTTTTCGTGAATGGGGTTCATTGTTAAAATTCCTGGCGCCCTTATAAAAGTAAGTAAGATAAAATTTGTGATTTACCTTTACAACCCCTCCCCCTCTCTGCTAGCTAGCCGGTGTCATGTGTGGGAAGCCACTTTTGCGGTAAGTGCCCGTATAGTTTATGTTTTGCCAACTGATTATAATAAATTTTATTATTTGGAAAAAAGGGTACGTGGCAAATTTGGCGCCCAACAACGTGGGGCCCTTCTTATGTTATTTCTACTATATAATTTTTGTCAGCAAAGAGGGGATGATTTGAATACGTGTGAAATTAGGTTTATAATTTTAGTTGATTATAATATTTACTTGTGTAAAGTTAAATTTTATCTGCATTTTCTCTATTCTACGTTTTCGATTAATGAACGTATTTTTTTTGTTCGTTTATTTAACTTACGAAAAGTTGGTAGTACTAGTACTCATTGTTACATTTTCATTTTTTTTCTTTACATTTATTTTATTAAAATTTAATAGAAAATGGATCCTACCCGATTGGCGCGCGATGAACTGGAGTATGAACTTTCTGTTCGTGGTTATAATTCTTTAATAGCTTTTTCTGTCGCGGACATGCGCAAAGCTTTGACCTCTGAACTAAAAAAGGAAAAATTCGGTACGCTTAGAACGGAAAACGACATTGACTCAGATGCAGAGTTAACAATTTGCACTCAAAAATTAGTCGAACTTGAGACTTTACAAGAGTCGATACGAAGCCCTTCACAAACTAACGAGTATAAGAAATTTTCATCTAAAGTATCGCACATTTTAGGTCGGTTATCGCGAATCAGTGAGGCAAATGAGGATATCGGAAAGTCGGTGGCTATTTTACGTCAAAAAATTTATGATTTAGAAATGAAAGCAATAGATACTATTGAGACAGAAACGGTAGTAAATTCGGAACAAACAAATCTTTCCTCGTCGAGTACAGTTAGCGCTAATGCATCCCTACCAGTATCTTTACCGTACTCCAAAAATCATGTACCAATATGTAAATGGAATTTGTCATTTAGTGGAGACGGAAGCGGTATAAGTATTAATGCATTTTTAGAAAGAGTTGACGAGTATAGAATTTCGCGCAAAGTATCGAAGTTCGAACTTTTTGATTCAGCTATAGAACTATTAACCGGACAAGCTAGAATTTGGTATCGATCAGTTAGGTCAAAAGTCACTACTTGGGATGAACTAGTTAAGTTGATGAAAGAAGAATTTGAACCTTTTGGATATGAATACGAATTATGGGCAGAAATTAGATCACGAACTCAAGGTCAGTCTGAACGTGTCGGTGCATATTTCGCCTGTATGATAAATTTATTCTCTAGATTACCTATACCTCCTTCCGAGAAAGAAAAACTCAATATATTGCGTCGTAATATGTGTCCATATTTTATACACCATACAGCCCTTTGCGATATAGAAACTATGGACGAATTATTAAAGATTTGTAAACGTTTGGAGAATAATAAATTTTTAGCTGAAAATACTCCGGTATCTCAACCAAAAAGACGCAGTATAATTGAACCAGACCTTGCGACACCTAATACGAAATCTCGTACTTGCACAGTGAATTCACCATCAATCCCTACTACCCAACAATGTTGGAATTGTAAAAAACCCGGTCATCGGTTTAGTGATTGCAAGATAGAGAAACGAAAATTTTGCTTTAAATGCGGAAATCCGAATCACACGACTATATCGTGTCCGAAATGTAATTCAAAAAAACGTTTAGGGACGAGAATCTCGCTGAACCGGAAGTTCTTGCGCCCTAGTAAATCGGTTCAAGCTACTGAATGGGAAAATTGGTTATCTAAAGTTAGAGAACATTTCTTGAAGCCAAAAATTAATTCATTCCTATTATCATTACCTTTAGACAACAGACCCTATTTGAAAATAAATATTTTTGGTATAACTTTTAATGGATTGCTTGATTCGGAAGCTTCGCATACTATTTTAGGTCAAAAAGGGTGGGAACTATTAAAGAATTTTAGGCTACCTTTAGAAAGCACGATTACTCATTGTGTTGTGGCAAATAATACTGCATGTAGAAGTATCGGATCATTAAATTTACCTATATCGTTAGAGAATAAAAATAGTATTTTGACAGTATTAGTTGTACCTTCAATCCCATATGAAATAATATTAGGCGTAGATTTTTGGTTAGCTATGAACATAATATCTAATTTAAAGGAAGGCTCTTGGTCATTCGGCACCAGTGTATCTGCGAATAATTTAGAGACAGTCTCACTGCAGTCCCTTGATGACTCGCAAACTAATATCTTGAATAAACTATTAGCTAATTATTCATCCTTAACTAAAAATAATATCGGTTGCACAAATGTAGTGCAACATGAAATAAAGTGTGATGCGCAACCAATAAAGCAAAGGTACTATCCCGTGAATCCGAAAACACAGGAAATTTTTAATTGTGAATTAGATAAAATGTTGAAAGATGGGATAGTCGAACCGTCAAATAGTCCTTGGTCTAGTCCTGCTTTACTCGTTAAGAAGAAAGACAATACGCATAGATTTGTAATTGATTACCGCAAATTAAATTCGGGGACGAAAAAGGTACGTGGCAATATATATGACGATTCTTTCGGATTCGATAACTCCAATACTACAATTCAAAAAATCTGTTATGGCCGGCACAATACCTCTCGGCATTTTTATTTTATATTGCATAGAGCGCGAGTAGTTATGTGACTTTGTTAGCCTTGGCAAGCAGATATGGGGGCCCGTGTCAAAATGAAAGCTAGTAATAATGTACATAGGTGTCACGTATCATAAGTTTTCATTCAAAACATTATGATTTTCCAAATCCATGTGGATTATTTTCCTCGCCAAGTATATTCCATACTATTGATGACATATAAGCAACATGATATCAGAATATTTTGAAATTTTTAATACAAAATAATGACATATGATATTTGTGACATCTATGTAAATAACTATTAGCTGTTATTCTGACACGGTCCCATAAATCTGCTTGCCAAGGCCAACAACGGAAACGAGCTTAATTACAACAAATTATTCTATATTTTTATATACTATATCTCAAAACCTACACGAGATATAATAAAAAAATTAAATGCGTCGGATTGAGAATTTAATTTTCTTTAATATTACCGAGAAAAAAATATTATAAATATTAATTTAATTTCAATTTAATAATAAGATTTTTTTTCAAGAAGCTGCTACTTCCAGTTGTCCAATTGTTACCAAAACCTTTTCAGATCTTCCAATGAATGTCCGATTGGGAAATACGTAATTAAACAAATTTAAAGTGTTATAGTTTTTGAGTAATCGTCCTCCCAACGTCCCCCACACATACACACACACATACATCCACACACACACACACACACACACACACACACACACACACACACACACACACACACACACACACACACACACAGACATCATCATAAAAATGTTAAAATCGTTTTGTAGGGACCTTAAAACGTGCTTATTCATTAAAATCTGGATATGCGATTTTTAGCATGAATCCAATACCTCTCTTAGCTTGAGGTAAAAATTACATTTTTTTCGTATTCCTCTTCCTTACATCCATTTATGCACACGACGTGACTAGATTTTCGTTATAATTGGTCAACCGGAAGTACCCTTATTTGGAGATTTTAACAATTTTTCTTGACAACACGCTATTAAATATCACTTTTCACATTTAATGTTTTTATAATTATTGAAGAATATTTTATGCTTCATATGCAATGGAGTTAGATTTAAATGCTATAACCATGGAAAGAGCTAGGTACTATATTAAGAAAATTTTGATTGACAGATGTCAGCATGTCAGTGTCAAACTCAAAATAATTCGGGTAGTTTACATTTTCAACAAATTATAAAATCTACATAAATGGTTAGAAATTTCAACAAAATGATGTCGGTTACTTTAAATATAAACTTACAAATTTAAAAAAACTGTAGGCCAAATGACTGGTGATAATAGTTCGACCGCCATTCTAAGGGTCATTTTCTAGTCCAGATGTGGCTTGTACCGCTTTGGCACAATGAAAAACAACTTCGTAAAAATCCAGTGCGTACAGAAAACCTACATTGAAAGACATATGGGACAATACTCAGGAAAATGTACATGGCTTAGAGATACAATGCCTAATATAATTAAGCTGGTATTACTAATAAACACGATGTAACCCAATATTAAATGGCGGTATACTTGAGTAATATATTCAGCCATGGTAAGATTCTCACCATTAGCGTACGTTTTATAATTTGTTTGTTGAAAATATTAACCGGCCGAACTAATATGAGTTTGGGCTCGTAGTGTGTTTGTGTTATAATTTTACTGAAAATATAGAATCTTTTGCAAGAAAAATTCTGTATGGAATTTGTATAAAATACATAGAACTGACGCAAGGTAATGTGCTGGTCACTTCAATTTTTTTCTATACAACGTGAATATGTACTATATAGTATAACAAACTTTAGTAATTTGTTGGGGTTATGACATGACCATAGGTTCTATTCATACATACAATCCCAAGAAACGCATAAACTTATTTGAATAAATGCACTCAATAAAAATATAATACTAACATAAAAATTGCACAGCATCTTTTTAATAAAAGATAATAAATTTTTGTTGGTCGAATAAAACTTAAATTTCTATATTTTTATATTTTACCGTTTCAGTTTATCTTTACGTATAGTTATTTTTCAACTTTACCACATTAAATTTCTGTAAAACAAAAAGTAATTTATTTATTGTTACAACGATAAAATGTAACATCGAAATGTCGATACATCGGTACAGTCTATATATGTATATATTCCAATACACCGATACATCGGCTTTCTCGGTATAAATTGATATATTTATCATATCAATTATTGATATTCAAATCTTGATACCAAATAGCCCTGCTATACCTAGTGATTTAAGTTTTCAAGACCTATATACATATTATGTATATAAATTTGTGAAAATAAGAGAAATGAGATAAAAACTATTACCTGTGCGTGCGTAAATGAGTTCGCGCATGAGCACTATAAAGCATAAATGGCATGAAAAAGCTCGAAACTCAAGCCAAACCTAACATTAAAAAATCTGATGTGCCTAGCACAATACCTGCCGTCAATTCTATGTATTATTTACAAATTCTATACATAAACTTTCTTGCAAAAGATTCTATATTTCTAGTAAAATTATTTCATAAACAAACTATGCAAATGGCACTTGCTTTAGATTTTCTTATTCGTTAGGGGTCGCTATTTTTTATTTTATTTTTCCATTCATTTCTATTTTGCGGATCGTCCTCATTTAGTTGCTTTTCTCTAAAGCCTTCCGCAATACAGTCCTTCCATCTTATATTTGGTCTTCCTCTCTTTCTTCTACCTTCTATTAAGCTATTCACTCTTCTTCAAACATATCTTTCATCTCTCCTCATGACATGTTTAAACCAATGTAATCGTCTCTCTAGTTTTCTAGAAACTTTTAATACTCGAGTTATTTCCCTTATTCTTTCATTGCTTACCGTATCTTTCCGTGTCTTCCCCAAAATCCATCTCAACATCCTCATCTCCACATTAATTTTCTTTTGATTGACACTGGCATCTATCCACCAGCTGCCAGTTAGAATTTTCTTAATATAGTAGCTGTTTCCATGAATATATAGCATAGCTGGCTGATTTATGAAATTTAATTTCTTTAACTCTATATCCACTGAATATGAATAAAAAAATGCAATTAAATCGTATAGATAATAGAATAATCTATAATATTTACAATAACATTAAATGTATAAATAATATTTAACCGTGATTTTTAAAGAAAAACTGTTAAAATCTTCAAACGAGAGTACTTCCGATTGACCAATTATAACCAAAATCTAATCAAGTCTGAATATGGATGTAAGAAAGAGGTACACGTAAGAATTGTAATTTTTGTACACACACATACACACGCACACACACACACACACACACACACACACACACACACATATAGACATCATCATAAAAACAGTAAAATCGTATTGTAGAGACCCTAAAACGTGCTTATACATTGAAAACTCACCACCGATTTTTTTGACCAAAGACAATACCTTCCTTACTTAGAGGTGACGGAAGGTAAAAAGCTTGAATTTTCAAGCCAAGCCAACATTTTTACCTCTCGCTAAGAGAGGTATTGCATTCATGCTAAAAATCGCATATCCAGATTTTATTGAATAAGCACGTTTTAAGGTCCCTACAATCCGATTTTAACATTTTTACGATGATGTCTGTGTGTGTGTGTGTGTGTGTGTGTGTGTGTGTGTGTGGATGTGTGTGTGTGGGATGTTGGAAGGACGGTTACTCAAAAACTATAAGACTTAAAATTTGTTTAACAACGTATTTCCCAATCGGACATTCATGGGAAGATCTGAAAAGGTTTTGGTAATAATTGGACAACCGGAAGTAGAAGATTCTTGAAAAAAAATCTTCTAAATATTATTTTTTGAAAATTTTTCGTGGTAATATTAAAGAAAATTAAATTCTCTATCTGATACATTTAAATATTTTATTATATATTCCATAGATTTAGAGATAAAAGAAGTATAATAAAAATATTATTGACATTTAATGTTTAAAGATTATATCATTCTCTATACAATTTGATTACATTTTATACTTCATAGTCAATAAATATAGAGTTAAAGAATTATAAAGATTTTAAATTTCATAAATCAGCCAGCTATGCTAACCATGGAAATTGCTAATATATTCAGATAATAACATGAATTAATAGCTTAGTAGTAGAAGGTAAAAGACAGAGAGAGAGAGAGGGGAAGACCAAAGATAAGTTGGAAGGACTGTATTGAGAATGGGAAAAGCTAAAGAAGAAGATGTCAGTGCCAAGTGCAATTTGCATAGTGTGTTTATGAAATAATTTTACTGGAAATATATGATCTTTTGCAAGAAAATTTATTTATGGAATTTGTACAGTGTGTCCACTGTAAGCGGGCCACCATTGCTAACTTTCTTATTTGAAGAGATAGAAAGACGATTAAATGGACAAAGTTGGGCGATATTATACGACAAATTTAACGGTGAAAAATACAAAACAATTGAACATCAAATTCACGACTTATTCAACAAATTAACATTTTTTTAAATGGAATGCCATATTGAAAATGGTACCAATTAAAATATTTTTATTATCTGAATGTAAAAGTTCATTATCACTATGCCTTTAAAATTAAAAACAAAAGAGTTATTTCAAGTTGAAATTTAAATATTTTATTTCATATTTTAATATACATATATCATTGTTGCTATGGAAACAACAGAAACTAACATTAAACAAAGAACAATTGACATTTTATTGATAGATGCTGTCAACAAAATGGAAAAATATACTAATGTGAATTAGTTGATATGCTTTTTGTTTATGCAAAGTGCAATAAAAATTCTGTAGCCAGTGCGCAAAAGTATTTAGAACTATATCCCAACAGACCTCAACCCAATAGAACATATTTTAGGAAAATTGAACAATTTTTTTAAGTTTACTAGTTAATAATTAATTTTGTTATTTGTATTTGTTTTTTCCATAGCAACAATATTGTATTTGTATCAAAATATGAAATAAAATATTTAAATTTCAACTTGAAATAACTCTTTTGTTTTTAATTTTAGAGGCATAGTGACAACGAACTTTTATATTCAGATAATAAAAATCTTTTAAATGGTACCATTTTCATTTTGGCATTCCATTTAAAAAAATGTTAATTTGTTGAATAAGTCGCGAATTTGATGTTCAATTGTTTTGTATTTTTCACCGTTAAATTTGTCGTATAATATCGCCCAACTCTGTCCATTTAATCGTCTTTCTATCTCTTCAAATAAGAAAGTTAGCAATGGTGGCCCGCTTACAGTGGACACACTGTACTTAATTAACAGGATTGACGGAAGGTATTGTGCTGGCCACATTAAATTTTTTTTACTGCACTCCTACAAATAAATAATTTTGGGGCAGAATAAATATTATAAGAAATAATAATATACTCAACACCGCAAGGTAAATTGAGTGACAGACTACGTATGATGATGATGATGATGATAAATATTATAGTTACTTTGTGTTAAATGGTTCGCAAATATTGTGTTTTCTTTTTATTAGCAAGGGATTTACAATGTTTTGTTATTCTAGTATTTCCGGAGAATAGAGACTAGAAAGTTTCTGTTTGTGGAAATTTATATTTACAAAGATTTCAATGCTGTTTTATACTCTATCCCTTATAAACCGACCTTGTCTGAGGCAGGTATACTAGACAATAAAAATCCGACAAAGATATTATTCAAATAGGTACCTCTAGGTAAGGAAGGTATTGTCTTTGGTCAAAAAATTCGTTTTCATTGAATAAGCATGTTTTAGGGTCTTCACAGTACGATTTTACTATTTTTACGATGATGTCTGTATGTGTGTGTGTGTGTGTGTGCGTGTGTTCGAATGTGTGTGTGTGTATGTGGCTGTGCAAAAGATCTCTGAGATGACATGCCCAATTAAGTTTTTGATTTCTTTCTTTGGTAGCAGACATAGTGACAAGGCAGTCAAAACACATTTTAGGTAGTCTAGAGTCTTGCATTTCTAATAATTTAACCCAATAAGACAGCATAGGTTTATGGATAATATTACTTAGAAAATATCTTCCAGTTTCTAGACGTACTACATAGTTAGCAGTATTACGTGGCCAGTTAAAGACTGACTTAAAAAAAGACGTTTGTATTGACTCTAACTCTAAAGTGTACCTGCAGCCCCAAATTTCCGTGGCATATAGAAGTGAGCTTAGAATTGTTGCATCGAAAAGAACATTTTTATCTTCCCAAGAGTTGGATTTGCAATTACCCAAGATTTGTTTCAAGCAATTTAAAGCTTTAGTAGCTTTCTGTTTAGATAGTATCAACTGATCTTTAAATCCACCATTACTACTAAAAATTAGACCGAAATATTGGAACTTTTTAACAGTTTCTATTCTTTCATATTTGTAGGTAAAATTGAATGATTTCAAATTATTATTCTTTATACGATTTGATTGCATTTTATATTTCATATTCAACAGATATAGAGTTAAACATTTATAAAGATAATAAATTTTATAAATCAGCCAGCTGTGCTAACTTAACCATGGAAACTGCTAATATATTCAGGTAATTGAAATTGACAGACGTCAGTATCAATAAAAAGTACATGAATGAAAGAATAAGAGAAATACCTCTAGTGTTGGGCGTTTCTAGAAAGATATAAGAGAGACGATTACATTGGTTTCAACATGTCATGAGGAGAGATGAGTATATTGGAAGAATTAATACCTTATAACAGAAGGTGGAAGAAACATAGGAAGAACAAATATAAGATGAAAGGAAAGAAAAGGAACTGAATAAGGACGACATACAAAACAAAAATTAGTGGAAGAAGAAAATAATAAATAGCAACCCCCTAACGAATGGGAGAAACTAAAGAAGAAGAAGATGTTAGTGTCAAGTGCAATTCGCATAGTTTGTTTATGTAATAATTTAACTGGAAATATAGGATCTTTTGCAATAAAATGTATGTGTAGGGCGCGTGCAATGACGTAACTTTGCTGACTTTGGCAAGCCGATATGTGGACCCGTATCAAAATAAAAGCTATTAATTACGTCCATAACTGACAAATGTCATAATTTTTCATTCAAAATTTCATGATTTTCTTATTTCATGTGGTTTATTTATTGTCAGGGGTGTGGAATTCAGTTGCCGAGAAAAGGAATCATAAAATACCAAAAAAAAAGAAAATTTGAATGAAATATTTGGACGTGAGGATGACCCGCAAAACAGAAATGAATGGAAGAAGAAAATAAAAAATAGCGACCCCTAACGAATGGGAAGAGCTAAAGAAGAAGATGTCAGTGTCATGTGCCATTTGCATGAAATAATAATACTGGAAATTTAGAACCTTTTGCAAGAAAATTTATGTATGGAATTTGTACATAATACACAGGATTGACGGAAGGTATTGTGCTGGCCACATCAGATTTTTTAAATATATACTTGATTCAAGTTTTTATTATTTATATAAATATGAGTATAAATATATAATCATGGCATATTACCTAGTTTTGGGGATATCAATCTGCTTTTATTCGCAACTGTCGGTATTGACGACATATCTATATTGTTAAGGATATTTACTTTGTGCTATTTGAAAATTGTAAATAATGTCGATAACTATTTTTTTGTAATTAACTTACATGATTCTGTTCTGAAAAATCAGTACAATTTTTATAGCGTTAGTAAAGGAAAGAGACGAGTATTTGTCTCACGAAGAAACTAATGGGTCGATTCTGTTCATATTTCTATAAGTTTGTAAATTTATAAATTTGTAGCTAAATTTTGAGGAAAATCCTATCTGTAGGATTTTATGGTTTCCAGATGTGTTTGAAGTATAAAAGGGATAACAGAATAACAGGTTCATTTCATCCCATTGTATATTCCAAAGTTATATATTTATTTGATCGCTGTTCTTATGTTTGGAGTCTTCGAGTTTTTACCTTCTGTCGCTTTTGATCGTGAGTTTTTAATTAATAAGCACGTTTTAGAGTCCCTAGAATACAATTTTACTATTTTTATGATGATTTTAAGATGATGTATACATATACAGGCTGTCATCGAAATCGCCGTCTTCGATATCTCCCGTGTCAGTTTATTAACAGAATTTATTCGTCTACTCAAGGAGAATAAAGTAAAATTATTTACACATATACAGGTGTTGCATTACGGCTCGGCGAGAATTGTTTCTCTTTTTTTAAATAGAACACCGTATTATATATTTTGAATTGTATTTTATTCACCTATACGAACATATGAATTTTGTTTTAGTTTTCCACGGCGTTGCCAAGTTATTCTGTTTTTTCTCTAAAAAAGACCGAATACACGCATTGCTTTATAAAGGCATACTGAAGTTATTTTAATAGTAAAAATTAAGAATTTTCTTTCTGTATAACTGTATTTATACTCTATGTTCTGACTTATTTTTTTTTAAATGTAATTATACAGAGTGTTCAATAAAGCGAATCAAATGTGCTCTATTTCAAATGACTATAACTCGTCATTTTCAAATGGAACATCCTATATTTTATTATTTAGTTGTGTGTATTTTTGTATTTTCTTCATATGTTATTAAGGGTATCCTATGCCTAAAACCAATAATTTCGGAGATTTTCACCATTTTTCTCTAAATGTATATATTTAATTAAAAATTAAATCTAGTATACCATGGATATTGTTTTTTGAATAAGAAACAATTGCAGTAATTAAGTAAATTAATTGATTATTATGAGTCTCTCGCAAGAAGAACTTACGAATATGGTGTACGCACTTGGAGAAGCGGAAAGAAACCCTCTTTTTTCGTACTGAACATGACCATTTCTTTCAAACCTTTCCCTTAGTTTTTCAAAAAGAACGCGGATTTGGATGTCGTCTTCCCGGAAACCGTGCATAAATTCTTGATGCCAAAAAAGGGTTTTCTCCAAGTATATGTATATATATATATATATATATATATGTATGTATATTGTAACGTTCAATTTTTTATTTTTTTTATAAATTCATTATTTATGAAATAGTTAAGCGCCTTACAATTTATTTAGTACGTCCCTGGTATATACGGTCACTTAATTGAATGTACGCGTGCCGAACGTTTTTGCAAAATTTGGGGCTTGGGGTTTCTGCCGTGAAACGAGCCGGTAGTGTCTTTTTGGTCTTGCCACTCTCACGTGCTCTAATAAAGTCTGTGCCACTAGTAGTGCCGTTTTTAATAATTAAGTTGAGTATCGTCGATTATCGTCTCTACCGAAAGAGTAGAAAATTTTGCCTCAACTAAAGTTCTCCGCGAGTGAGGAGTCAAAGTTTTGCACACGTGGTAGCAGTATTGTCTGTGTGCGCCCATTGTCTCGACCTATCGTAAAATTTTAGTATCGGGCGTCCAGATTTTCCCGTATTTTGGGGAGTTAGTAAGACTTTTAGTGCCGTGAACCGAGTGATTTTCACCGTGCATCCAAAACACGCTTCGCCGAATCCAGCCAAATTTTGGGCCGCCATTTCTACCCAGTTCCATTGCCGCCGCCAATTGTGTTGGATTTGGACATCGTTTCCATGGCCACTCAGCATCCCAGATGAGTACTACCTACTTTTGTTTGAAGTGTTATATTTGTCTCACCAAGTTCATTTTCATCATTTTTCTGCGTGCACTTTGTGTTGTGCGCGTGCGCGTTTAGTTTTGTCAGTGACGCACTTACTGTGCGCCGTGCAGATATAATTTATACTATTTTGAGGATTGATCCTATGATTTTGTGCTCTTATTACCGTCGATCTAGTTGTAATTTGCATTATTATTTTTTCCTTGTAATAAATTTTGTCCTTGCAGCAGTAATATTTTGTTCAGATTTTCTTTGGTGGCCTGCCCTACGCCACTGGTTTGTAATTGTAAATTTAAGATAATTTCATGCGCACATTTCACCTTCCCCCTTCATCACTTCATTTTTCAGTATAAGTTGGGACAACAATTTGTCAATTATTGCGAGATTTATTTATGTTGGTTAATAAACCGTATTTGTCAAAATTTATTCACACTTTTGTTATAAACAAACCTAATTTGACACGTAACCCTTGTCTTAAAATTTCATCCTTTGAACCCTCTTATATTTTCAGCTTGAGTTAATATTTTGGTATTTTTCGTGAATGGGGTTCATTGTTAAAATTCCTGGCGCCCTTATAAAAGTAAGTAAGATAAAATTTGTGATTTACCTTTACAACCCCTCCCCCTCTCTGCTAGCTAGCCGGTGTCATGTGTGGGAAGCCACTTTTGCGGTAAGTGCCCGTATAGTTTATGTTTTGCCAACTGATTATAATAAATTTTATTATTTGGAAAAAAGGGTACGTGGCAAATTTGGCGCCCAACAACGTGGGGCCCTTCTTATGTTATTTCTACTATATAATTTTTGTCAGCAAAGAGGGGATGATTTGAATACGTGTGAAATTAGGTTTATAATTTTAGTTGATTATAATATTTACTTGTGTAAAGTTAAATTTTATCTGCATTTTCTCTATTCTACGTTTTCGATTAATGAACGTATTTTTTTTGTTCGTTTATTTAACTTACGAAAAGTTGGTAGTACTAGTACTCATTGTTACATTTTCATTTTTTTTCTTTACATTTATTTTATTAAAATTTAATAGAAAATGGATCCTACCCGATTGGCGCGCGATGAACTGGAGTATGAACTTTCTGTTCGTGGTTATAATTCTTTAATAGCTTTTTCTGTCGCGGACATGCGCAAAGCTTTGACCTCTGAACTAAAAAAGGAAAAATTCGGTACGCTTAGAACGGAAAACGACATTGACTCAGATGCAGAGTTAACAATTTGCACTCAAAAATTAGTCGAACTTGAGACTTTACAAGAGTCGATACGAAGCCCTTCACAAACTAACGAGTATAAGAAATTTTCATCTAAAGTATCGCACATTTTAGGTCGGTTATCGCGAATCAGTGAGGCAAATGAGGATATCGGAAAGTCGGTGGCTATTTTACGTCAAAAAATTTATGATTTAGAAATGAAAGCAATAGATACTATTGAGACAGAAACGGTAGTAAATTCGGAACAAACAAATCTTTCCTCGTCGAGTACAGTTAGCGCTAATGCATCCCTACCAGTATCTTTACCGTACTCCAAAAATCATGTACCAATATGTAAATGGAATTTGTCATTTAGTGGAGACGGAAGCGGTATAAGTATTAATGCATTTTTAGAAAGAGTTGACGAGTATAGAATTTCGCGCAAAGTATCGAAGTTCGAACTTTTTGATTCAGCTATAGAACTATTAACCGGACAAGCTAGAATTTGGTATCGATCAGTTAGGTCAAAAGTCACTACTTGGGATGAACTAGTTAAGTTGATGAAAGAAGAATTTGAACCTTTTGGATATGAATACGAATTATGGGCAGAAATTAGATCACGAACTCAAGGTCAGTCTGAACGTGTCGGTGCATATTTCGCCTGTATGATAAATTTATTCTCTAGATTACCTATACCTCCTTCCGAGAAAGAAAAACTCAATATATTGCGTCGTAATATGTGTCCATATTTTATACACCATACAGCCCTTTGCGATATAGAAACTATGGACGAATTATTAAAGATTTGTAAACGTTTGGAGAATAATAAATTTTTAGCTGAAAATACTCCGGTATCTCAACCAAAAAGACGCAGTATAATTGAACCAGACCTTGCGACACCTAATACGAAATCTCGTACTTGCACAGTGAATTCACCATCAATCCCTACTACCCAACAATGTTGGAATTGTAAAAAACCCGGTCATCGGTTTAGTGATTGCAAGATAGAGAAACGAAAATTTTGCTTTAAATGCGGAAATCCGAATCACACGACTATATCGTGTCCGAAATGTAATTCAAAAAAACGTTTAGGGACGAGAATCTCGCTGAACCGGAAGTTCTTGCGCCCTAGTAAATCGGTTCAAGCTACTGAATGGGAAAATTGGTTATCTAAAGTTAGAGAACATTTCTTGAAGCCAAAAATTAATTCATTCCTATTATCATTACCTTTAGACAACAGACCCTATTTGAAAATAAATATTTTTGGTATAACTTTTAATGGATTGCTTGATTCGGAAGCTTCGCATACTATTTTAGGTCAAAAAGGGTGGGAACTATTAAAGAATTTTAGGCTACCTTTAGAAAGCACGATTACTCATTGTGTTGTGGCAAATAATACTGCATGTAGAAGTATCGGATCATTAAATTTACCTATATCGTTAGAGAATAAAAATAGTATTTTGACAGTATTAGTTGTACCTTCAATCCCATATGAAATAATATTAGGCGTAGATTTTTGGTTAGCTATGAACATAATATCTAATTTAAAGGAAGGCTCTTGGTCATTCGGCACCAGTGTATCTGCGAATAATTTAGAGACAGTCTCACTGCAGTCCCTTGATGACTCGCAAACTAATATCTTGAATAAACTATTAGCTAATTATTCATCCTTAACTAAAAATAATATCGGTTGCACAAATGTAGTGCAACATGAAATAAAGTGTGATGCGCAACCAATAAAGCAAAGGTACTATCCCGTGAATCCGAAAACACAGGAAATTTTTAATTGTGAATTAGATAAAATGTTGAAAGATGGGATAGTCGAACCGTCAAATAGTCCTTGGTCTAGTCCTGCTTTACTCGTTAAGAAGAAAGACAATACGCATAGATTTGTAATTGATTACCGCAAATTAAATTCGGGGACGAAAAAGGTACGTGGCAATATATATGACGATTCTTTCGGATTCGATAACTCCAATACTACAATTCAAAAAATCTGTTATGGCCGGCACAATACCTCTCGGCATTTTTATTTTATATTGCATAGAGCGCGAGTAGTTATGTGACTTTGTTAGCCTTGGCAAGCAGATATGGGGGCCCGTGTCAAAATGAAAGCTAGTAATAATGTACATAGGTGTCACGTATCATAAGTTTTCATTCAAAACATTATGATTTTCCAAATCCATGTGGATTATTTTCCTCGCCAAGTATATTCCATACTATTGATGACATATAAGCAACATGATATCAGAATATTTTGAAATTTTTAATACAAAATAATGACATATGATATTTGTGACATCTATGTAAATAACTATTAGCTGTTATTCTGACACGGTCCCATAAATCTGCTTGCCAAGGCCAACAACGGAAACGAGCTTAATTACAACAAATTATTCTATATTTTTATATACTATATCTCAAAACCTACACGAGATATAATAAAAAAATTAAATGCGTCGGATTGAGAATTTAATTTTCTTTAATATTACCGAGAAAAAAATATTATAAATATTAATTTAATTTCAATTTAATAATAAGATTTTTTTTCAAGAAGCTGCTACTTCCAGTTGTCCAATTGTTACCAAAACCTTTTCAGATCTTCCAATGAATGTCCGATTGGGAAATACGTAATTAAACAAATTTAAAGTGTTATAGTTTTTGAGTAATCGTCCTCCCAACGTCCCCCACACATACACACACACACATACATCCACACACACACACACACACACACACACACACACACACACACACACACACACACACACACACACACAGACATCATCATAAAAATGTTAAAATCGTTTTGTAGGGACCTTAAAACGTGCTTATTCATTAAAATCTGGATATGCGATTTTTAGCATGAATCCAATACCTCTCTTAGCTTGAGGTAAAAATTACATTTTTTTCGTATTCCTCTTCCTTACATCCATTTATGCACACGACGTGACTAGATTTTCGTTATAATTGGTCAACCGGAAGTACCCTTATTTGGAGATTTTAACAATTTTTCTTGACAACACGCTATTAAATATCACTTTTCACATTTAATGTTTTTATAATTATTGAAGAATATTTTATGCTTCATATGCAATGGAGTTAGATTTAAATGCTATAACCATGGAAAGAGCTAGGTACTATATTAAGAAAATTTTGATTGACAGATGTCAGCATGTCAGTGTCAAACTCAAAATAATTCGGGTAGTTTACATTTTCAACAAATTATAAAATCTACATAAATGGTTAGAAATTTCAACAAAATGATGTCGGTTACTTTAAATATAAACTTACAAATTTAAAAAAACTGTAGGCCAAATGACTGGTGATAATAGTTCGACCGCCATTCTAAGGGTCATTTTCTAGTCCAGATGTGGCTTGTACCGCTTTGGCACAATGAAAAACAACTTCGTAAAAATCCAGTGCGTACAGAAAACCTACATTGAAAGACATATGGGACAATACTCAGGAAAATGTACATGGCTTAGAGATACAATGCCTAATATAATTAAGCTGGTATTACTAATAAACACGATGTAACCCAATATTAAATGGCGGTATACTTGAGTAATATATTCAGCCATGGTAAGATTCTCACCATTAGCGTACGTTTTATAATTTGTTTGTTGAAAATATTAACCGGCCGAACTAATATGAGTTTGGGCTCGTAGTGTGTTTGTGTTATAATTTTACTGAAAATATAGAATCTTTTGCAAGAAAAATTCTGTATGGAATTTGTATAAAATACATAGAACTGACGCAAGGTAATGTGCTGGTCACTTCAATTTTTTTCTATACAACGTGAATATGTACTATATAGTATAACAAACTTTAGTAATTTGTTGGGGTTATGACATGACCATAGGTTCTATTCATACATACAATCCCAAGAAACGCATAAACTTATTTGAATAAATGCACTCAATAAAAATATAATACTAACATAAAAATTGCACAGCATCTTTTTAATAAAAGATAATAAATTTTTGTTGGTCGAATAAAACTTAAATTTCTATATTTTTATATTTTACCGTTTCAGTTTATCTTTACGTATAGTTATTTTTCAACTTTACCACATTAAATTTCTGTAAAACAAAAAGTAATTTATTTATTGTTACAACGATAAAATGTAACATCGAAATGTCGATACATCGGTACAGTCTATATATGTATATATTCCAATACACCGATACATCGGCTTTCTCGGTATAAATTGATATATTTATCATATCAATTATTGATATTCAAATCTTGATACCAAATAGCCCTGCTATACCTAGTGATTTAAGTTTTCAAGACCTATATACATATTATGTATATAAATTTGTGAAAATAAGAGAAATGAGATAAAAACTATTACCTGTGCGTGCGTAAATGAGTTCGCGCATGAGCACTATAAAGCATAAATGGCATGAAAAAGCTCGAAACTCAAGCCAAACCTAACATTAAAAAATCTGATGTGCCTAGCACAATACCTGCCGTCAATTCTATGTATTATTTACAAATTCTATACATAAACTTTCTTGCAAAAGATTCTATATTTCTAGTAAAATTATTTCATAAACAAACTATGCAAATGGCACTTGCTTTAGATTTTCTTATTCGTTAGGGGTCGCTATTTTTTATTTTATTTTTCCATTCATTTCTATTTTGCGGATCGTCCTCATTTAGTTGCTTTTCTCTAAAGCCTTCCGCAATACAGTCCTTCCATCTTATATTTGGTCTTCCTCTCTTTCTTCTACCTTCTATTAAGCTATTCACTCTTCTTCAAACATATCTTTCATCTCTCCTCATGACATGTTTAAACCAATGTAATCGTCTCTCTAGTTTTCTAGAAACTTTTAATACTCGAGTTATTTCCCTTATTCTTTCATTGCTTACCGTATCTTTCCGTGTCTTCCCCAAAATCCATCTCAACATCCTCATCTCCACATTAATTTTCTTTTGATTGACACTGGCATCTATCCACCAGCTGCCAGTTAGAATTTTCTTAATATAGTAGCTGTTTCCATGAATATATAGCATAGCTGGCTGATTTATGAAATTTAATTTCTTTAACTCTATATCCACTGAATATGAATAAAAAAATGCAATTAAATCGTATAGATAATAGAATAATCTATAATATTTACAATAACATTAAATGTATAAATAATATTTAACCGTGATTTTTAAAGAAAAACTGTTAAAATCTTCAAACGAGGGTACTTCCGATTGACCAATTATAACCAAAATCTAATCAAGTCTGAATATGGATGTAAGAAAGAGGTACACGTAAGAATTGTAATTTTTGTACACACGCACACACACATACACACGCACACACACACACACACACACACACACACACATATAGACATCATCATAAAAACAGTAAAATCGTATTGTAGAGACCCTAAAACGTGCTTATTCATTGAAAACTCACCACCGATTTTTTTGACCAAAGACAATACCTTCCTTACTTAGAGGTGACGGAAGGTAAAAAGCTTGAATTTTCAAGCCAAGCCAACATTTTTACCTCTCGCTAAGAGAGGTATTGCATTCATGCTAAAAATCGCATATCCAGATTTTATTGAATAAGCACGTTTTAAGGTCCCTACAATCCGATTTTAACATTTTTACGATGATGTCTGTGTGTGTGTGTGTGTGTGTGTGTGTGTGTGTGTGTGTGTGTGTGTGTGTGTGGATGTGTGTGTGTGGGATGTTGGAAGGACGGTTACTCAAAAACTATAAGACTTAAAATTTGTTTAACAACGTATTTCCCAATCGGACATTCATGGGAAGATCTGAAAAGGTTTTGGTAATAATTGGACAGCCGGAAGTAGAAGATTCTTGAAAAAAAATCTTCTAAATATTATTTTTTGAAAATTTTTCGTGGTAATATTAAAGAAAATTAAATTCTCTATCTGATACATTTAAATATTTTATTATATATTCTATAGATTTAAAGATAAAAGAAGTATAATATATAAAATAATCTGTTGTAATAAATTTGACAGCCGAAAGAATGCCATGAAAAATAGTTGATAATTTAAATTATTTGTAACTGACAGATAAATGTCAGTGTCAGAAATAATGAGTAATGAAAGAAAAATGTACTTGGAGAATCCCTTAGTTCTTGATCTGTGACTATTATGGAGATGACAAGTTTAGGTTGAAGGATTTAAATTTGTTTCAAACATTATGGGACAATGTACACCAGTACTATAGACTAGAGTAACTTTGAATTGCGAAAAAGCTATCAAATTCTTCTCAAGTAAGTTGTAAATATTGACAAAATTACACATCGATATAAGAATAATCGGAGTGCAATCTATCCGTCACTTTATTAAAGGGAATTAGTGTTATTTAGATATAACATGTATGAAAAAATAAAATGTAAAAGAAGATATGTAAGAATAGATGCGCAATCCATATATACATTTTAGACCGCCCAAAATTAATGTTTTTACTAGAAGAATATGAAGAGAAAGTAAACAGCGTTGTTCGAATTGAAAATTGCAGTTACCAGCCTAATATTTATATATGGTAAACTCTACTTTGTAATTTATTGTAACATAATTTATGGTAAAATATCTTCATGTTAAGACATGCTATTATTGAATAATAAAGAAGTTTATACGTTATAGATTTATATGAATATATTATTTGTATTTATAAAAATATTCTTTGCTTTATGCATACAGCCAGGTAAAATATACGGCGAGAGGTTATGTGCTGGCCACATCAGATTTTTTATTTCAAGCCAAGTAGTTGGGTTTGGTGAATCCCACTCTTGGAGCTTATATTATAAATATTAAACATAATTCCTTAGTTATACAGTTCAGATTTCAAATCTATGTAACAGACAGATAAATGTCACTCTAAAAAAACTAATTTATTCATAAATTAATAATAGCAACGTTTTATAAAGAAAATAGTAGATATGAGTACAACAACTTAACATGTTCCTAATTTCAAGCATTAGTAAATATACAAGGTGTTTCCTTCAAAATAACCAGTACTTTTTGGGCATACTATTGGCTTTACAGAAAAATGTTTTATACAAAACGTGATCAGGAATAAGGGGCTAGTTTATTCGTAATAACAATAAGATAATTCAACCAGTGGTCCTCAAACGGTAGAACAAAATTATATTTTTTTAAATTGTATCCCATATAATTTTTTAGCCCATTAGATAGTTTTTTTTTCTCTGAATATCGACGATATAAATATTGTGTATGGTTATAAAACAATTATTTCGAGAAAAATGGTATTAAAAATAATGTAATAAATAATGACTTTACTACTACTGTAACCTAGGTAACAGACGAATCAATACTTGTGCATTGTATAGTCTATTGCAGTACTGTAATATTATTTTAAATTTCTAATACCATTTTTAATTTTTCATACCATTGTTCTCGAAATTATTGTTATGCAACTCTATACAATATTTATATCGTTGAAATCAGAAAAGAAATCTCTATTTAATGGGCTAAACAATTATATAGGGTACTATTTTAAAAAATTTAATTTTGTTCTACCGTTTGAGAACCACTTGTTGAATTTTCGGTTTGTTATTAGTGATAAATTAGCTCCTTATTCTTGATAATTTTTTTTTTGTATATAAGAATTTTCTCTAAAGTTATTAGTTTCCTCAAAAAAGCGCTGGCTGTTAAAGGAAATACCCTGTATTAAAATTAATAAAAATTAAATGGCGGGAGGTATTGTGCTGGTCAATTTTTTAGTACAAAGACAATGATAAGTCTCATTTAAAATTAGTTGAGTATGCAGTGTGTTTGAAAAAGTGGACACCCCCTTGTTCTCTCTTATTATTCAAAATACACATGTTGCTTAGGACATGATTTAATAAGTGCAATATTTTTGATTGAAATGTGTAAAAATTGTAATTGTTGAACTTCCGGTAAAACCGGAAGTGACATCAACTTTGTAAACTTAAATACAACCTATACTATTTTTTATAAATTTGGATTGTATTTTTTGTCCTCCGACAATACTAAATTTATTAGTATTAACGTTATTCATTTGTTAAAAATAATTATTTTACTTTTGCACGATTTTTATCGTTGAGATGTAATTTAATACTTATGTGAGAGCGCTATGACTAATTGTTTTCATGAGAAAAGAACTGTCATAAGCACTTATATCGTTGATCAACAATTAACGAAAGTATTTTATTACAATGCTACGGACAGTAGAAGACAAAGTAGAGATAGTATTATTAGTTGGAGATAATAACAGAAGTTTTAAAGAAGCGGCAGAAAAATTTAATGCCAGACATCCTGGGCAAAATTTAAATTATTCCAGTGTAGGACTTTTTTTTGACATTTTAAAAACACTGGAACAGTGTGCACAGAAAAGAAAGTAAATGTTATGTACAATCACAATGATGAAATTATGTGTTAGCATATGTTGATCTTCACCCGCGATCAACTTTGAAAAATATAGCGCAAAATTCAGGTCTCACAAGACACCAAATGTACAAATTTCTTAAAAAAAAATAAGTTTAGGCCATTTAAACCAAAAAATTTACATACATTACAAGAAAATGATCCTCTACATAGATTACAATATTTTCGATGGTTGGCTAACAAAATTTTAACATTTCCAAATTTTGCAACATATTCTTTTCACTGTCGGAGCAACATTTACAACAAATGGAATTGTTTCATCCCAAAATTTGCGTCATTGGTCTGCTATAAATCTGAACTGGGTAATACAGTGCAAAAGTCAGTATTCTTACCGGATGAATGTGTGGTGTGGAATAATAGAAAATTGAATATTTGGACCTATATTTTTAGACAATTTAAATACAATAAAAAATTTAAATTTGTTGAACAAAATTATTTGGATAATTTTCCCTTTGCTTTAAGAAGACAACTTTATTTTCAATTAGTCGGTGCCCCAGCCCATTCTGCTCGACCAGTAACTAGTTGGGTAAATAATAGATTTGGTTAAAAATGGATAGGTCGTCACAGTCCAATACATTGGCCAGTCAGGTCGCCAGAACTTACGCCGCTCAATTTTTATTTTTTGGGGGCATATTAAAATCTTGGTTTATATTAATAAACCAAACAATATTGCAGAACTGAAGAACAGAATACGCAATGATGTGCAAGGAATTAACAAGACTGGAGCTTAATAACGTTATGAGTGAATTAAGAACAGATACTTTAAAATGTATTAGTGTAAATGGGGGACATGTTGAATAATTGTAAATTTCTTATTTCATACATTAAATTAAAAATAAATGAATTTATTAACATAATATCATGAAAACAATTACTGTCACAGCCCTCTCACATAAGTATTAAATTACATCTCAACGATAAAAATCGTGCAATAGAAAATAATTATTTTTAACAAATGAATAACGTTAACACTTATAAGTATAGTATTTCGGAAAGAGGACAAAAAATGTAAACCAAATTTATAAAAAAAATAGTACAGGTTGCATATAACTTCACAAAGTTGATGTCACTTCCGTTTATACCGAAAGTTCCACAAGTACAATTTTTACACACTTCAATCACAAATATTGCACTGATTAAATCTTGTCCTATAAGCAATATGTGTATCTGCAATAATAAGCGAGATAAAAGGGTGTGTCCACTTTTTCAAACACTGTATACGAATATAATAATTTAATTACAATCCATTGTATAAGTAATAAAAATAAATATTTTCTTTTTTCATACCTATCGTTTACTTGCAATCTAGTTGCCACTTTTCATTATACGCGTACATTTATTAAGAACTATTTATATTTTATTATAAAATAAGTTATATCTGTACATTGTACGAGTATTATCTCGTACTCTTAAGCTGGATTCAGAGATTGCGTAGTAAACACAGCATAGGAATACACAATACAGGAAAACATAGAAACTTAAAACCAATTCAGAGATTGTACAGAAAACGTAGAATTGTTGTATATAGATAACTTCATGTCAGTATTTGTTGCTGATTTCACAAGTTTAATTAGCTGTCACTTCTTAAATAATTATAATAAACACAACTGCAATACAAAATAACTTAAAAGTTGTCTTAACCAAACTTCAAAACAAATGTCAGCAAGTTGTCAACATTAACATATAACATATTAGTCCAAAACTTCATGAGAACTTAGTGCTAGGTTTGTGCTGGTTTGTGCTAGAATCTTAAAGTTTGTGCTGTTTATTTACGCCAATTATTAACAATTTAAATGGGAATCTGGCGTGACACTAAGAGTAAACCCCTTTAGTTTATAACTACATTTGAATAATAACACAATCCACAGCTAGTGCTAGGTTTGTGCTGCTCAGATTTAAATTATGAAAGTTTGTGCTGTTTATTTACACCTAATATTAAAAATTAATTTGGGGAATCTGGCGGGACATCAAGAGTAAACTTATTTTATTTATATTAATATCTGAACAACACCACCCACAGTTAGTGCTAGGTTTGTGCTGCTCAGATTCAAATTATGAAAGTTTGTGCTGTTTATTTACGCCTAATATTAAAAATTAAAATGGGGAATCTGGCGTGACACCAAGAGTAAACTTATTTTGTTTATATTAATATCTGAACAACAATACCACCCACAGTTAGTGCTAGGTTTTTGCTGCTCAAATTCAAATTATGAAAGTTTGTGCTGTTTATTTACGCCTAATATTAAAAATTAAAATGGGGAATCTGGCGTGATACCAAGAGTAAACTCATTTTGTTTATATTAATATCTGGACAATAATACCATCCACAGTTTGTGCTGCTCAGATTCAAATTATGAAAGTTTGTGCTATATTTACATTTATTATTAACAATTGAAATGAAGAATCTGGCGTGACATCGAGAGTAAATCTGTTTTGTATATACGAGTATCAATATTAAGCTAATAATAACATCCACCCCGGGGTGTTCGGGGGGCTGTCTAATTAATTAACAGTCTAAACAGTTTGTCAATTTATTGTTATACTGCTTTTTTAATAAAGGCAACAGGCATTGAATAACTTTTTTATTTTATATGATGCATTTAGATATACGAGTACAAATTTATATGTACTATATACATCACAAACCAAATTAACATGTTCCTATACAGTATTTAGTATTATTAAACAAAAATGGTTTTTAATATTTTTAAACTTTAACATTGCGTTATGTACAGTTTATATTTTTCAAAAAAAATCATAATAGTATAAACAAAAGATTTCTAGTGTTATTACATAAAAATTCGATCCCATTCTCAAGATATTGGAATATTTCCGAGGGTATATCACTACCTAATTGTAAATATTAGTTCTAGTATCTATTTTCTAACATGTACTAACTGTACGCGCTTTTGTAAAAGCAAACGAATAAAATAAAATAATTATTTTGATTTAGTTCCAATTTTCGCCACCAGGTCCGCATTCTTATTTACATATTCCAATAGAAATAGAGTGATAAGGAAGTGGCTGTTTTAGAGCACAAAATCAAAAAAGCTGAATTATGCAGGAAATGGTTGATCAAATAAGTAAAATATTTTTATTATTTTATATATAAAATTGTTTGCTGAATTCAATAGTAAAATAAAAAATATAGCATAATATTATTTCATATAAGTGAGTTACGGATTAATTCCGGTTAGACCGGAAGTGCCAGACTGCTTTGAAAGTATGTATTTTAGTTGACACGGACATATCAGAAAACTCTTAGATATCAAATTTTGTAAAATAATATAGAATAGTTTTAAAAATAAAGATAGTGTAAACTCCCCATGGGACAGCCTCAGTGAGGTTCTATCATATACAGAATGTTAATGCTATAAATTCACAGGGTATGTAAAATAGATTGACTTTTACTAATAAACTCATATCTGGAAACGCACCGTTTTCGAACTACAAACTCTTAAAACAGTAATTATTATCTACCCAATTTTAGTTGACTTTGACTTATTAGTTTTGTTTATTGTAACTTATACATAGCATTGAATTTTTTTAAATAATTTTAATCATTTTATAATACATATTAATAATTGCTCTAACAATAACCAATTTCAATCAAAAGCATTGCAACGTACCTAACATATTTTGATACATTCGTCAAAAAACGTAGACAGAATTAAATAAACAAAACTAATAATTGAAGTAATAGGTCACAGCCAACTAAAATAATAGTATATTAAAAAACAAGTTTCATAAGATACTCTGTTAACGCACAAGTCATATTATGAAGACGAGGTACTTACCTGAAAATTTAGACTTATACCTTCAACTGTCGCTTCAATGCCAATAAAATTATTTGTTTTGAAAATCATAGTCAGAGATACAAAATTTTATATTTTAATTATAAATGCGGATTTACAAAATTAATTGTCAAATCAAGATTTCTTGATAATAAATCTTGATTCTTGATGATACATTCTTGTCTTGTCTTGTATTGGGACATAAAATATATTTCTTGTCCTAGTCTTGTCTTGATTTCAAGACAAAATCAACAGTAAATCTTGATTTTTGTGAAACACTAATTTAAGCAGCACAAATCTAGCATTAACTGTACATAGTATTGTTACTCAGATATTATTATAAAGAAAATGAGTTTACTCTTGGTGTCACGTCATATTCTTCATTTCAGGTTTTAATAATAGCCGTAAATAAACAGCACAAACTTTCATAATTTGAATCAAACCAGCACAAACCTAGCACAAACTTCAGATTGTGTTATTAACCAAATATTGTTATAAACAAAATAGGCTTAAACTTAGTGTCACGCCAAATTTCGTAATTCATTTGTAAATAATAGCGTAAGGCACTAAGTTTCATAATTTGTACCTGAGCAGCACAAGCCCAGGACTAACTGTGAGAGGTATCGTTGCGCAGATACTAATATAAACAAAATGAAATTACTCTTGGTATCACGCCAGATTCTCCATTTCAATTTTTAATATTAGGCGTAAATAAACAGCACAAACTTTCATAATTTGAATCTGAGCAGCACAAACCTAGCACGAACTGTGGATGGTGTTATTGTCCAGATATTAATATAAACAAAATAATTTTACTCTTGGTATCACGCCAGATTCCCCAATTTAATTTTTAATATTAGGCGTAAATAAACAGCACAAACTTTCATAATTTAAATCTGAGCAGCACAAACCTAGCACTAACTGTGAGTGGTATTGTTGTCCAGATATTAATATAAAGAAAATAAGTTTACTCTTGATGTCACGCCAGATTCCCCATTTTAATTTTTAATATTAGGCGTAAATAAACAGCACAAACTTTCATAATTTGAATCTGAGCAGCACAAACCTAGCACTAACTGTGGGTGGTGTTGTTCAGATATTAATATAAACAAAATAAGTTTACTCTTGGTGTCACGCCAGATTCCCCAATTTAATTTTTAATATTAGGCGTAAATAAACAGCACAAACTTTCATAATTTAAATCTGAACAGCACAAACCTAGCACTAACTGTGGATTGTGTTATTATTCAAATGTTGTTATAAACTAAAGGGGTTTACTCTTAGTGTCACGCCAGATTCCCCATTTAAATTGTTAATAATTGGCGTAAATAAACAGCACAAACATTAAGATTCTAGCACAAACCTAGCACTAACTTCTCATGAAGTTTTGAACTGATATCAGGTATGGGGCCATCTGACGTGACGTACATAACATTAACGCGCTGTAGAAATAGGGGTGGTGTAACTACGAATACTCACGAAACATAGCGCACATGGCCGAACATGGCAAAACATAGCTTCGAAATAAAATATGGCCAATTCCCCATGTTATGCTGTGTTGTGCTATGCTATGTCTGTAACTCTGAATCAGTACACGTTTTACCGTATGTTCATTTTCTATGTTTTTCTGTGCTATTCTATGCTATGTTTACTACGCAATCTCTGAATCCAGCTTTAGGCTGGACGCACATTAAACGAACAAAAACGTTTTTATACAAAGCGTTTTTGCTTAACCGTGTTTGAAACTGTTGTTTCAGTGCTTGGTATATGGGACAATTCACACTGATCAAGCAAAACAAAAAAAACTCATTTGAGCCTGATCAGACATCTTCGAACGAATTGTTATGTGTAATGGCATTTTTGATTCTTCAGTGTGTGTCGGGTTCGAGTAAAACGTTTTGGCACGTAACAAAATGTTTTGTGTTACGTTTTTGCTCAATCAGTCGGCGTGGGCAAGTATGTACCAACCGGACGCCATCAGGCACGTTTATACATGCTCAACTTTGCCGAACCAACAAACACAGACTTTTGCTCAGCGGGCCAATAGCAACAGACATTTCATTGTACGCATGCGTATACACACTGCGACTGCGTTTTTGATTTTATTTAACACATATGTGAACGTGTTATAATGCATTCTCGTGAAACTTTAAATTTATTTTCATTCTTTTTTTATTTCCTTTATAAAATTTTGGAGTGTGTTCTCCTCATTCCTTTTCTTATTTATACTGTGAACCCACAAAAGTTTTATTTTATTCAAGTTCCATCCATTCCCAAAGTAGCGGAACACACATTTCATCCTCTGGTCCCGACATCTTTCATAGAATGTTTTGGCTTTAAACAAGATGTCGCGTCTAAAGATATTCTATAGGAAGCAAAATGTTTTGCAATGAGAAAATATTTTATATTAAGTCTTTCTGCTTAATAAATGGGCGTTAAAATACAACAAAACAGTTTTGTTTAAAGTCACAATGTTTAGTTTAAAAACGTTTTTTGATAAGTCAGTGTGTTTTAAGATTCAAAAAGTGTTTAAGTATGTATGTCTCAAAACTTTTTATTTAGTAACATTTTTGTTAGCTCGGTGTGCATCCAGCCTTTCAATGTCGATGTCACTGGGATTTTATGAAGGCTAAATTTTAGAGAAATTCGATATCTTAAAATATTGTTACATTGTCTCAATTACTGAAGCGGAAAAGATGAAACAAATGCTCAAATACGTTCCATTTGGAAATATATCTACCGGATACAAAATTTATCACATTTAATTTCTCACCACAATGACTTAAAATTGAACTTCAATTAACTGTTCGTTTCAAACTTCTGAACAATAGTGGTGTTCTCCCTCAGTTCTATTTCCCATTTGTTCCGTAAACTTTCTTTCTAAGCCACAAAACAATGGTCCTTTCATGTTATTTCACCACCAAACTTTTACTTCTCAAGTTTCAACTTTGTCGGTATTCAATTTAAAGTAGAAGATATTACCTACTACTTGCAAAAAACATCAAAGAGTATATTAATTAGTGTTGTGAAAATTTAATGGAGTTAATAGTATATTTCATGCACTCAATCATGGGCGTACGCAAGAGGAAATGATGTATAAATTGTTTTGGTTAAAGGTAAAGGTTTACTTAAAATATCAAACATCAGTATACATCATCCTGCACTTGAAGTAAGTTGTAACATTTCAAACACCTTCCATTTAATAATATTATTAGTTATGCCTTTAACAAATGTAATTACGAAGATGTAATCTACAAACTCTCATCGGTTAATTGGAATACTAAACTAAATAGTGATAATGTTAACGATAATATTCAAACGTTTTACGGTATTATATATAGCATTATAAATCAGTTTATACCATCTAAAGTCACTAAAGCTAATAAATATCCGCAATGGTTTTCACGTTCATTACAAAAATTAATAAAAGAAAAACAAAAATTTCATCGTAAATGGAAAATATATAGCAACCAATCTGATTATAAAACATTTTCTGAATTATGGTATAATGTTAAAATAAAAATGAAAGATGATTTTCGTAATTACATGAACAACATCGAGAATAATGTCAAAAGTAATCCCAGGTCTCTTTGAAGTTTTACAAAAAAACTTCGGAACAATAATAATGGAATTCATAATATTTTGCGTTACAATAACTTGGAAATGCACAATGGCCAAGATATTAGCAATTGTTTTGCAGACTATTTCGAATCCGTTTACATAAAAAATCATACATTACAACCAGTTGAATATGACGATTCTGTAGATGCTGTAAACTTATGTAATATACATTTGCACTGGGACTCAATCTTTTGTTGCCTCCAAAATTTAGATACTAGCAAAGGTCCTGGGCCCGATCAGATCCCTGCTACATTCATTCGAACATGTGCATACTACCTGACAGAGCCTTTACATTTGCTATTTAATCAATCATTAAAATTGAGAATTTTTCCAGACGCCTGGAAAGTTTCCTATATAATTCCTATTTTAAAATCCGGCCCTGTTAATGACGTCACTAATTATAGACCAATATCTATTTTGTCAACTTTTGGTAAAATTTTTGAAGCAGTAGTTATTAATGAAATAAAAAACGATCTAAATAACATAATTATACCCGAACAAAATGGCTTCTGTCCCAAAAAATCGATCGTTACTAATTTAATTCCTTTCACTGAATTTCTAAGCTCACATATGGACAAAAAACAACAAGTTGACGTCATTTATACAGATTTTAGCAAAGCATTTGATCGGGTACACCATGAAATATTAATACAAAAATTAAAAATTCTTGGAATACAAGGATCATTACTACGTTGGATCGAGTCATACATATCCAATCGTTCCCAACTAGTTAATTGTATTGGATTCAAATCTCGAACAATCTATGTTACTTCCGGAGTACCTCAAGGGTCTCACCTTGGTCCCTTACTTTTTAACTTATTTATCAATGATATAAACAAATGCTTTCAACACTCAAGATGTGTTTTATATGCAGACCATTTAATTTCTTTTAAAGTAATCATGACCAACGACGACAACTTACTACTCCAAAGTGATTTGCAAAAGTTACAAAAATTTTGTAATGATAATTGCTTACATTCAAATACCTAAAAATGTTATACCGTGAGCTTCACTCGGAATTTTAACATAATTCAGTATAACTATTCCATTCTTAACACAATCATTCAACGTAAAACTCTTATTAAGGATCTGGGAGTACTTTATGACTCTAAATTATTAATGAACAATCATATTGAAAATTGTGCTAAACAATCATATAGGATACTGGGATTTATTTTACGCAACTGTAAACATTTTCATGATCCACAGTCCCTTATTTGCTTGTTTAATACATTAGTTCGTTCTAAATTAGAATATGCGGGTGATGTTTGGAGTCCTAGGTATAGAAAGAATTCCATGTCTATAGAAAATATCCAGCGTAAATTTACTTCTATTTTGTGTAAAAAAATTAGTATTGACTGTAATGATTACGATGCCAGATTAAAATATTTTAATATGATGTCTTTGGAAAACAGAAGAATCTTAGCTGATATGATGTTTCTGTATAAAACATTTAATAATTTTTTGATAGCGTCCCATTTATTTCGCAATTTAAATTAGATAGATAGATACATTTTATTTGTACCCAGGGCGTACCCTATACAAAAATCATAACAAGAAGAGAAAAAAGATACGCATACATAAAGTTACAAAATTATTACATGAATTATATTGAAATATAGTACGTAATTATATGAACATATTATATTATTCAAATCTAGCGATGGCTAGTAATGAATAATCTTACTAATTAGTATAATTATCTTCCTTTAAACAAACTGTCAGATAGAGTGAGATATGAGACGTTAAGTAATTTTTTATTTTTTTAAATAAGAGCCAATACAAAATACTACGCGGAGATTTTTCATGAAAAAATATTATCATTCATTTAAAAAGAAACTTCTTAATTTTAGAGCTGAAATTGTAAAATTAAAAATATTTTTAATTTTTCGTTCATCAAGGTCACTAAGGAGCAAATAGAAATTAAAATAATTTACATCTAAAATATATGGGCTTAGGAAGGCAGTTCTATAAGGAGAGTAAATAGGGCAATTTAAATAAAAGTGCACCAGATCTTCAGGCTCGTGGAGGTTGCAAATGGTGCAGTTATTTTCAGCATCCAATTCATATTTAAGATTTTTATAGAAAATTTTAAGGCCTTTGCTCTCAGATAGTCGCAATTGACATATTATTCTCATCATATGTATGGGAAGATTGTATTTTATCAAATAATTACTCGTTTGATGACTTAGTGCTAATTGTGGGTAGTAAAGGTTGAAATTAGAATTTGCTATTCTGACTTGGTCTTGAATTTTAAGTTGTAATGAATATGTTGCAATTATTTCTTTGATAGTATTTTTATTTATATTTTGACTGTTCCAAACTTCGATGAAACCCAGCTCTTTTAGAAATAGTTTTACATTAGAGCACCAATTATATTCTACTTTGTTTATTTCTGAGTTATCTAATGTAATCAGGCGGTTGTATAGAATTTTGGGGGTTCTGTTATCACTCATTGTAATTAATTTATGCCACCAATTTAAGATTCTATTCCAAACGTCACAGGCTATGTGCTCGATTCCAGCTTCGTGTCTTACATAATGGTTTGGTGAATTTCTACGTATTTGTAGAACTGATTTGATAAAGCTTAATTGTACTTTTTCTATTGCTTCGTACTGGGTGGGGCCCCAAACTGCACAAGAGTACAAAGCGCAAGCGTTAACGACTGTTTTGAGGAGTTTAATTTTTTCAGCCCAACCAGATGACTTGCCACGTGTGAGAATTTCTTTTACATTATTAATTGCCGCATTTCCTTTTTGTATTTTATCGTTCACAGCTAGGCGAAATTTTCCGGAAGACGAGAATACCATTCCTAAGTAACAAAATTGGTTTGTTACTTCTATCTTGTTGCCATTATATACAAAATCTTTTGGAGTCGGATTTTTACCTTTATGAAAAATTACTATTTTGGTTTTACTTGTATTTACCGTTAAAGAATTTTCCTCGCAATAATTTTGAAGCAATTTTAGTTTCCGATTTGTGTCTATTGGGGAGTTGGCAAGGATAACCATGTCATCCGCGTAGGCTAATATTAATGTCATTATAACCGTCAATGTTTATACCTCGCGATCCGTTATTTTTGAAGTGATCCTCGATGTCGTTTACAAACAATGTAAAGAGTAGGGGGCTCAACACCTCGCCCTGCAGCACTCCTTCTGTTATTTTTATAAGATTTGAACTCTGATTATTCATATTAATCTGCAAACATGCATTACTATATGAATTAATAAGAATTCTGATAATTTTTGCCGACACTCCAAATTTAAATAGTTTGTGCCAGAGCTTATTATAATCTACGGAGTCAAAAGCTCTTTTGAAATCTATGAAGATGGCATACACTTTATTACTTTTTAAACGAAGCTGTAGCTGAATAATAGCAGCTAAACTAAAAATGTTATCAGTTGTACCTCTATTTTTTCTAAAACCGGTCTGCGTCTCTAATAGAATATTATTTTCTTCTACCCATGTTTGGAGTCTTTGCTGTAAAATTTGAGTGAAGAGTTTGCAGATGCAATTCACTAATGCGATACCCCTATAGTTTAAAGGATCCGACTTGTCTCCTTTTGTGTAATAGTGATAATTTTATACAGGACCATGAATTGGGGATTACTTCATTATTTAGAATGACGTTAAAAAAGTTAACAATATAATGTAACCAATTATCAGTTAAATTTAGGAGGAATTCATTAGAGACTCTATCTAAACCAGGTGCTTTATTTTTCTTTAATTTTTCTAAACTAGAATTAAGTTCATCCAAGCTTATGGGAACATCTAAAAGTGGATGCAAACAATCACTAAACACTGTTTGACTTGGAGGAAGCGAACGGTTTGCGTAAATATTGTTGTAGAAGTCCTCTAGACTAATCACATTGTCATTAAATTTTTTCGGTTTTAGTGATGATATTATTTTCCAGAATTCTGCTGCGTTTTGTATTGTTGATAGTTTTGATTTTATATCTAAGTAATAAAATTCTTTTGAATCTCGTACTGCGTTTCTATATTCTTTTTTGCAAATTAAGTAATTTTGTAGATTTTCATTTGATGAAATATTATGGTAGTATTTAAGCTGTTGCTTTGCTAATTGTTTTAATCTATTACAATTATTATTGAACCAAGGCTTATTTACGGATTCAGTTTTTTTAGATCTAGGGTGATACTTAATCTGTGACATTCCGGAGTAGCACGCTGCTTCCCTAATAGCATTAATAAGGTTATTATTTAATGAGTTTGCATTGTTACTGTTAACATAAATTAACTCCGAAGAATTTAGAATATTTGAATATTTATGGTTTAGTTCATTTTTAAATTTAAATTCTATGGTATATTTTGGTCCAATTATTACTTCGCGATTATTATGATTATTGTTAGAGAACGAATCTATAATTGAAATTGAGCATATACTGTGACCCGAGCTTGTTAAGGTTGGATATATATCAAAATTTAGTATATATTCTAAAAGAGCGATATTACCCCATGCGAGATCGATTGTACTGCATCCATTATTATTTAAAAAAGTGAATTTACCTGGGCGGTCTCCGGTTGTTCTGCCATTCATTACATAGAGACTATTCGTTTCCATGCATTCTACTAGTTTGTGTCCTCTACGATTAGTTGAATTATGTAAAGATACTCTACCTCCCCAAATATGAGGTGAGTGGAATGTTTCATCGTGAGTTTGGTTCAGCAATCCAATATGTGCATTGTAGTCACCAACGAGTATTATTCTATGATTTGAAAATGTGTTTATAATAGAATTTAGTGAGTCGTGCAGCATGTCGATGCAATCATCTGAGAGGTTCGGGCGGAAGTAAAAATTACCTAAAATATAGTTAGTATTATTACGGATAATTTCAATAAAAATCCACAGTTGTGTAATCTCTATGATATTTATTCTATCAAAACTATTATTTTTTCCTAGAATAGCAAGACCACCGCTTGCCCTGCCTCTGGATTTTACTTTAATAGCATTACTGTGAATTATATTTTTAGAATAATCATTTAAAAATGTTGGGAGCTTATTGATATTATTGTACGCCCAAGTCTCACACAAACATATGAAATCGCCACATAGTATTTTGTCCCTTGACTGAATATCTAGATTTTGCAAATTACTAAGACCGTTAACATTCCAAAAGACTATATGAAGATTATTCTCATGATCCTTATTTGTATTTAAACTACTTATCTGACAGTTTGGCGACAGAAGAGGGGTATGGGGTGGACTTGAAGTGTGCTCTGATGTAGGGCTTTGGGTTATCCTTGCCGCTGCTCTGCAGAGGGCCCCTCTAAAAAAGGCCCGGCCTCGTTGAGGGCATCCACGAACACCTGGTCTTGTGCCAGGTCATTTGTAGACACACGTGATATCTTCCTCGTATAGTTTTGGTTAACTAGTGTTGGGGTTTCGTCTGATGGTTCACGGTCGCGTTTTATTTGAAGGCGATTACGGATTATTTTGACATTAAATCCTTCTGTTCTTTTCTCGGCCATTAATTTTAATAGTTCTTTTCTTCGTGTTCTATCTTCGGGTGATAAATCCTCGTTCATGAATATATTTTTACCTTTGAGCATTGTTCTGCGTGAAATAATAGCATCTCTGATATTACTGGATACCAATTTTACAAATATCGGTCTGTGGTGTGTCGTGTCCGTATTATTTGGTTTTCCAATTCGATACGATAGATCTATATCCGATGCATTCAGGCATATATTAAGACAGTCTTTAAATAAGTTAATCAATATTAAAGATCGTTCAAACTTATTTTTCTCACTTTCACTGATACCAAAAATGATTAAATTGTGTTTTCTTTCTTGTTGCTGGGATTTATTGAACGTAATTTGCAAATTATCATGCTTGTTTGACAACTTTTTAATATTATCTGTATTTATTTGTATTTGTTCACATGCCTGTTTGAAGTGACGAACATCTGATCTGGTTTCCTCTATGTCATGTTGCATTTTATTTAGTTTTTCTAATATTTGATCTATTTTTCCCTCCATATCGGCGGCTCTTAGAGGTTAGTTTTGTATAAAGTTAGATTTTACGCAGTAAAATAAATCGAAGTAACTGTAAGTTTATTTATTTTGATAAACTTTGATTAGTTTTTATTTTTAAATACAATTGCACTATTCCTGATCTTTTTAAAATAGTTTATTTAGCTAAAATAGTTTGATCACATGCTAAGAGACCTTCACATAACCAGTGGCGTATCTCTCTCTCACAATTTAAATTCTCTGTAAACCAAAAAAATACAAGATCAAAAAAAAATATTTTGCTTACCCCATTGCAATACAAATAACTACAACAATTCCCCAATAAATAGAATGATGTCAACATACAATCACTCTAGCTTCATGAATATTGATCTATTTCATAGCTCAATACAGCTATTTAAAAAAACTGTAACAACTACTTTAAAAGAATTGTAAAAATCAACTATACCTATATTAACTTTATGTATAATAATTATTATAAGCACTAATGTACTGTAAATATTAATCTGCGAGAAACTGTCACTGGTATGTATGTACTGTTGTTTCTCTTACACAATAAATAAATAAAAATAAATAAATAAATACCAAAGATAATCATTTAATTTAAAAAAAGAACATAAAATCAAATAAAAATTAATAATACATTTAGTGTATTAAAACTTTCTAAAATATTAACTCTCATGGATTTTCAGAAAATCTTTGTGTCAATTCTTCCTCTATTTTTATACATTACATGTATAAAAGACCTGTATAAAACATATAAAAGTATATGTTCTTGGTTCTTATAAAATTTATGTTATTATATCCGTACAATACACATGTATTACACATTTCATACTGTAAAAAACGTAGTATTCCTTTTGAGCAGTATAAAAATATTTAGTATTGATCATTATTATATCAATTCATACACGTATATTATATTTTTATACAGTACTATACGTATGTATGATACATGTACTACATAAAATGTATATCACATAGGTATGTACAATATAAAATGTATAATAGATAAAGTTTTATACTCCCACGCATTATACGGTATGGTGCGTGTGCGTACGTACTATATTCTTGTATACATTTTATTTTATACGCTCTCAGCTGTCATTCCTGTGCAGAAGGCAATAAACGGGAACAGAGCTATTTTTTTTTGGTGTTCCCGACTGTCCTTTTCATATTATTCTTCTTTTTTCTCTCTCTCTATATATATATATATATATATATATATATATATATATATATATATATATATATACAAGTTACACATCCGTCTTTCCACAAAACTGTAAACCAAGCATTCTCCAATTTCTGACTATGTAGATGTAGCATAAAATTATATATAGTAGGAAAATGTAAACTTTGAGCTAGTTACAGACAAGTCTTAATAAACTTATATTTCTGATATTACATTCATTGTATTTCTGAAACCTGTATTTTCCGTTTCAATAAATAAATATTTTTTTGAGTAAACGAATAATTGTTTACATAACCGGCGCAGTCGCTGTAGGATACTTAAACAATATTAATCGCTAATATCGGTTCGTGTCAACGATTTATTAAGTGACCCACGTTCAAGAAACGGAAACGACCCAGGCAACGTCAAGATCGATTCCGACACAGCGAGTGGACATCGCAACTCGGAGAAGACCCCCAAGTACTGCTGCACACAGAACTTGAAGACATTCCATCCCTCTTCAGCGAATACGTCGAGGCGACAGATGGACAATATGGTTGTTATTCTGTAAGTACTTATGTCACGCAGAGATTTCAATCAAGAATCAGACTCAGATTACACTGATACAAGTTCAGAAATCACCCCCTGTAACTCACCAATCCCCAGCCAAACTAATAACATTTCTATAGAAAACCTTAATAACGAAATCAATTCTTTAAAATAAACGAAATGGGTACCTCCGTCCTTAAAAGAGAATACCTTGAAATGATCCCTGAATTCACAGGTGATAACAAATTACTATCAAGATTTATAGAAATTTGTGAAAAACTCGTAAACAAACTTTGTAACTGTATAGACACAAATGATTTCCAAAATGAATACTTAATGTCTAGTATTTTATCAAAAATCAAAGGTGATGCTGCAATCAATATAGCGAGTTGCACTGTCTCAAATTGGGACGAATTAAAACAAGCGTTACTCAACACATACGCTGATAAACGTGATTGTTTCACTTTAAATATAGAACTAACAGAATTGAAACAAACCAATGAATCAGCATTTAAATAATTTAATAGAGTTCAAGAACTCTTAAATTTACAAGTCTCATACATTACAACCCAAATTAAGGCAGAAGAACAGAAAGTTTTAATTGGGTATTTTCAAAAATACGCTGTCAGAATTCTTTTACGCGGACTCAAAAAGCCACTAAGAACACTAATGCGTACAAAGAAACCGGAAGACATGAGTTCAGCGCTCAATATGCTGATGAACGATTTTCAACTAGACACTCACTCGCACACACAATTAAAAAATCACATAAAACCAAAACACATTCCACACAACAATGTCAGACAATTCCAACAAACACCACAAAGAAATTTTACAAATACCTCCCCATCACCGCTCATGTACTCATACAGACCAACACCCAACAATGCAATAGCTGTACAAAAGTACAATAATAATAATCAACCCAGATCAAATGTTTTTAAACCTAATCCTAACTATAAAGCCCCCAAGCCTACGCCTATGAGTGTCAGTATTAGACAGTCAATGACAGCCAGGCCAGGAACGAACCAGTACCGTCCGCAACAATTTTATAACACACAGAACAGACCTAACTTCATAGCGGAAGAACTATACATACATACATACATACATACATAAAATCACGCGTGTCCCATTTAGTGGGTTCGCACAACCCGGTAACAATAAGAACTATTTAATACTGAAATTGACGAATACCTTGAAATTGACAATATTGAGGAACAAGATCCCGATTATTATGTAACTGACCCTAATCCTGACTATTTTGTAGCTGAACCTAATTCTAACGAAACAAACGAGTTTTTTCCGATAACAGCCTCGGAAGAAACGTCGAATTAATGAACGTAATTCACAACCATAGCGAATTACCATTTGTTGTCCTCCCAGAATTAAAATTAAAAGCTTTAATAGACACAGGAAGCACACGTTCCTTTATAAACACAAATATTGCACAAAAATATTTCAAAGACGAAATAAAAAATGATCCTTTCAAAATTAAAACCGCACACGGAACATCATTAAAGAATTTTAGCATCATAATACCTGCCTCCAAATTATTTAATTCCCGTAGCACTTTATTAAAGTATCACCTATTTAATTTTCATAAAAGTTTTGATATATTATTAGGACTAGACAACTTGAAAATTCTTAATGCAAATATTGAAATTCTTTAATGATGTTCCGTGTGCGGTTGTAATTTTGAAAGGATCATTTTTTATTTCGTCTTTGAAATATTTTTGTGCAATATTTGTGTTTATAAAGGAACGTGTGCTTCCTGTGTCTATTAAAGCTTTTAATTTTAATTCTGGGAGGACAACAAATGGTAATTCGCTATGGTTGTGAATTACGTTCATTAATTCGACGTTTCTTCCGAGGCTGTTATCGGAAAAAACTCGTTTGTTTCGTTAGAATTAGGTTCAGCTACAAAATAGTCAGGATTAGGGTCAGTTACATAATAATCGGGATCTTGTTCCTCAATATTGTCAATTTCAGGGTATTCGTCAATTTCAGTATTAAATAGTTCTTATTGTTACCGGGTTGTGCGAACCCACTAAATGGGACACGCGTGATTTTATGTATGTATGTATGTATGTATAGTTCTTCCGCTATGAAGTTAGGTCTGTTCTGTGTGTTATAAAATTGTTGCGGACGGTACTGGTTCGTTCCTGGCCTGGCTGTCATTGACTGTCTAATACTGACACTCATAGGCGTAGGCTTGGGGGCTTTATAGTTAGGATTAGGTTTAAAAACATTTGATCTGGGTTGATTATTATTATTGTACTTTTGTACAGCTATTGCATTGTTGGGTGTTGGTCTGTATGAGTACATGAACGGTGATGGGGAGGTATTTGTAAAATTTCTTTGTGGTGTTTGTTGTTAATAAATCGTTGACACGAACCGATATTAGCGATTAATATCGTTTAAGTATCCTACAGCGACTGCGCCGGTTATGTAAACAATTATTCGTTTACTCAAAAAAATATTTATTTATTGAAACGGAAAATACAGGTTTCAGAAATACAATGAATGTAATATCAGAAATATAAGTTTATTAAGACTTGTCTGTAACTAGCTCAAAGTTTACATTTTCCTACTATATATAATTTTATGCTACATCTACATAGTCAGAAATTGGAGAATGCTTGGTTTACAGTTTTGTGGAAAGACGGATGTGTAACTTGTATATATATATATACAGGGTGTAACACGAAAAGCGGGCCATAGGCGTTTAACATGGGAAAACAGTTTTTGCTTGGCCAAAAGTGGCCTATGAATTTCAGACAAAAATGCTTCAAATAAATTTTGTAGAGAATTAAATTCTGCGTCCAACTCATTAGTCATATTTTATTTTGCATGTTTAGTAACCGAGAAAATCGAATTTAAATTTTTACAAAAGTTACTTCTTTATAGTGTTAGCCATGACATTGAAACGAAATCAAACAAATGTAATGATTTTTTACCTGTCAGAAACGCTCTGTTGAAGTTTAATTATTGAAAATATAAAATTAATCACTCAAAATAAACTAAATAAACAACAATAGAAATAAAGTTTTTGAACTCATTTATTAAACATTCATTTTTATTACATTATTTTATTTATAAATAAATATTATAAAAGGTGCTCAAAAACCTGTCCGTTTTGCGTTAAGCAATAGCCTAATCTATTATAAAAACTTTGCCTAAATTAGTTAATTGTCTACGATTTATTTTATTGCATTCATTTTCTATAGCATTTTTCAGTAATTCAATACTATTGTATCGTTTCTTATAGATACAAGACTTTAAGTACCCCCATAAAAAAAAGTCACACGGATTTAAATCCGGTGACCTAGCTGGCCACTTTACTGGTCTTCCTCGCCCTATCCAGCTTTCTGGAAAAGCATCATCCATATAATTAATAACCTCCCTCGTACTATGTGCAGGACAACAACGGTCATAAAACTGATTCCTATTTCATTTGAAATTTCTCTGACACTGAGATTTGGATCCATTTCAATTTACGCTAGAACATCTTCGTTGTTGTAATTTCTATTATGGTTTCCTCGCAAAAGTTCCGGTTCTAACTTATTAAATATGCCGGTCGTCTCAAATTTTGAAATAAATCTTTGAATTGTTTTACTAGGAATATTATGATGATGCCAAAAATACTAATTAAATCCCGAATTTTCCGAAAACTTTCTCCAGAATAATGCCACTTAATAATTTGTAACTTTTCTTCATGAGAATAATTTCCCATTTTCAATAATTATATTTCTTGACTTAAACAGAGCGTTTCTGGCAGGTAAAACGTTATTACTTTTGTTCGATTTTGTTTCAGTGTCGTGGCTAACACTATAAAGAAGTAACTTTTGAAAAAATTAAATTCGATTTGCTCGGTTACTAAACATTCAAAATAAAATGTGAATATTGAACTGGATGCCGAATTTAATTCTCTACAACATTCATTTGAATCATTTTTGTCTAAAATTAATAGGCCACTTTTGGCCAAGGAAAAACTGTTTTCCCATGTTAAACGCCTATGGCCCGCTTTTCGTGTTACACCCTGTATATATATATATATATATATATATACAGGGTGGTGACCGCGACCCCGGAACATAGGACTTTAACATGTAAAATCATACTTTCTTAATTTCATGCTTCCCTAATTATTTTAGGTAAAAATGCTTCAAATAATTTGTAGAGTATAAAATTCTGCATCTGAATCAATAAGCAACATTAATTTTGTATGCCTTGTATCGGCAGAAATTAGGTATGAAAATGTCGAAAATCACCTGAAAAATAGCAATAGCAATATTATTTCTAATTTCTGTTTAAATTAACAATTATTTGTTAATTTAAATTGATATTTGTTCACTTGAACAGATTTTATAAATAATAATGAAATTAAATTAACCTATCTTGACAGATAAATCGTTAACAATTGTTAATTTTTTGTTTCAATTCCATGACTATAGCTAATTTTGCGGTGATTTTCGACATTTTCATACCTAATTTTTGACGTTACAAGGCATACAAAATTAATTTTGCTTAATGATTAAGGTGAAGATTTTTATGCCCAACAACTTTTACTTCAAGCTTTTTTGCCTAACATTTTTATATGGAAACTTTTGGGAGGGGGGGGGGGCAACTGCCCCACCTTGCCCCACCCTGCGTACGCCCATATTGAGTGATATAATATTATACATATTTAAGAATTAGTCTGCTTAATATTATACCTAAAACATGAACATTTTTCAATTTATTTGTAATCAAAATTTGAAAATTATGTCAATTTTTCAAATAGCACAAAAGTGATCCTGTGGTGCTCCCTCCACGATAAGTGTCAGAGCCAATGAGGTTGCGCCTGCTACAGGCCCTCAACAGTACAGATATATCGTCGTTACTAAAATCAGTGAATAGAAGCAGATTGCTACACCAATGGTAATAAGCCATGATATATTTGTTTTATTTTTATAGTAATTTAAATTAACAGACATTAATGTCGATAGCAGAAGTTTATTTGAATCATAATTTGTAACTAAGGAAAATATATTGGAGTATAATTTATGTGTTCGGAGAATACAAACTTACATCATGACTTTAATGAGATTTACACATCATATTAATTATTCGGAAAACTACATTCATACTCAAACACGAAGTAATCGAACAAATGAGACCACATTTATTACATTCCAAATTAAATTATGTGCAATATAGTATATTTGTATTGTTTATTACTTAATATGGCTATAAATACATTTCTGAATATTATTATGTTCATATTATATTATTGCTGTACTTACTATTAAATAAATTGTACACGGTAATTTATATGGAGTGGAACAAACTTTCAAAGCCATCGCACACTGTTCGGAACAGAACGGCACCGACCGGCTACGCGTCGATCGTCAGAAATAAGTTTGTATAGTTAATGGAGATAGCCACAGGGCCGCTGTGCCGACTAGTGTGCGCACCTCCATAAGAAACTATGCAAAATTATTTCTGACGATCGGTGCGCAGCCTGTTGGTGCCATTCTGTTCCGAACAGTGTGCGATGATAGCCTTAACAGTTTGTTGAGAGATCATTTCGAATTAACGATGTCATAATATAGGTCGTTTTCCCTAAAGTTACAGATATTTTCCGGAGATCAATTTTCCCCGCGATAAATTTACCGGCGATCAATTTTCCTTGCGATCAATTTACCGGCGATATATTTTCCAGACGATGAATTTTCCCCGCGATAAATTTACCACTTCATTCAAATGACTAACAAGCTCTAGCAAGTGACTTGTTTAGTCGGATTCTCAGAATACCAGTATTTTGTTTTCTCACGTTTTTACAATTACAACTTGACACTAATTTGAAATTAAATTATTTATATTTTTTGTGTGTTTTGGTAGCTAAAAGGAATGGCTTATATGACATTTTAACTGAAATTATCTCAGGAACAAACTGTTAAAGTTTACAATCGTTATAAATCATCCTATATATTTCCCTGAAGAATAGGACGATGTACGTATGGAGTTTATCAGTTTTACAGATATTTCTTCCGGAAGTTATCAAATTAGGTTATAGGTAGTATTGCAAAGATGTTATTTTCCTAGTGGCAAATTTAAATTCACTGAAAGTTACTGTTTTTAGAATATTGTTTACGGGGTTTATTCTGCATAAATACGAGTACATATTTCAGTGTAAATTAGTAATATATGCTGACTATCGCAATAACTTGATTTTACGGATATTGTAGGTATTATTCGTGTATTAAATGCATAACCGAATACAGATATACTTAATCCATTCAATTCAAATATTTAATATTTACTTGTAAATTATTTATATCTTCAGTAATTACTATAATTTCTAGGGTCGTTGTATACATATAATAAAACAAAATAACGTATAAATTAACATGATTAAAATAAAATATAAGTATGTAAACAGATATAAGGCAATTTCTGACTTAAAAAAATGGGAAATTATTCATTATTAAACTTATTTTCCATTAGGGCTAAACATTTTCTAATAGTGACACACGAGAGACGATACGAGACGAGAAATGTAAAATTTGTAATTTTTAAATAAAAATCTGTTGTGCACATGACAGTACCTACCTAATTAAATCAAAATGTTTATAATAATTTCGAAAAGACATTCAAAGAAATATATATGCCCAAATTATCTATCAGAATTAATTAACTATGATTTTTACTTTCCGTCACCTTTAGGTAAGGAAGGTATGTCTTTGGTCAAAAAATTCGATAGTGAGTTTCTAATGAATAAGCACGTTTTGGGATCCCTAGAATACGAATTTACTATTTTTACGATGATGTGTCTGAATGTATGTGTGCGTGTGTGTGTGACGATCGTTTCGGATCGCATAACTCCAGAAATCATAATTGTTTCGTATTCCTCAAGTTTAGATCCATATGCAGACATGATTAGATTTTGATTATAATTGGTTCTCCGGAAGTACCCTCATTTGCAACTTTTAACAGTTTTTCTTGAAAATTTTTAAAGTTATCATAAATTTTTAAAAATATATTATTCTCTATACGATTGGATTGCATTTTATATTTCATATTTAATAGATATAGAGTTAAAGAATTATAAATATATTAAATTTCATAAATCAGTCAGCTATTCTAACCATGGAAACTGCTAATATATTCAGATTAATTCAAATTGACAGATGTCAGTATCAATGAAATGAAAATGAATGTGGCAGAGATGAGAATGTTGAGATAGATGTAGGGGAAGATACGGAAAGATAGGGTAAGGAAGTAAAGGATAAGGGAAATGGTTCGAGTTATAGAAGTTTGTAGAAAGATACAAGAGAGACGATTTATTGGTTTGAACATGTCATGAGGAGAGATGAAGAATATATTGGAAGAAGAATAAATAGCTTAGTAGCAGAAAGTAGAAGAAACAGAGGAAAACCAAAGATAAGATGGAAGGACTGTATTGCTTGAGAGAAAAGGATCTGTATGAGGACGACACGCAAAGAAGAAGAAAATCAAAAATAGCGACCCTAACGAATGGGAAAAGCTAAAGAAGAAGAAGTTGTCAGTGTCAAGTGCAATTTGCATAGTTTGTTTATGAAATAATTTTACTGCAAATATAGGATCTTTTGCAAGAAAATTTATGTATGGAATTTGTACATATACACAGTTCGATTTTGTGGCTGAAATGGTATCTTCTTTTCTTCTTATTTCAACCAATACAATGACAAATGACAATTTATTTTATCTAGAGCATTGATTAACTATACAATTTTATTATCCGATCGCATAGTCCGTTATCCGTGTTGTGTATTAACTGTAATTAAGTAAATCATAAATACATATTACCACTGAAATATATATCATTGAGTAGAATGTGCACACATACTATAATAGCCGACAAAAATCGGGACAATACATGAGTTGACGAAAAATACTCCGCCTACTGCGGAGCGTTTAGTGAGTTCAACGCAAGTTTTAAATAAAACGTAGTAGGAAGGAGTGTATACGACTATTCGGCTAGGTCCAGTTTAACACGAATATGCATGAACGTGTCAGGTATTGTCATTCAATAGGCCTTCAGTTCAGCATATGCTGATAGGTAGAGTATGCGAAGTCCAGTCTATAATATATGTATTTCAGTCAGGCCTCGAAATGGACTGGAGCAAACCGGAACGACGATCTGGTTCGTGAAATTATCGAAAATATTGTTCCGGTTCGTGAAATTTTTAAAATCTTGTTCCTGTTCGTGAAAAAATATTAAAATTCCGTTCCGGTTATGTTATATCGTATGTAATTAACCCTTACGCAATAAAGCTGCACCGCTTACAATCCACAAGAATGCATCTGTGCCCTATGATTTCGTTGCGCGTCGCATCAGTCTTTGTTTTATTGCATCTTACGTATGTCTACGATAGCCGCTGGGTCGGTGTCGGCTTTCGGCGAAAATGCACGGAACTACCTCGTGTGCTATGATTGTTGCGTCGTCTGCCCATCGTGTTAGGGTAAGTTTTATATCTATTATATTAAATATAAAATATTGCAATTTTTTTGTGTAATTTATATCTTTCATAAATTGTTATTTTGGTTAATTATTTTTTTAAATAACTCTGACAGTTTATCCTAGGTTAAAAATGAAAATACCTTTTTTATATAAAACATGGCAAGCTTCAATTTCGATCTCTTTTACTTCTTGTCTAAGGGACACAAATTTAAATTCAAAGATTACAAAATAATAGGCAGATTCCATATAAAACTCTCGGCTTTTATATGAATCATGCTACATAAATTTAAATAAAAACAATCGTGTCAACAACCACAGAGATTATAGAATTAATCTCACATACCTAAATATCTTCCTGCATAAAATTCAAATTTAGCGCTCTTAATCTCATATGTCAAACCTATCTCACACTTCCGTTCTCTCTTTCCTCTCGTTTCCTCCATGTTAGAAATTTTGTCAAATATACGCATTGGTTGCTGGGCCGTGTTAGCGGCATGATGTATCCATATTGTAGGTGACCATGCACCACCTGCCCACACAGAAGATATTATGTAATATGCATTCCAACCACTGTAACATTGTATAACTTTTTACATCATTGTATTTCTGCATAATTATTATTAATTTTTAGTTGATAAGTCAACAAATTTTATATTACAATAATTTTTTTTTAATAATATGACTATTTAAAGCTGAAGATAAGCAAATTCTGCTCGAAACGTAAAAAAAACCTTTGGAACTTGAAAGCCTACATAATTATTACTTCACATTATTCACATGGTTCCTTACATTATATTTAAAAATATGTCTGAGGTACTGGAAAGGAGATATTGTTAAAAAACAGATTTTGGCCGTCATTTTTCCAATCTGACGGAGGATGCCGCAACGCCCCGAGATCGCAAAATTAGTATTTTTTCAGGAAATGATACTGTACTAAACCGCCAATTTGTAAAACTCCTGGATTTTTTTCCGAGGAAGTACGATTTAAGCTCTGTTGCTTGGACTAAGTGTGATGGTAATCATTTAAATTAAGATTCTTAGGTTATTTCATGCATTTTTAAAAATAAAAATTGGAAGAAATGTTCTGGGTTAAAAAAAGGGAAGATATAGGTAAAATGCACTAGTAGCAAACAATTAAATTATAAATAGAGATTCTTAGGCTATTATATTTATTTATCGATATTGTTAAATTTAAAAGATATGTACTGGGTTAAAAAAAATAGGTAAAACAAGGAAAAGATGTAGTGTATTAACAGTAAATAAATAACAAATAGATATTATGTATTGTTCGAAACTAATCAATTAATTAATAGTTGTTATTTAAGCATCTAATATGTAGATATTTGTATATACTGTAGCCAGTCGTTAATAAAGTATCGTAGTAATCGGAAATTTGTTGTTTTCTGTTTACTTAAATAATTCATATTTCCCTACTTCTGTGACTTGAGCCACTCAATACAGACAAACAATCAGGCTTTTTAAAAAACCACTATCTCTTGCAGCACATCATAATTTGAAATCCAATGGTAATAAAAATAAATGACAATCGCCAATCGAAAGCACAAAAATCTGTTGTGGCCAGCACAATACCTTCCGTCAATCCTGTGTATTATGTATAAATTCCATAAATAAATGTTCTTGCAAAAGATTCTAAATTTCCAGTAAAATTTTTCATAAACAAACTATGCAAATTGCACTTGAAACTGACATCTTCTTCTTCTTTAGCTTTTCCCATTCGTTAGGGGTCGCTAGTTTTTATTTTCTTCTTCCATTCATTTCTGTTTTGCGTTTCGTTCTCATTCAGTCCTTTTCTCTCAAGTCTTCTGCAATACAGTATACTACCATCTTATCTTTGGTCTTCCTCTGTTTCTTCAACCTTCTACTACTAAGCTATTCATTCTTCTGCCAATATACGAGGTCTGGCTATTAAATAACGAGACTTCGCGCGCAGAAGGTGTCCTAGAGGGGAAGGGGGGGAAACGAATGCAGCGTTAGATAGCTGGAAGTGTCTACTATTCCGGTACGAAAACACGTTTTTGTCGCTGTAGTAGTATTTTTTTCTATAAAGGTTAGAAACGAACGTATTTTTTTCTCGTGCCGATAACAATATGTTGTTGAAAGAGGCCTATGGTGAGAATCTCTATCTCGTGCGCGTGTTTTCTAATGGTATAAACGGTTTTCTGAAGGCCGAGAGAGCACCGAAGATTTAAAACGGCATCATGATGACTGAATGGGTTCCCGAGGGTCAAACTGTAAACCAAACTTACTATTTGAAAGTTTTGGCAATACTGCGAGAACGAGTTCGTAAGAAATGGCCGGAGTTGTGGAAAAACAAGTCGTGGATTTTGCACCAGGACAACGCACCTGCCCATAATGCGCTGTCTGTGAAGCGTTATTTAGCCGCTAGAGGCACTCCAATGATTTAGCACCCTGTGACTTTTTTCTGTTTCCGAAGTTCAAGCCTGTCTTAAAAGAAACCCGGTTCAAGTCGATGGAAGAGGTGAAGCGAAAATCGGCGGAGCTCCTAACGCTCTTACAAAAGAAGACTTCCATCATTGCTTTGACCAATGGAAAAAAACGAATGGAACGGTGTGTGGCGAATCGAGTACATTGAAGGGGAACATTCGATTATAAAATATTTTTTATAATTATTTAATAGCCATACCTCGTATTCTTCATCTCTCCTCAGGACATGTTTAAACCAATGTAATCGTCTCTCTTGTATCTTTCTAGAAATTTGTAATACTAGAGTTATTTCCTTACCGTATCTTTCCGTGTCTTCCCTAACATCTACTTCAACATCCTCTTCTCTGCCACATTCATTTATTTTTTGCCGATACTGACATCTGTCATTATGAATTATCTGAATATATTAGCAATTTTCATGGTTAGCATAGCTGGCTGATTTATGAAATTAAATATCTTTATAATTCTTTAACTCTATATCTATTGAATATGAAGTATAAAATGCAATCAAATCATATAGAGAATAATATATTCTTTAAGTTATAATAACATTAAATGTCAATAAATCATATTTAACTGTTAAAATCTTCAAATGAGGCTACTTCCGGTTGACCAATTATAACCAAAATCTAATCACTTTTTCTTCTGGATCTAAATTTGAGGAATACGAAAAAAATATAATTTTTGGAATTGTGGTACCTATTGAATTTATGTGATCCGAGACATTCGTCACATACACACACACACAGTACAAACTAAAATGAAATATATCATCACGGCGTTGCTCAGTGTGATTTGTGCACAGATTTCGAAAATAATGACATATTTCTACCGTGCGGGCCTTTTTCTGTGGTGCACTCTGCACGCCAGCAATGAGTGCCCGTGAGGTGAAGCCTGGTAAACTAAAATCAAGTAGACATATATTACCTATATCATATTTCTATAAAATAAAAAAAACTATAATATTTACATTTTCCTTTATATCTAGTGACCTATGCATTGTTTCTGGATAAACAATACATAGTACCTAGCTAAAATGGCCTTCCATTGTTTCGGCTTTTGTCTAAATTAATCGACATTGTATCTCATAGTTTTCAAGATCCCTATGTTGAACACAGTATCCTGGATACCTCATGTATATAGAATATATTGTTAGTGGTTTAATTATTGCAGCAATTTTGAATGACAATGTATTATCGATAAGTATACCTTCTATAAATTTTTCTAATGTAGATCTACTTGCTAGTTGCAATTTTACTATAGTATCAAATATTATAATTAAGTACATACCTTTAAAATTTTATGGTCAGAATTACTCGTATTATAGCATTGAAAAAGGTAAACCAAATTTTATTAAAATGAAATTATTATAACTTATTGGAATATAAAAAATAAATAACAGTGAATGTAAAAGTAAGCAAATTTATTGTAAACGAACTAACGTGAACTGGCCATAAGGCTTAACAGGTGATTAATGATATAAACCAAATTGTGTAAGCAATACACAAAAACAAATGTTTAACTTTTAGCAACAGAGAAAATGACTATGGCCGCTGTAATGATTAGGCAATAAGTTCAGAAGGATGATAATAATTGCAAATTAAACTATATAAGTATTATATTATTCCTGACTGGTCCGCTGTGCTGTTTTACTCATCGGTCTTCTGAACAGTTATAAATTCACATCTTGGTCCATTTTTGGTTTATAAAATACACTTACAATTATTATTAATGTAAGTCATTTTTTATTATTGTAATCAAATATCTGTATTGTAATTAAACAGATTACTAATAACCTTGATACAAATATGTACATATACTCGGATTATAGTAATAACATAATAATAATAATTTGTATTATGTATATTCTCTTTTTTGTATAATTTGCCATTTTCATTTCTTTTTATTGCAATTAATCATCTTTTATGTTGAAACAATTTTTTAAATCATGTGATAAGTAAACAGAGGATCCTATATTCACTAGATTTTCGTATTAAATATAATAATAATAATAATAATAATGAAAATAATATCTTCTTTATTCCGTGGACTTGAGTTACAGTGCAAGTGTGGAATTGCCAATAAAAGTAATACAGCAACATTTAAAAACAAAATCAGAGAAAACTGGAAACTGCGATGGAACAATCTCGAAACAAACAAATTAAAACACATATAAGAAAAAATCCAGCCCTAGCGAGAACCCGAAAACTCAACCAGAAGAGAACAAGTAATATTTACAAGAATAAGAATTGGACATACTAGAGCAACACATAACTACATTTTTCAAAGAACAAATGTCAAAATTGCAACACGCAGATCTCAGTAGAATACATTATATTACACTGTAAGAAGTATGACGAACAAAGGAGGAAACATCAGATACCACAAACAATAAAAGAATCCCTGAACGTGAAGAACTACAACTCAATAATGAATTACATAAAAGATATTCTATTAATCAATGAAATGTAAATAAAAATGTAAACACGACTAACATGTATGCTAATACCCCAAGGGTGAAGCAAAAATTTCAAATATTTTTTTTTTCTTAAAAACATTAATGCCAGGTAATATAAAGCGCAGCCAAATCTTATCCCGAACTGTAGTCAATCGAACTAGGTTCATTATTTGAACTTAAGTTAAAATGATATGCATAGTAATAAAATTTCCACACATTACGTTCAACTGAAATAAGTTTAAACCGGCTCAGTCGGTAAGTTTACTGTGCGACTCACTTCGCAGATATTTATGAAATGTCAAATGTTACAAATAAAGGTGTATTATGAGAGGAGACAGTCTTGGAGAGTGTGATGATATCTCATAAAAGATGATCCAGAAACTTTAGTGGCATTGAAAAAGAAATGTGAGAAATAATGGAGGATTATTTAAACATAAGTAATAGAAAAAAACCGATGCAACCAATAACTCCGCAAAAAATGGCAAAAATAGCTGCGTGGGTCGATATAACAAAAAAATAATTGTTGAAACAAGTGTTACTGAAGTATGCTACAAAAATTAAGAAAAGAGTAAAAAAAATAGCAGACGATAATATTATAGTACTACCTCAATTAAAAATTGAATTTGTTAATCAATTATTTAATTTTTCTTCATTTTTCTGGGGCATTTTAATGTAATTGTAACGAAACAATGCTATATGCAGTACTACTTTGTGTATTATTCGACCAGCAGTAGATTTTTCAACTGCAACAAGATCACCAGTTACACATTGAAATATTCCTGTTGCTAGGTACATAGGTACCTTGGAGTAAATAAAATTTGTAGTATTGAATTGATAGACTTATTTCAAAGTGTGACTAGTTCTAATTGTGGATTTAATATTTCTACAAATTCATGCACTGTATTCTTGTTAAATCAAAATCGTAATTTAAATTCTATGTCATAATAAACTACAAATGGATTGTTTCTATACCAAAATACACGGGGACGTCTAAAATGCATAACTTGATCTTCCTCATTATCTAAGCTGGATGAATCAAAATTTAATCTTTTAAATAGTCTGTAAATTAAATAAAAATTGGATTTATCACTGCTTTATTAAAATGAAATAATAATAATCAATGAAGAGTTGAATCGTGACATTTGCAATCGTTAGTTAAGAAATGAACTTGGCTTTGAACGAGCAAAATCGATCGTTCAAATTAACTATTAGTTAAACTTCAGTTAAGTAAAAAATAATTTAGATACTACTCAAAGCTAGTTCAAAACAGTCAGTCAACTTCTGCAAACTAAGATCAAGAGTTGAACTATGTTTATAATCGACCATAAGAGATGCACATTCTCTGATATTTGTTGGTAGTTTGTTAAAGACTTGTAGTCCAAATATGTATGGAGAATTTCTCGAAATTTTTATTTACAATAGGCTACTCTGAAAAGATCTTTATTTCTGGTATTTAGTGCGTGTATGTCACAATTAGAAATGTATTTAGTTTTATTTTGAAAGATAACATCTGCTAGTTCCAAGATATATAGGCAAATTATTGTTAATATTTTGTATTTTGTAAAATATCTGCAACTAGTTTTTTATGAAACAGTTGCCAGGCATCGTATTATTCTTTTTACCTTCCGTCACCTTTAGGTAAGGAAGATATTGTCTTTGGTCAAAAAATTCAATGATGAGTTTTTACTGAATAAGCACGTTTTAGGGTCCATATAATACGATTTTACCATTTTTACGATGATGTCTGTATGTATGTGTGTCTGTGTGTCTGTGTGTCTGTGTGTCCGTGTGTCTGTGTGTCTGTGTGTGTGTAACAAAAGTTCCGGATCCAATAACTTCAATACCACGATTTCAAAAATTATAATTTTTTCGTATTCCTCAAATTTACATCCAGAAGAACAACTGATTAGATTTTGGTTATAATTGGTCAACCGGAAGTAGTCTCATTTGATGATTTAACAATTAAATTTGATTTATTGACATTTAACGTTATTATAACTTAAAGAATATATTATTCTCTATACGATTTGATTACAATTTATACTTCATATTCAATATATACAGATTTAAAAAATTTTAAAGAAATTAAATTTTATAATTCAGCCAGCTATGCCAAAATTGGGAACTAGTAATATATTCATATAATTCAAATTGACAGATGTCAGTATCAATAAAAAGTAAATTAATGTGGCAGATATGAGGATGTTGAAGTAGATATTGGGGAATAAACGGAAAGATACGGTAAGAAAATAACTCTAGTCTTACAAGTTTTTAGAAAGATACAAGACAGACGATTACATTAGTTTGAACATGTCATGAGGAGAAATGAAGAATTATATTGGAACAAGAATGAATAGTTTAATATTAGGACGTTAAAGAAACAGAGGAAGACCAAAGATAAGATGGAAGGACTGTATTGCGGAAGATTTGAGAGAAAAGGAACTGAATGAGAACGACATGCAAGAATAGCGACCCCTAACGAATGAGAAAAGCTAAAGAAGAAGAAGATGCCAGTGTTAAGTGCAATTTGAATGGTTTGTTTATGAAATAGTTTTACTGGAAATTTAGAATCTTTTGTAAGAAAAATTATGGAATTTATACATTATACACGAGAATGACGGAAGGTATTGTGCTGGCCACAACAGATTTTTTTGTTTGATGAGGGCAGTGGCTAAAATTGAGGGGGAGCCCCGTAATAATAATAAAAATAAAAATAATAATATGTTTTTACCTCTCGCTAAGAGAGGTATTGCATTCATGCTAAAAATCGCATATCCAGATTTTATTGAATAAGCACGTTTCAAGGTTCCTACAATCCGATTTTAACATTTTTACGATGATGTCTGTGTGTGTGTGTGTGTGTGTGTGGATGTATGTGTGTGTGTGTGTGTGTATGTATGTAGGATGTTGGAAGGACGATTACTCAAAAACTATAAGACTTAAAAATTGTTTAACTACGTATTTTCCAATCGGACATTCATGAGAAGATCTGAAAAGGTTTTGGTAACAAATGGAAAACCGGAAGTAGAAGATTCTTGAAAAAAAATCTTCCAAATATTATTTTTTGAAATTTTTTCGTGATAATATTAAAGAAAATTAAATTCTCTATCTGATACATTTAAATATTTTATTATATATTCTATAGATTTAGAGATAAAAGAAATATAATATATAAAATAATCTGTTGTAATAAATTTTACAGCCGAAAGAATGCCATGGAAAATAGTTGATAATTTAAATTGTTTGTAACTGACAGATAAATGTCAGTGTCAGAAATTCGTAGATATTACTAAAGAGTTTTTCTGGGAACTGCATACATTATATTATTTCTTAATGTATTAATAGTTAAATATTTAAAATTATAGGTATATTACATATATCCTTCAAAAATACTGTCAATCCTGACAATGAATTGGAAACATTTCGAAAAAATAGAAGAGGACAAAATTTCTTCATAAAATAAATTTAAAATTAAACAATCTAAATATAAGGAATAGATATATGTAAGTAGAATTTTTGTTGTAGAATGTAGGTATACAAGAAATGTTAAATACAATAGGGCGCCTTGACAAGCAGATATGGGGACTCATGTCAGAATGATAGCTAGTAATTATGTATATAGATGTAAATATCATAATTTCTTATTCTAAATTTAGTGATTTTCGAATTCCATATGGTTTATTTTCCTCGACAAGTAAATTCCACACTCCTGGTGACAAATTAACTACGTGTATTTAGAAAATTTTGAAATTCTAAATGAAACATAATGACTAATTATCATTCTGAAACGGGCCCCCACATCTGCTTGTCAAGGCCAAGAATGTAACATGACTGTTCGCGCCCTATACTTATGTAACCAAAAAAGTAAGTGGCGAGAGGTATTGTGCTGGCCACAACAGATTTTTTACCCAACAAGTCACCATTTACTGGGTAAAATTTAAAAAGAGATATGTAAAAAATACATATAATATAATAAATACTAAATGATCAAAAATAGATAGATAAGGTATACACAATCTAATGGAAAATGTCTTCATATGTCTTGTCAGTACAATGGCACATCACCTGGATTGGAGATTGCTACGTGCGGTAGGAAGTTGGAAAGTCCCGCTATGATTTGATGATGTCCTGGGAACATGGACTGGAATCCGTGCTAGGAGGAAAGGGCAATCTATGGAATGGTGAAGCATCATCCATAGGAACCTAGCACAGGATGACTCACGCCCAGAACTTAGCGATGGAATATCATGTCGCTGTAGTACTGTATTAGTATCGGTATGTTTTTATGGATAAACATTGTCTTCTTTGAAAGAAATATATTTCAAAAATCTACGATGTATTCTATCTACATGTTAATTCTGATTCGCATAATAGGGAAACCAAATTAAAGCAGCGTATTCCAATTTACTGACAACGAATGAAAAATGTAATGTTTTAATAACAGAAATATCACCAATTTTTTTACAAATTCTAAATATAAATCCTAAGGTCTATTAACAGACAAACAAATATTAATAATGTGATCATTGAAATTGAATTTTGCAAATAATGTTACTCCTAAATCTGTAATGGAGGATTTACGCAAAAGAACGTTGTTAATAATAAAATAAGGATGCATGATGGTAATATTTTTGCGGATGTAAGTTACAGTAAAACATTTATCTGTATTAATGAGAAGTTTGCTTGCTGTACACCAGGAAACAAAAATATCTATATTATCTTGAAGGGATTTAGCATCAGAAATAGAAGAGATTTTATAGAATAACGATATCGTCAGCATAGGCTAGAACGGGGCAGGTAAAAGACAATAGGAGATCATTTATATATAATATAAATATTAGTGGCCCTTAATTGGATCATTGGGGCACACCAGAAGAAGCAAAGAATTGGAACGAAGAAAATCCATTGTAGAAGACATAGCAACGACGATAAGAAAGATAAGAAGCTATAAGAGATGTCAAAGTTGGAGAAGCACCGATGGAACAAATTTTATGTAGCAATAAACCATGATCGACACAGTCAAAAGTACGTGAAAAGTCACTGTACACAACATCTACTTGACCACAATTATCTATTACTTCGGCTGTGTATTGGGAGAAACAAGCCAAGTTCGTTACTGTGGATCTACCTGGTAAAAAGCCATGCTGATCACATGATAATAAGGATTTAGTATTCGCAAGAATGGTGTTGTAAATTGTTTTTTCAAATAGTTTTGGGGACGACAATAATTCTTTACTTTCGATTTGTCTCCTTTCTTATAAATTGGAGTGATACGAGTTTCTTTCCATCGATCAGGGAATGTAGACGTTTCAATAGCTAAATTAATAATAATAGTTAAGGGGAATGATAAAACATATCTACAAACTCTAATAAAAAAAAGCTGGAATCATATCCACCACTATTTAGTTTATTTGGTAACTTAGCCATTAATGGAAGGAGTTCATTTTCAGTAATGGGATTGAAAGTAAAAGTAAGGTTATTATTAACACTTGTTTCGTCAATGAAAGATTAACTAGGAGTGAAAAAATTAGAGAAATTTGTAGCAAACAATGTCTTGCGGATTACTGTGGGAACCATTACTATCAGAAATAATTCCAGGAATTCGTGACAGACCTTTCTTTAATCTAACTATTTCCAAAACTCACTCGGGTTAAGTTTTAAATTATTTTCACCTCTCCGTATGTACGCATCATTAATTTGGGTCTTAGTGATAGATCTTAATCGTTTAAATGCATTTTTCTACAGTCTACATAGAAAGTAGTCATTTGCGCTCTCTTTTGTCAACGCGAAATGTTACTTTGCCGTTCTAGCGCGACAAAGTAGAAAAAACGCTCGCTGTCCAAATTTCTAACTATACAATGTTGAGAAATGTCACTTGTCTACATTCTTGATGGAAACGTTTAGTCAGGAACTAATGGTACTGTAGTGACACATTTACCATCTTTACAAATAAATCTTACATAACTGCTCTGTCAGTATATTACATAACCAAAAAAAAATGCCGCACTATTGTGAAAATGAAATAGAGCATTCATTTACAAAAACGAAAGTATAAAATGTTTAGATTAGATTGAAGCAATAGGTCAAGAAGAATAGGAAATAACGATAAATTAAAATTAAATATAAAAGACGTTTTTTCTTTATATTAATCCTTATTAAGTGAGTAGTAGTGTAAGTACAAAGTGTACATTTAATTTTATTTTTTATGGTGGAGGACTCCACTGTGGCAACTGTAGAAAAAATCTTGTGTGTGTTTCGAGCGAAAATGGACATTGTCGATTTCTCAATCGATAATGTCCTATTTTGCGCTCTTAATACACAAATAGCTATTAAATAGTATGCGTGTAAACAGATACTATATCTGAATTTTGACTGTACATGTGCTCTATGTATAAATAAACCATACAATGTACGAACTACAGATTTCAAATGTCTTATTTGAAAGAAATCTGACAGGATTTCTTAATTAAATTCTTAATATGAGTTTTCCATTCAAGTGTTCATTAATAATTAATCCTCGGAATTGACTATTTGCAACTCTTGATATGGTTGAATTATAATTTCTACATCTACATCTAGAGGTCTTTATTAAGTATACGAGTAAGGTGGAGAGAATTATTATTGAACCAGTCGGACATCGTTTTCAGGTTTTCATTACATATTAGATGAATATCAGAATTAGTGGTACCAGATATTATGACAGATGTGTATTTTGCTTACATTGTAATGGTACAGTTTTCAGAGAGTATATTTGTTAGGTCGTTAGTAAATATATAAATATATTAGCATTGGCACTAATTACAATATTTATACTATGCAATGACATTGGTAAAATTGTTTTCTAATATACAGGATGTAATAGAAATAAGTACATTAAATTTAACGAGTGATAGAACTCGTTGAGAGCAACAATATTTCTTAATAACTTTTTTTTGTAAACCTTCTAGATATTGAGTTAAAATTCTACAAAGTTTTTTTACATATTTTATTACCCGCCTATGGTTGAATTCAAAATGGAGTATTCTGCACATGCGTGTAAAGCCATTGTTTCCGTTGTGACTGCGACTGAATACAATGAAAGATTGAATGAATTTGTCAACACAAAAGAAAGGTTAGAAACTGGTGAATAGTTTGACCGATACACGAGATAATTAAACTATATATAAAAAATTCATACGTCATATTTTTGTTACAACACGTTGAACAATCCAAAAATTGTAGGACATTTATACGATGCAGTCGATCAAGAACAATTACAATTGACGGAACAATAAAACGCATACAGATAATTAAATGTGATGCAGGCCTAAATAAAATAACAATAAATGTTCAAAATGGCTACCGTCATTGTCAATATAACTGTCGTGCTTTCAATATCCTCCAAATTGTCATATGTGACATTTTGTGCTATTCTTCGAGTACTAAAACCTGGTTGAGAATCGATACTTTTTTTATTTACATACATGTAAAAAGGTGCGAACGTTTGGAAGATGACGATTCGGAAAACGGTCCAAGTAAATTTGTTGGGATTTGGCAGCGTTTCTCTGAGCTTCACCATAGGCCAGCATAATGTCTGTATATTCGTTATACGTAAAGGCAGGCAGTTTTACTGATCATAACTTTTATAATAATTATTAATCGATTTATCTGTCAAAAACAATTGTTTCATTGTTATTGCTACTTGATCATACTATTATGAAAATAACTAAACGACTCGTTAATTCATGGGGGGGGGGGGGTAAAAATACTAAAAAAATGAGATTTCGAAAAAAAAATATTAAGAAATATTTCTGCTCTCGACGAGTTCTACCACTGATTAAATTTAATGTACTTATTTATGTTACATCCTGTATGTTCGTAGCCCTCGATGTAGCCAGTAACCGGTAAGATTGGAACCGGACCCTAAGAATCCCGTTAAAATGTTTTAGTAATAAATTAAAAATACGAATAAATACTAAATAAATTTAAAATTAAGCAAAAAGTAATATGTAATTGATGTTTTCATTTGTTCCATTGTCATATTCATTGTTTGTGTTATTTTAATAATTAATGTATTTTTGATGTTAAAACAAATGGACATAGATAAATTATACGTATTGTGGAAAAGCAAAAAATATCTCTTTTCATTGATACCACTGCGCACATAAAAATGAATACATATACAATAATATTAAATCCAACAGTGACATAAAATGAATATTGCTGTTCTAAAGAAAATAAAATAGTATTCTAGGAAGTGCAAACAGGATTTATGTATTATTTTTGCGATCTTTATGCAGTACGCATTATTTGTAATAAGCAGTCAGTATTTGTACTGTAATAGTTATTTACATAATCAGTTATGAAAACAGTGATATTGTTCAATGAACATAATGCTCGACATTAAAGAAATTATTATTGATATATTCTTGCTTTTTATTATTATTATTATCAGTTTATCAGTTGTGTAATATTCTTTACGTAACTCAGTTATGTAAAGATTTTTACAGAACTCATTTCGTGTGTGTAAAAAGTGACATTTCGTAATATCATAAGGTTAGGTAAAATTCAACTTTTTATTAGATAAAATTAGTTAATATAACCTTCGAATACCATTAGGAGAGTTGAAATGAGAACAGTAAGCATAGTAACATTACCTGTATCACATAGTTTTCATTGTACAAATTTGTTTGTTGCGCTAGTGCTCTTCTGGGGTGCGTCCCAAAATCATACACAAGGGTACATAGTATGCTCAAAATCCTTCCAAAAGATGAATCTTACATCAGGGGAAACTGGGAAGTGTTCCAGTGAAGCTATTAGAGTCTACTCTCAACGAGCATACCTACTCTTCGTACTCTGCAAATAGGAGGGTATATATTTTATAAACTTACTCTGGCGCCAAGCAGACGTCAACTACTTTGCTTTTTCCTGCTATACTGCAATACAAAACCTTGGAGTAATCTGACGTTACTCTAATTCTCTACTCTGTACTCAATGATATGCTTGAAACGTACCCTGCAGTAATTCAGTTTAGAAAAAAATATGTATTTTCATATATTATACAACAAGACGATTGAAAATTCTCGATAATACGAAACGTGTTGCCTGGAAACACCACGAGACCGAAGGTCGAGTGGTATTTCCAATAGGCAACTCGTTGAATATTATTATGTAGAAAAGTACATATAAAACTCAATCCTCCTTAATACATGAATCTGTGTAAACTTGTAAGTAACAAGTTTTAAATATGAATATATTGTAGCCACATTGTAAAACCCGTCTTTTAATAAAACACCTAGTACTTTTACAAAACGCTGCCAGATTGCCAAACCTTCGTGACTTAACGATTACGATCAGGCTAGTCGTCTAAGCGTTTTATAAAACGATAAATAGCTTACTTAGCTTGTTTATTTATTTATATAAGGCCCGGTTTTTCAATCTGTTGATTTTCAGACAGATGTTAACTAATAGTCAAAAGCAGAAATACGTTTTTTCAAATAATAGCTAACTCTTTGACACAAGTTACCTTAATTAGCAGAAAATGTACTAGTCAAGTGCTAGTTTACTAATCATAGCAAATTAAAATAATACTGGATTTTATATTGACTAAAATGTTTGACATTCTCTTAAATTTCTATAATAATATTGATCTCTAGCTTCTAGAAAATCCATGAATCAATGCACGCTTTCAGCCAGGCTAACGCAATAATAGCAAAATTATTGAACGGTTCGCCAGAATTTAGTACTGATGCAGCGCTAGAAGAAATAGCTAGCGAGAAATATCTCGCTAAAATATCTAACAAAGTAGTGGGGAGCTGCATGCGAAATACTACTCGTATACAGATAGAACTGTCAGTTTATGATTTTTTTACTTTAAACTGCGCTTGCGCGGTAAGTTCAACAAATAAATACCGTTCAGTAAGCATCTAGCGCTAAAAACGGCCTTACATTTTGCTAGGCTAGCGTTATCCCGGCTGAACGCGAGCAATGTTTTATAGATTTTAATAAAATGGTGTTCTGGGCCACTAACACTGAGATTTTTATGAAATATTCATGTTATTTGAAGAAATACATCTCACGACATTTAAATTCTGTAAAGTATTATAATATTACGCAATATTTGTTGTCATTAATTCCTGCCAGAATTGATTTTTGACCTCCATGAAATTTCATAAGATTCATATGATTACATATATAATTCATAATTAATTGAGGCAATGGCAATTATGAATTTTACTTAGTTACCATATAAGCGAATATACCATTGATGACGTGATATACGAGCCCAACCCCAAAGTATTCGTACCCTCTGAAAAAAAAACAACAAGCAAAAATATTTTTTTTAGATTACAATAGTTAAGGCTATATTTGGGACTTTTATTTTATGTATTAATAAAGGGTACTGGATTTAAATATAATTTTATTATCTAAATTTATCATTTTAACAATAATCTACGGGCAAATTAAGGACAACAGACACAAAATTGTATTCTCCATAGAGAGATACATTAGTGGCTAAAGTGGAAGATAATGTCAGCCAATGGATAGGTTGGTCATAGCTCAATTGGTAGAGCGTTACTCCGGCAAAGTAAAGGTCCATGGTTCAAATCGATGTGGCTGACATTATCTTTTCACACTTTCATAATTTATTTCGAGACACGTGCTAATTTTTTTAGTTCCAACAGAAAATAATACAATATTTATGTCAGTATAATTTATAAAACAGAAGGTAAAGGAAATTGACAATATATTCAATTAATTACTATATTAAATTTTATTTTTTTAGTAAAATTATTTGCACAGTGATATTTATTTATTAAAGTACCACCTACAATTATATTAAAAACAAGAATAGATAAACTTCTGGATGCTATGATTATTACTCCAATTCAACAAATTTTGATATGGTACATTAATAGGGTGTATAGAACTAGATACATTGTTTATAATAAAATTTCTTAGGTTTAATAATAATTTATTTGCAAATAAACCACTGTCTGCATGTGAAAAATGTTATCGTCTTTAATAATTCGCAAATAATTTTTATTAAAGTAACAAAATTTAAGATGGCAATTAATTGAGTATATTGTCAGTTACCTTTACCCTCAGTTTTATAGATAATACTAACATAAATATTGTATTTACTGATGGAACGAAACATTTTGGGACTTGTCTTTTGTCATATATTTGCCCGTAGATTATTGTTTAAATGAGAAATTTAGTTAATAACATTGTGTAACTTTCCAGAGTAATAAAAGGGATATGAGAGATGCACATGTTATATTTGACAACTGTATAACTTTCTCGATGACATTTGTGAATATAAGTTCGTCATATAGCTAGCAAATATTTCAGTGTACTAAGCAACAAGTCTCGTTTGCTTACCTAGCATTTGCTTGAATTGCTTACTTCAATGAACGCACCTATTGATACTGACATCTGTTAATTTGTATTATATGAATATATTACCAGTGTCCATGTTTAGCATATCTGGCTAATTTATGATATTTATTATCTTTATAATTCTTTAACTCTATATCTATTGAATATGAAGTATAAAATGCGGTTAAATCGTATAAAGAATACTATTTTCTTCAAGTTATAATAACGTTAAATGTCAATAAATGATATTTAACTGAGTTTTTTCAAGAAAAACTGTTAAAATCATCAAATGAGGGTACTTCCGGTAGACCATTTATAACTAAAATCTAATCACTTGGTCTTCTGGATGTAAACTTGAGAAATATGAAAAAATGATAATATTTGGAATCGTGGTATTGTAGTTATGCGATTCGAAGCTTTCCTCACACACATACAGCACACACATACGCACATACACATACATACATACATACATACATACATACATACATACATACATACATACATACATACATACATACATACATACATACATACATACATATGTACATACATACATACATACATACATATATACATACATACATTCATACATGCATACATACATACAAACATACATACATCAACCTAAAAATGGTAAAATCGTATTATATGGACGCTAAAAAGTACTTATTCACTAAAAATTCATCATTGAATTTTTTGACAAAAGACAATACCTTCCTCACCTAAAGGTGACGGAAGGTAAAAGTGCCCAAATATAGCCTTAACAATTGTAACCTAAAAATTTATTTTTTATTGCTGTTAATATATTTATTTCAGCGGGTACGAATACATTTGAGGTTGGGCTCGTACTCAGGTGGAATAAACACGGGCCATATTTTTTATTTTTGTTAGTTGTCTCGACAACTATGACAGCTACGAAGTCAGTTAATTAGACGAAAGTTGTCCTATGTTAGGATGCAATTTCAGCAATGTATTGTTTAATCAGAAGAAATGTGTAGGTCACTAGTAGATACAGACAAATATATAAATTTGGATTATTTTCATTTCTCCAAAACTTCTAAGTATGAAATAACTAGAGCTTTTTATTTGCACGTTTTTATGACACTTTTTAAGCTCATTCGCACGGCGATACTCATTTCACGCTACAATACCGAAGTTATCTTAAAATTTTATATTTAATAATTATTATTGTTCATTATATAAACCGGTAAGTACCATCTGTTACCTTTTTGAACACTGCAATAGTTTGTCTTTCATTGGACAAAATGAAAAGTTTTATTTAAAATGTTTCAAAAACAATGCTATTAACAAAAGTGAAAATAAAAAGTGACCTTTTTTGCACCTAAGTGTATAATCGCTTTTGCAATCGCTTTTGCATTTCGCTGAGTTCCAAATATAAGATACAGATGTAGAAGCAGTATCGTCATCACGGTTACCACAAGTAAACACGTTCGATTTGCCAACAAATGTCAAAAAAATTATTTTTGTCATAAACTTTATTCATTTCATTATAAATACTAGTATAATCATAACGGTTAACACTCGTGTGTTCTCTTGCTCTGTATTACCAGTATTTATACAAGAGGTTCGAAAATAATCGAATATACAGTAAGAGGACGAGTTGTGTTCCCTAAGAAACACGACACCGTAGGTGGAGTTATGTTTTCAGGTAATACAAGTCTGCAAATTGTATATTCCGGTATATTCAGATTATTTTCGAAGCTCGAGTTGTATGTTAAGACTATACAACGAATTTTTACAAAAATTTACGAAATGTCAAAAAATATTAGGTACTTGTTTATTTGTATCCATAGTCGATATGATTACATATGATTCATTTGTTATGCGAACAAAGTACGCCAAGAGTTGTGTTTCGCGAAACACAGCAACTCAAATAACCGATATTATATAGCGCAACAAAGAAAAATTGAGCTATCTTATTGGTCTATTTTTCGATGAGTTATATAGTTAGAATATATTGTGTTGAAACACTCAGCATATTCGATAATACCTGAACCCCTGAACACACGTATGCTATTATATGTGAATATACGAATTACAGTAACTAAAATGTGTTATAAACGATACAAGAGTTATACATATATTCATAGGTAGATAATTTATGAGACTGAAGCTAGCAGCCGTTTCGTTAAGTAAAATAATTTGGACAACTCTGGTGTCATAAATTCTTAACAAGTACTAAGCTGTATGTACTTATAAAATGTAAGACTGTAAACATAATATCAAATGTAATAAACTCTATTCACAGGAGTTGTTCTGGATATATCTCTTAATGTAGAACAATACCAAAACACTCAAATCTCAGGGGATAAGGGTAACTTATAAAACATTACAATATTTAATATATTCAATCAAGAGTAAAATTGATCAGATTAATACCCCTTAGAGCGAGTAATAATAACTGTAACAAACCCTAATTCGCAGGGTTTATTTATACATCCCTTAATATAGAGCAACGTCAAAACTCTCAAATTTCAGGGGTGAGGATAACTTATAACACATTATAATATTTAAGATATTCAACCAAGAGTAATATTAACTGTAACGAAACTAAATTCGCAGATTTCATTTAGCATAAATCCCTTAATATAGGGCAACGTCAAAACTTTCAAATTTCAGGGGATGAGGGTAACTTATAACACATTATAATATTTAATATATTTAATTAAGACTAAAATTGACCAGATTAATCACCCTTAGAGCTGGTAATATTAACTGTAACAAAACCATATTTACAGGGTTCATCCGCCATACATCCCTTAATATAAAACAATATCAAAAGTTTCAAATTTCAGGGGATTTTGATGTTGCTTTATATTAATGGATGTATGCTAAATAAACCCTGCGAATTAGGTTTTGTTACAGTTATTATTACCCGCTCTAAGGGGTATTAATCTGATCAATTTTACTCTTGATTGAATATATTAAATATTGTAATTTGAGTTTGTTACAGTTAATAGTTTAGGGGTTGTAAGGATGGTTAATATTCGCAATGCTACTCTTGAATTTATTCAGTAATATAATATGTTGTATATTACCCCATCCCCTGAAATTTGAGTTTTTTTATGTTGCTCTATATTAAGGGATGTATGCTAAATAAACCCTGTGATTATGGTTTTGTTGCAGTTAATATTACCCGGTCTAAGGGCAGGGACGTAGCCAGGATATTTTTGTAGGGTGGGTCAAAATATTTTTAGGTGGGCCACTAAGAAAAGTTTTGTACTTAGGATGACCAAAACTGGGACATTTTTTAAAGGATTGTAAAACCAGTGGCGGTTTGTGTACCAAAACTTTGGTGAGGCGAGGTATCCAGAAAAATAAGCGCGTAATTTTTTTTTCATTCAAGGTCAAATGCCCTATAATTGAAAGTTACAATTTTTTAAGGGATGTGAAGCTGCATGTTTTCCCATTTCTTTTTTATATTCGTCTTCTTTATAAACACACTTTCTTTTTGGCATTTTGAAATTCGATAAATAAATGAAGCCTTTCTGTAAAAATGTGTTTAAAAAATAAAAATAATACTTATACATATAATTTAATATGTACTTACTCATAAATTAAAGTAAAAACATACTTTATTATACGGATCTATCACACTTTTGCTAGGCAACGGGCAACCCCTACGTAAACATTTCCAACCCGCGGGGTGGAAGTGACATATATTATTTCCCACCCAAGAGATTGTCATTGCAGTTAGGAATGACGTATTTCCCAACCTCTAAAAGGTTAAGAATCGACATATAACTATAATGATTGTGAATAAAATAATATTACTGTTTCTTTACCATAAATGCCATTATTGTTTTGGAATGAGAAATGCAGTTCAAATAATGTGCGTGAACTGTTTTCTCTCATTTGACTTTTAAACGGGTGGGCCAATGGGTGGGCCAGAGTTTTTGCAGGGTGGGCCTGGCCCTGGTCAATTTTAGTCTTGATTGAATATATCAAATATTATAATGTGTTATAAGTTACCGTCATCCCCTGAAATTCGAATGTTTTGACGTTGCTCTATATTAAGAAATATATGCTAAATAAACTCGATTAATTTGGTTTTGTTACACTTCATATTTTAGGGGTTGTAAGGCTGGTTAGTCTTCTCAATTCTACTCTTGCATTTATTCAATATTATAATTTGTTTTAAATCCCCTGAAATTTTAAACTTTTGATATTATTTATATTAAGGGATGTATATATTATAACAATAACCTAATATAATGCACAAAACTCAACCCATGTCTTCCAAACGAGACTTTTGAGTTAAGATATCTTAGATATATTACAAGCGCAAATATTTAAATATTCCTTGAAATAAATAATGTGGCTGTAACGCTGTTCGTCGTTTTATAAAACGTCTACTCTAGCCAGATTGTAAAATATCGCTAAGTCTAGATTAGTGATGCATGACGAGGCGAAAGTACTCTCACATCTCGTCTCGTTTCGTTATTTTTTTTGCGGGACGAGAATAAGAGCGATATAGCGGTGTAAAATTCGAGACGAGATCTATATAAGAACTACGAGAAGCGAGAAATCTCGTGAGATTCCCGCGAGTGTCCCGCAATAAAAAGCGTTGGTAACTTTATAGATTTGATTCGTAAATTCAATGAAAAATGGGCCAGAGAACGATTTACAAAGGGTGGAGTTAACGCTAATTCGAGCATAGAACACATGACTGTGAAAATCATATGAGTCCACTACATTTTTTTGACTCTGTCTAGAATCGATTTGTATAGGCTTAGAGTGAGGAAATGTAAAATAAAGAAAAAATCGGTTTTACATGCAACAGAACTAGTTTTACTCCAACATTTCAATCTTTCCTTCAACCCAGTTGTTACTGTTCCTGAAAATTTATGGACGTTATCTTAAGCATCGACGGGAGCCAACATGAAGCGAAGCGGAGTGATTGGTTTCCGGCGGATTCCCAGTACAGTGGTTTTTTGATGACTCAATCATACTTATATGGTGACATATTTAATTACGAACTTTACTTTTAGTTAAAAAAATATTTTTTTAATGTTTAATGTTTACACGGATGACGGTACGACTGGTGCGAACTTAAAGTCTCTTGCAGGTAAACTATGATATAAATACTAAGTGCGCAAGGGCTTATTTTATAGGAGACTCTCGCTCGAGAATGAGAAAGAGATCAAAATTACAGATCCGAAAACGAGACATTAATATTTTATATTTCTTGTTTCGTCTCGCGTGCATCATTAGTCTAGAAAGATTTGACAATCTGGCCGCGTTTTATAAAACGGGTAGTCGTTTTATAAAACATTAGATTTTACCTCGGATTTTACATTATGGCGATATACTATATTCGAGTTGCAACCACATTAGAAAGTAAAATATTTGGATGAGGAAGCAAAATGCAATCAGACTTTACTATATTTATAACTATGTTGGCAAAAATTATTTCGAAAATTTAAATTCTAACCCGACCGGTGCACTCTCCATACTAGCAATAAGTGTCCTTCGTAAACGCCCGTACGGCACAAATACGTCATCATCATTACCGATATCTGTGTAAAAAGAGGATGGGCACACCCAGCAATGGGTAATATGCCGTGATGATATATTTAATTAAATAATAAGAACATAACGACAAAAACTAAACTGACAATATAACTATTTTCCTACCTGTATTAAGACAAAATTTAGGTCACTGAAATGAAATATCTAAGAAAAACTTGAAGGGGAGACAAGATACGACAGAATGGGAAACTAGAAAATAAGAAAAAGATTAAAAATAAAGTTAGTTCATCGAACATTAGAAGACAAGCAGTTAAATTAATTTAGCTGTCTAACGAGAACAGCAAATGGTCGTCTAGTAAAAACTATTTGGAAGACCAGAACATCCAGGAAAGAAATAAGGGAGACCACCGGATAACATCAACATTTAAAAAAAAAATCTGTTGTGGCCAGCACAATACCTCTCGCCATTTTCATTTTTTTACGTAAGGCGCGGGCAGTCATGTGACTTTGTTGGCCTTGGAAGTAGATATGGCGACTCGTGTCAGAAAGACAGCTAGTAATAATGTACATAGGTGTCAAGTATCAATTTTTCATTCAAAACAACATGATTTTTCAAATCCATGTGGATTATTTTCTTCGACAAGTATATTCCATACTATTGAAGTAACGAATTTAATATTTCTTGTACAGACAAATAATTGAAATTGTATCTCTTTTTTTGTTCTATTTTGCGCCACTGTTTTAAACCTGCGTACACACTTGAGCACGAATACGAATGAGTCAGGCCGCGGCCATACGAGGCATGCAGTGTGGACGTTGTCCCGAGGCACGACGAACTGTTCGCCGAACAGTTCGGAACGAGCCAACTGCTGTCGGTCTATCAAAGGGATTCATGCTCAGTGTGGACGTGTTCAAAACATTTGAACACATGATTTTGAATACATTGTAAAAATGGAGTGGACTCAAGGGTTATGTTTCGATCTTATAAATAAATATAGAAAGAAGGAAATATTATGGAACCCTCGGGATTCCAATTTGTACAATACTTAAGAAAAGAAGATGCGTGGGCAGAAATAGCAGCATCTCTGGAAAAAAGTGTAGAAGAAATAAAGAAAAAAATGGATAGTTTAAAAGGTTCTGAATCTTGTATCGTTTTCTTTATTTTACTTTTAATACAATTTAAAAGAAAATTAAAATCTTCTTTTGACATTCTGGTGAAATTTTTAAATTTGCCAAAATCTTCGCAGTACGTAAGTCATTTAATAAAAAAGTACTATTAACATTATTAATGCGGCTTCTTCTCAAATAAAGTTGTGAAGACCATCTTCGCCTCTGTTTTTTTACGTTTTTTGATTTTTATTAACTTTAAAAGTAGTATAACACTGATACAAGCCACGGGTAGTAAGTGTTCATTCGACATTTCGCCTATTCGCCGCACAACACTGGAGCACTGCCGCGGCACGCCTCATGCGCTCCTATGTGGGAAAACGTTTATCCCACACGAGGCATTCTGTTCAGCCTCGATCTGCCTCATTCGCATTCGTGCTCAAGTGTGTACGCAGCTTAATACGTTCAAAATTCTTCAAATTCATTGATGGTGTTAGCAGTATATCTTAAGTATATATGTAATATTAATACACCTATAATTTTAAATACATATTTAATTAATAATACAATAAGATATATTAAATGTACTCGTGTCTCACGAAAAAATCTTTCAATAATGTTAGTGAAACTGCTGATTTTTGACTCTGACATTTTGCATTTATCTGCAATTACAAACATTTAACTTCTTGTATTATACGTTGTTATATTCTCATGGAGGTCATTTTGTAAATGTATATTTATATTTTATAATTTCACTTGATGCTGTACCACAATATATAATAAAATAAATACACATTCAAATATTCTTATCGATTTCGGTTTATTATTTCAAACCATCATCAATGATATAAACATGAAAAATTATAAAAAATAAAAATTTAAATATCTCAACTGGTTTCCATGGAGTTGTTTGGGCAACGAGATTTATTACAACTGATTATTCTATATTATTATATACTATATCTCTAAACCTATAAGAGATAGAATAAAAAAAAAAAATGTCAGATTGATTATTATTATTATTTATTATTTGTAGTAACATAAATTTTCAAAAAATAATATTTAGAAAAAGTTTTTTTAGAAACTACCACTTCCGGTTGTCCAATTGTAACCAGAACCTATTTAGCTCTTCCCATTACTGTTAGATTGAGGAATCCGTAGTCACGCACAGGACATTAGTCTTATAGAATTTGAGAAATAGTACCTCCACCACATACACGCACACACACACGCACACACACACACACAGACATCATCGCAAAAATGTTATAATTGGATTGTAGGGACCTTAAAACGTGCTTATTCACTAAAATATGGGTATGCGATTTTAAGCATGAATTCAATACCTCTCTTAGCGAGAGGTAATAACAAGCGAAATACATCAACCAAACAAACTTTAGCAAGAAACTGTGATGAATAGAAGAAATTTGTGAAAGAAGAATAAAAGAATAAAATCATCACCTCGTTATACAATGAGTACAAGAGGATTCCGAATACGTATGATGTATGTATCTTTTATATTAGTACAGGTTTTTAGACATGTGAAACTGCATACTTTTAAAATAAATAAAAATACTTTTATGATCACCGGATAACAAGTGTATGCGCACTAGGACTTCTTACTTGTAATATGATATATTTTCGTGGAGAACAGCTTTCAGACAATAATTCAAGATTTCTTACAAATAAAAGAAAGGATATTTTAAAATTTTATCCTTGGTGAGTTGTTTACCAGAAGACATTTCAATGCTTTTTCCTTATGGAAGAAAGAATTTGTAAAATTCTAGACTTAAAAAAGAGATTGTAACAATCACTTGGTACGAAAACATATAACATTGAAAAAATATTATAATAATAAGTCTGCTATGATTATGAGTTTACGATTTATATCCTCCAGTATGTCGAATAAACTACTAACCAATAAACAAAATTATTTAATAAAATGTATAACTTAATTCACAAATGTTATAGATAATATTCATGGAATAGACATTCATTGTTTATTTTATTTTACTTTATAATTTACAATTCGAGGTTAAATGTAAAACTTTAAGTTTAGTATTCCTAAGCTTTGTTTACGAAGAAGTGTTACAAAATCATTTAAACTTGGACAAAAGCTCAGTTTAGCTTTTCTAAACTTTGTTTGAAAAGATGTAACGGCACAACTTGAGCGTGAATAAAAAATGTAAGTGTAGTCGAGGTTTAATAGTTTTTGTCACATTAAAATAATGAATCTAGATGGAACACTTTTGTGAATCGACGTTTTCCTTTTTTTAAGGATATTTAAGGAGTGTATTCATATAATTATTGGTAAATATTCAATTCCAGTTTATTTTTGTTGAAATACTGTACTTACATAAAACTGTAGGTTATATTCCAAAAGTAAACTTAATTAATAGTAGGTAACATAAATAATTAGTAAGTATTTAATTATTATTGGACTGCAGGAAAAAGTGTGTATGTTTATGTATGTATAATGTACAAATGTTCGAGATAAAATTTTATGCATATATAAATGCTGCTTCTTCCATGACGAGCTTGGCTTGCACAGTCTTTATTTTAAAAACTATTTACTGTTATTTAACAGTAATTGGTAGGAGTTTTCCAACATGCACGTTTAAATAAAATATTTTAAAATCACTAGCTGGTAATGTGAACAACTGATCAAAGGTGACAAGTGAGTAATTAACTAGCATTATATTTATCTCTGTCAATCATTTTTTAATTATTTCAGAGAAAAATACTTCAAATAGCAGTGATAAAAAAATTAATTGTACGCATCTTTTATTGGAACAATTGACAGAGATAAAACAATGCTAGTCAAATACTCGCTCTTCATCCCTCATCAGTTGTACATACTAACGGTCACCGAAATTTCTGGAAATTTTTATTTTTCGTATCCAAACCATATACGAGCATACACATAATTAAAAATACATAATATACATAATACATGTATAACTACATTATTACTAACCGTACAGTAGCGAATAGATACATAAGGCAAGTTATATACTGTTAGTACATAAATAATACCATAAATTTTAGCTTACTTTTTTCCACAAGACACAAAAAATAGTGAGAAAATTTGACATCGAGTGATACAAACTTTTTTAACATACTTATTGCAAGCATTTAATCACAATGTCGTATTATGCATAGAACTATCACTTGGCTTGGAACATATACAGGTGTATCAAGATAATGGAACAGTGCCATTTATTCGTGAATATGAAAAGTTACACGAAAAAGTGATTAAGATATTTTGTAAAGCATAGAGGGGGACACATTTTGGCATAACTATTATTATTTTAGAGCCAGTGGTACTCAACTTATGGATCAATGTTATATTTTTTTAAATGGTATTATATATTTTTTATTAACTCATTAAATAGCGAATTTTCTTCTGAATTCAACAATATAATAATATCATACCCTTACATTGCAAAAAAAATGATAAAAGTTAATTCAAAGTTAGTATTTTAATTTTTTTTAAGTAGGCCAAATCAATATTTAACTATTAAAACAATAGAAAATTATCTCTCTTTTTTGCATGTCATTGTTACGTATTATATTATTTTTTCGAAATGTTCAAAATTTCGTTATTTTTTTTTTATTTCGCGTAATTACTACTTAGTCTTGTGAAATTAGAATAACTTTCTGCAAATAAATTGTATGCTAGGAATGCATTTTGCTGGATCTTGCATCAATAAATAAGATCAGTTTTTGTTAAATCTGCTGCCGTTATTAAATTAATTAATTATTATTGTTTGCACAACCTACTTAAAAAAATTAAAATAGGAATGAAATACTAACTTTGAATTAATTTTTATCAAATTTTTCGCAATGTAAAGGTATGATATTATTATATTGTTGAATTCAGAAGAAAATTTTCTATTAAATTAGTTAATAAAAAATATATAATGCCATTTAAAAAAATGTAACATTGATCTATAAGTTGAGTACCACTGGCTTTAAAATAATAATGATGATGTCAAACTGTGTCCCCCTCTATGCTTTACAAAATATCAATCACTTTTTTGTGTAACTTTTCATTTTCACGAATAAATGGCACTGTTCCATTATCTTGATACACCCTGTATATGTATATGTATATATACAGAGTGTTTCCTTTAAATCAACCAGCGCTTTTTTGGGCGAACTAATGACTTTAGAGAAAAATGTTATATACAAAAAATTACCAGGAAAAAGAGCTTAATTTATGAGGAATAATAAATAAAAAATTCAACCAGTGGTTCTCAAACGGTAGAATAAAATTATATTTTTTTAAATGGCAACCTATATAAATTTGTCCATTAGATAGAGAATTTTTTTCTGATTTCAACGATATAAATATGATATGGGGTTGTATAACAATTATTTCGAGAAAAATGATATTAAAAATTCTAAGATTGTAAGTTTGATTATCATATATATATATATATATATATATATATATATATATATATATATATATATATATATATATATATATATATATATACAGTGTGTTAATTAAAAACCTGGCCATAGGCGTTTAACATGGGAAATCAGTTTTTCCTTGCGCAAAAGTTCCCAAATTATTTTAGACAAAAATACTTCAAATAAATGTTGTAGAGAATTAAATTCTGCATCCAGATTAGTAATAAGATTTTATTTTCGACGTTTCATAACCGAGAAAATCAATTTCAAATTTATCGAAAATTGCTGATTTGTAGCGATAGCCATGGAAGTCAAACAAAATTACAAACAATTGTATGACATCTTAACTGTCAAAGAAAGTTTGTGTTTTGTGATTTTCGTTCAGTAACATATTTTTTTGGAAGTATGGAACAGTTTTCTCATGAAGAAAAGCTTCAGATTATAAAATGGTGTTACTGTGGACAAAGCTATAGAAAAATACGTGATTTAATAAGTGTAATGTGGTCACATCGACAAATTCCAAGTAAAACCACAATAGAATCTTATTACAAAAACTTAAAGCTGTAATTTCCAATGAATGTAGAAAAATAAATGCCAGACAGCTGCATAATGTTCGACATGGCTTTTATAATAGACTTGGGTATTGCTTAGCGCAAAATGGAGGGTTATTTGAACATTTAATATAAAATTATATTCATTCTAGTTTTCTGTTTTTCTTTTTAAATAAATACATTATTCTTGTTTTCATTTTTATTTTATTTTGTATATGTTGACAGCTATGTATTCTAAAATTAAACCATGTATTTAAGAAACATATTTGTTTTATACATTAAGTTAGGCTAATTCATTGTGTCAATGTCATACAATTGTTCGTAATTTTGTTTGAGTTTCATGGCTATCGCTATAAATCAGCAATTTTCGAAAAACTTTGAAATTGATTTTCTCGGTTATGAAACGTCGAAAATAAAATCTTATTACTAATCTGGATGCAGAATTTAATTCTCTACAACATTTATTTGAAGTATTTTTGCCTAAAATAATTTGGGAACTTTTGCGCAAGGAAAAACTGATTTCCCATGTTAAACGCCTATGGCCAGGTTTTTAATTAACACACTGTATATATATATATATATATATATATATATATATATATATATATATATATATATATATATATATATATATATATAATATATATATATATATATATATATATATATATATATATATATATATATATATGTAAGTTTGATTTTTTACCTTCCGTCACCTTTAGGTAAAGAAGATATTGTCTGGTCAAAAAATTCAATAATGAGGTTTTAGTGAATAAGCATGTTTTAGGGTCCTTATAATACGATTTTACCATTTTTACGATGATGTGTGTATGCATGTATATATGTGTGTATGCATGTATATATGTGTGTATGCATGTATATATGTGTGTATGTGTGTGTGTGTGTGTGTGTGTGTGTGTGTGTGTGTGTGTGTGTGTGTGACGAAAGTTTCAGATCGCATAACTTCAATACCACGATTCCAAAAATTATATTTCTTTCGTATTCGTCAAGTTTACATCTAGAAGAACAAGTGATTAGATTTTTGTTATAATCGGTCTACCGGAAGTACCCTCATTTGAAGATTTTAACAGTTAAATATGATTTCTTGACATTTAACGTTATTATAATTATTATAACTTAAAGAGTATATTATTCTCTATACGATATGATTGCATTTTATACTTCATATTTAATAGATATAGAGTTAAAGAATTATAAAGATATTAAATTTCATAAATCAGCCAGCTGTGCTAATCATGGACTCTGCTAATATATTCTGATAATTCAAATTGACAGATATCAGTATCAATGAAAAGTAAATGAATGTGGCAGAGATGAGGATGTTGAAGTAAATGTTAGGGAAGACACGGAAAGATACGGTAAGGAAATAACTATAGTATTACAAGTTTATAGAAGGATACAAGTGATACGATTACATTGGTTTGAACATGTTATAAGGAGAGATAAATAATATATTGGCAGAAGAATGAAAAGCTTAGTAATAGAAGGTTGAATACACAGAGGAAGGCTAAAGATAAAATGGAAGGACTGTATTGCGGAAGACTTGAGAGAAAAGGAACTGGATGAGAACGACACGCAAAACAGAAATGAGTGGAAGAAGAAAATAAAAAATAGCGACCCCTAACGAATGGAAAAAGCTAGTGAAGAAGATGAAGACGTCAGTGTGAAGTAAAATTTGCATATAGTTTGTTTATGAAATAATTTTACTGGAAATTTAGAATCTTTTGCAAGAAAATTTATGAATGGATTTTATTGGCTGGCCACATCAGATTTTTTAATTATATTACCATTTCACCCATACCACTATGGGAGAATGGGGTAATTTCACATTTTCTAAATTATTTTTTTCTTGAAAGAATAGGTCAAATTAAATATGTATGTTTATATCTTACAAGTCTTTAGAATCAGAGATACGATTTTTTAAATGTTGTCTTTAATTTCAAATATTTGGACGCTGACGTGACGGCTATACGTCATGGCTTGATTTGTGACAGCAATATATTGTTATATATATATATATATATATATATATATATATATATATATATATATATATATATATATATATATATATATACGAGGGTCATTCAATAAGTAAAGAGACAAATTCTATAATTTTAAAACTATTCAATGAATGTGTACAATCTTTTCAGGGGTGTTAGTTGGCAACCTTGGGATATGCTCTGATCAGCTGTTTCATCATTTTATGTCAACATAACCTCAAAATTTTCAGTTCACCATGGCAAGTCCACTAGAAGATTGCACCTTAGAAGAGCAGCGCTCAGTCATTAGATTTTTAGTCGCAGAAGGTGTAAAACCAAGTGAAATTTTTTCTAGAATGTTAATACAGTACGGTAAAAGTTGTATGAACCGTGCGAATTTTTACAAGTGGGTTGATCGGTTTAAAAGTGGCCGAACAAGTGTAGGTGATGAACCCCGATGTGGACGTCCAGTGGAAGTTTCTGGTCCCTCGTTGGAATCGAGGATTGACGGACTTATTCGTGATAACAGAAGAATTACTGTTGAAATGATAGCTGAGGAAGTTCAAGTAAGTGTTGGAACTGTTCACAATGTCATTCAGAACAATTTAAAGTACAGAAAAACGTGTGCCAGATGGGTTCCCAGACAGCTTACTGACGCTCATAAAGAATCAAGGCTTTCCATTAGTCAAGACTTAAAGCAACGAAGTTTGATTGAAGGAGACGCTTTTTTAAAAAGAATAGTGACCTGCGACGAGGTCTGGATCCATCACTACGACCCTGAGACCAAAAGGCAGAGTATGGAGTGGAAACACACTAGCTCTCCAGTTCGCAAAAAATTCAAGGTTCAACCTTCCGCCGGTAAAGTGATGCTGACCATCTTTTGGGACTCACAGGGTCCAGTCTATTGCGATTTCCTTGAAGATCAGCGAACTATCAATAGCCAATACTACTCTGAGATGCTAGAACACAAAGTTAGACCAGCTATCAGGAGCAAACGCCGTAGACTCTTGTTAAAAGGAGTCATTCTTCAGCACGATAACGCCCGCCCTCATACAGCCCAGCTGACCCGTGATAAGCTTCAAGAATTGGGTTGGGAGGTCTTACCTCATACTGCCTACAGTCCCGACCTCGCCCCATCTGATTTTTACCTGTTTGGACCACTCAAACACGCGCTACGTGGAAAAAGATTTGCTAACAATGAGGAAGTTAAGGAAGCGGTGCAAAAGTGGCTTCGGGGTAAATCGAAAGAATTCTTCGCCAAGGGAATTAGGAAGCTGCAAGAAAGATGGGACAAGTGCATAACTGTGGGGGGTGATTATGTTGAAAAATAGCCTTAATTTTGAAAGATTGAAATAAACCGTTTTTGAGCTATAGCCATTTGTCTCTTTACTTATTGAATGACCCTCGTATTAATAAGTAATTAAACAATTACGAAAACAAACACTTAATAACGTAAGTAACAAAACTATCTGTCACCTGTATCATTTGTTTGCATTTGTTTATTGCTTAGCCTACTTCAATCTTGTAGAATTATTTCTGATTTTTAATATCATTTTTCTCGAAATAATTGTTATACAACCCCATATCATATTTATATCGTTGAAATCAGAAAAAAATTCTCTATCTAATGGACAAATTTATATAGGTTGCCATTTAAAAAAATATAATTTTATTCTACCGTTTGAGAACCACTGGTTGAATTTTTTATTTATTATTCCTCATAAATTAAGCTCTTTTTCCTGGTAATTTTTTGTATATAACATTTTTCTCTAAAGTCATTAGTTCGCCCAAAAAAGCGCTGGTTGATTTAAAGGAAACACTCTGTATATATACATATACATATACAGGGTGTATCAAGATAATGGAACAGTGCCATTTATTCGTGAAAATGAAATATATATATATATATATATATATATATATATATATATATATATATATATATATATATATATATATATATATATATATTACAATAATATAATATAATTTAATGTTTGAAAGTTACGGATGTTTGCTACTTAATGGCGTTTTTAGTTTTTAATAAATAAAATTTAATTAGAAATTATAGGCTTCCAAAATTTTGTTCACCAACTATCCCGGAGTTACCCTATACGTCGTAGGCAAATTTTAAAATTAGTCTTTTTATAATATGCCTAGGCTTTTACAAAACGACTAGGCGAAATGTAAAATAGTTATATGAATATTTTCGCTTGTAATTTTTGTAAAAATATATTAGCGTAACTTAACCAAACAAAACTCATGTCTACAAAACCCGGGCTGAGTTTTATGCGTTTATGTTAGTGTATTCCTGTCTATTCAGGCCCAATCTAATTGAGTCCAAAATTCATCATTTTATAATTTGCCTAGTCATTTTGAAGAGCCCTAGACGGATTATAAAAAGACTTACAATATGCCGATGACATATACATTTCTTGATAATAAGAATATATATTTTGTATCTGATCTAGTAGTATTTAATTATACCCGTTATATAATGCCCTTCCTTCGCATTATTAGTGAATGTACAGCCTCACTCAACGACTATGGGTAAAATCAACATTACCCAGGGAAATCTATATTACAGACCTATCAAGTTTAATGGCTTCACCTCGAACGTACAGGTGTTTCATGATGAGCTTACATGTCACGTTTATTTAAATACCATTTAATCCAGCATTAATATTATTTTTATTTTACAAAATTGGTATCGAGGAGTTTTCCGGTATGCTCGTTTCAACCAAAATATTTTCAAAACAGTGGCACTTCCAATTTAACCGCAAGCAGCCTCTCATTTCTCACATTAAATTGAACGCTATAAATATTCTATTTAACCAGCAAATTCAGCAAAAAAAAATTCATATAAAACAATGAAACCCTTTTTGTCTTTAGTTTATATCTCGTTTTAAAACAAAAAAATCTGATGTGGCCAACACAATAGCCCCCGTTTAATTGATTTTTTTTTCATGTAAATACTTAAAATTAAATTTAAATACCGGGTTCGATCCCTACCGACCGTCGGTCGGGATCGAAACCGTTTCCCCAGATTCGCGTGAAGTGACGCCTGGTAAACACCCGCAGGGGACAAATATTTCACATATTACCGACATCTGTGTACAAAGCAGATTGGCTCACTCAGCAATGGGTAATATGCCATGATGATATATTATATATTTTTATTATTTTACCTATATTCCTACATATTTACATATGCTGGAAATTGTATTAAGGTCCTTTCCATATTATTATTGTTCCATTTACTATTTTCTTTTTAAAACATTACTATTATTATTTGAAATCATTAGTTTGTTGACAGTGACATATGTTTGTCAGTTACATACATTTGAGATCTGAATTGTGTAACCATGGAGTTGTGTTGAAAGCGTAGGCTCCGGGATTAAAATTATAGATTTTATAAATTTATCCATAAAATATATACAAAAAGTATTAACGCAAACCAGTAGAAAATTTAAAAAACTTTATTTATTTATAACAAACCTCGAAAAATTAACACTTAAAGATATTTTTCGAAGAAAAACTATTTTGAGCTACCAGTAAAGTGCCACCACCGGTTATCTGTTTTACACCAAAATCTAATGGCATTTTTCCATATAAGAGTAAGGTTTCAAAATTTTCTGAATGAAAATATTTGAGTTAAAGCGTAAAGAGGATGTTAAACTTGGATTCTAGGGACCTTAAAAGGTGGTCATTTACCAAAATCTCCATATGCGATTTTCTTCGGAATTCAATTTCAAAATAAAAATATAGCATATAGCAAAAAATAGTGATAAAATTTAACGACGAGTAATACATTTTTTTTTAACTTATTGCAAGCATTTAATCACAATGTCGCATTATCCATAGAAGTAGCATTTGACTTGAAATATATATATATATATATATATATATATATATATATATATATATATATATATATATATATATATATATATATATATATATATATATTCACAGATGAATGCACATTTACCATGAATATCGAACCTAACAGTCAATTACCGATATTGGTTCCAAAATAATCCACATAATATTATAGAGTCTCGAACGCACTATCGACAAACTGTAAATGTATGGGCATGAATTTTGGGAAATAAAATCATTGACCCGTTCTTCAATAAAAAAATAAATTCGGAGTCATATTTGAATTTATTAATGAATGTTGTTGGGCCATAAATTGCGGAAACAAATAAAGAAAATGTGTGGTTCCTACTTGATGGCTGCCCTGCACATAGCACAAGAGAAATTGTGAAATATCTGAATAAAATATTTCCTGAAAGCTGGATAGGATGAAGTGGACCAATTAACTGGCCAGCAGAGTCCGTGCGATTTTGTTTTTTATGGGTCATTTAGAAAAAAAACACCAAACTGTAGAAGAACTTAAAAATTCTATAACACAAGAATGTCAAAAAATAAATAATAGACAATTAAGTAATGTTCGGCAGTTTCTACAATAGAGTGGGTTATTGTTTAGCATAAAATGGAGGATTGTTTGAAAATCTGTTATAATTGTTTATATTTAATTTGTTACAATAATTAATTGTTAGTGTTACTTTATTTTATTTAATTAATCTTAAACAATAAATCAAATTTTACTTTATTATTATAATTATTATTATTATTATTATTATTAAATTTCTATTGAGAAAATTAATATTTACAACGTAAAATATTTTATTCACAATCATTACAGCAATATTTCGATTCCTAACATTTTAGAGGTTGAGAAATACGTCATTCTTAACCCCACGTGTCATAGCTCCCTATAATAAAGTAGGCTAAACAAATTTATTTAAAAGAACTGTCAAAAAATATTAACAAAATTAAAGGTTATAACTCAATGATGTATTCTGAAAATTATTGATTTAAAAAGATGATTATGAATAAAATAGTATACATACTTCGGTGGTAATTTCATTACAGCCTCGTGCTATATCTCACCTCTAGGCTTCGCCTCTCGGTAATATACATAAGTCCTCGGCTCTCGGCTGTAATGAAACATATCCCACCACGGATGTAATATACTATATTTTGACAATCATTATTCTGACACTGACGTAATAAAACGTTACGGTTTTGTTCGTCTCTTGTTTCTAATTCCATGGTTAATTCTATTAAATTGTATGTCAGTGAATTTTCATATTTCTGCAGTTATGAAGTAACCAAAATGAATTTATTTAATTAATTCGGATGTAGAAATTTTTGCTTTACAACATCCATTTGAAACTTTTAGTCTAAAATAATTAGGGGAGCAATGCGCACGGAATATATATATATATATATATATATATATATATATATATATATATATATATATATATATATATATATATATATATATATATATATATAGTGTTAATTAAAAACCTGGCCATAGGCGTTTAACATGGAAAATCAGTTTTTCCTTGCGCAAAAGTTCCCAAATTATTTTAGATAAAAGTACTTCAAATAAATATTGTATAGAATTAAATTCTGCACCCGAGTTAGTAATAAGATTTTATTTTTGACATTTAATAACCGAGATAATCAATTTTAAAGTTTTTTGAAGATTGCTGATTTATAGCGATAGCCTATGCAACTCATACAAAATTTGTCCACCATTTTATAATCTGAAGCTTTTTTTCATGAGAAAACTGTTCCATATTTTCAAAGAAATATGTTATTGAACGAAAATCACAAAGCACAAACTATTTTGACAGTTAAGATAGCATACAATTTTTCGTAATTTTGTTTGTTCCATGGCTACCGCTATACATCAGCTATCTCAAGAATAAATTAAAATAATTAATTGTCAAAATGTCAAAAATGAATCTTATTACTAATTCAGGTTCAGAATTTAATTCTCTACAACATTTATTTGAAGTATTTTTGCCTAAAATAATTTGGGAACTTTTGCGCAAGGAAAAATTGATTTCCCAGGTTTTTAATTAACACACTGTATATATATATATTGTAACGTCGCCGCCACCGCCGCTCCGAAGCCTTCGCCGCCGCCGCGCCATAGAAGGAGCCGCTGTGTCGCGAGTAACTGACAAGTTCTAACTTATCGTGCGAACATCTTATTCGGACGTGAGTTGCGTTTACCATACGACTTGGTGTTCGGCAGCAAACCTGGGGAAGACCTGGCCGGAGAAGACTACGTTACGGGTTTACGGAGAAGAATGGATGACATTCATGAACAAGTCCGTACGAACATTCAAACTGCCAGCGACCGAATGAAGGACCGGTATGACATCAAGGCAGAAAAAGGTGGATATCAACCTGGGGATTTAGTGTGGCTTTACAACGCACAAAGGCGCCACGGGTTATCACCAAAGCTGCAAAAGAATTGGGGAGGCCTCTATGAGGTAGTCAAAAGAATAAACGACGAGGAATATAGAATTAAGAAACGACCTACCGGGAAGCCGAGAGTGATACACTTTAATCGACTAGCCCCTTTTGCCGGAGACAACCACGAAGACCATAATGGAGCAACAGTTCGTCGGATCATAGCTCAAGAACCGACTTTTGAAGATTTCATGAAGAACTATTCCTTTAGGCGCAAGGCGCGGTACGGCGTGACAAAAGAAGAACACCGAGATCTGTTCACCGTGTCTTCAGATTATTCCCTCGGCCACTGCGTATCAGAAGACTCAAAGATGTCCCGCGGCATAGCTTCAGTCTCTAAGGCGAAATATGGACGACTATAAGAACTAGCCAATCAATGTCCATCTGTTGGGAAAACGCTACGACTGAGAGATAGCAATGCAGACCAGCAGCGGTACATCTGCTACCTTGTTACAAAACCACGCTCGTACCAGAAGCCGTCGTATCACAGCCTATGAAACTCGCTATGCGATTTGAGGGATCATCTACTGGAGAATGACATTTTGAAGCTAGCGGTACCAAAGTTAGGTTGTGGTCTAGACGGCGTTGAAGTTCTCGTCTGCAGCTTTAACCCTAACGGACAGAAAGAAGAAGTCGAGCGGACCATCGACTGTCACTTCTTTAAGAATTCGAAATGCACCAAGGGTAGTACCTGTAGATTTCGTCATCACGAACTGTTCCGGGACGAAACAGTCTTAAGGAGAGGGCAGTGTAACATCGCCGCCACCGCCGCTCCGTAGCCTTCGCAGCCGCCGCGCCATAGCAGGTGTCGCTGTGTCGCGAGTAACTGACAAGTTCGCGTTGACGTGATCTATTGTGCATGCTGTTTACCTCGCGAAGCGTTCCAGTAGGTTGGAGTAGGTTCTAAAACTAAAGTCGCCGGGTATATAACCCGTCGCCAAAGCCATCGAACACAGTCTGTGATAAATAAGCAACGAGTAAAGAAGTCTGATATAAATAAGCATCGTGAATAGTTAGTGATATAAACAAACAGTCGACAAGAAGTGAACATAATTGTAATTAGTGACATAAATAGTAGTGTTAATTTTTTTAAATAAATAATCTTAGTGTTTAAGTGTCTTATAATATTCTTAGTCTTTAAATTAGTGTTAATATTTGTTTATCATATTGTTAGTTACTTTTATAATCTTTTAATTATCTTTTTAATATTTATTTATCGTTTAATAAACATATTCTTTTAATTAACAATAATTGTCTGAGTTTTACACTTCACTCATATAAATAAAAACGTTACAATATATATATATATATATATATATATATATATATATATATATATATATATATATATATATATATATATATATAAATACAGTGTGTTAATTAAAAACCTGGCCATAGGCATTTAACATGGGAAATCTGTTTTTCCTTGCGCAAAAGTTCCCTAATTATTTTAGACAAAAATACTTCTAATAAATGTAGAGAATTAAATTCTGCACCCGAATTAATAATAATATTTTATTTTTGACATTTAATAACTGAGAAAATCAATTCTAAAGTATTTTGAAGATTTCTGATTTATAGCGATAGCCATGTAACTCACACATTTTTTTTCCAAAGTAACACCATTTTATAATCTGAAGCTTTTAATCACGAGAAAACTGTTCCATACTACCAATGAAATATGTTATTGAACGAATATCACAAAACAAACTTTTTTTGACAGTTAAAATGGCATACAATTGTTCGTAATTTTGTTTGAGTCCATGGCTACCGATATATGTAAATCAGCTATCTCCAAAACAAAACAAAAAATAATTTTCTCGGTTATGAAATGTAAAAAATAAAATCTTATTACTAATTCGGGTGCAGAATTTAATTCTCTACAACATTTACCATGTTGAACGCCTATGGCCAGGGTTTTTAATTAATACTATATATATATATATATATATATATATATATATATATATATATATATATATATATATATATATATATATATATATATAAATTCTCTTAATTTTCAATATACTTTACACCAGGCGCATATTTCGGAAACAAAAACAATTACATAATGTCCATTGCACTTCAACAGAGCTTTGTTATTACAACATACTATGGTTAGGTGTGTCATCATTGTTATCTGAATAAAATGTAGTGACATGGGAACAGCATACCACGCAGTAACTATTCTGATTAAAAAACGCCTTATCCACTAGATAGATCTGGTTGTTATATATATATATATATATATATATATATATATATATATATATATATATATATATATATATATATATATATTAGGGATGTTTTCCAAATATACAAAAACATACATTCGCGAATACAAATATTTTTTCAAACTATTCGCGAATACGAATACAAATACTATTTTACTAGCCTGTGTATTCTCTAATTCATTTTCAACCAATCCGAAAATTTTGAATACTTGCATTTCTACTCAATAATAAATTGGAAACACGCCACCAGATTTTAGTATGAATCGAAAAACCAAAAGTGGCACTTATTAAAGCAACAAAAATGTCTTTGTTTTGAATACCTTTTTTCGTGATTTATATTACTACACAAAATAAATATTACTGAATTTTCTACAAGTTTGTGATATTTTGATTTGACTTGAAATTTAATTTTTTATTAAGAGTAGCATGCCAAAAGGTTTTTTAAAAAATATTTTTATTCAAAGAAATAAAACAATTTTTATTCAGTTTCATATTGTTAAATTAAAATATTTGCCATTCAAATTGACTTGGTTTATAATTTTTGTTTTATCCGTGTATTTGACCTCAATTTAACGAATACGAATACATAAAAATTGGCGACTATCTGTTAAAAGGATTATTCGTATTCTTATTTGTTTTAACGAATATTCGCCAATTTTTATGTATTCGTATTCGAAACCGTATTCGTTAATTTTTTGGTACGATTTTTAATAAATTAAATCAATGTTTTGTACGGATGTATTTTGTGTACATGAATTGTAACAATTTGTAAGATCTTACTGTAAGTGTGATAATGTCCATGTTATTTTGTATGTATTACATTTTTGTTGTATAATTGTTGTAGAGCATACACACATCTATTTGCTCTAAAAAACGACAACCGAATACGGAAAATAGCCGGAAATATCCTGTGTAAGGATTCTGGTGACATCAATGAAACTGACTCATATTGGTCGTCTGTAGACCATTAATAATGTAGCAAGTTGTAGGAATTTAAATAAAATGTAAGAAAATTAATGAAACTCAGTTTTCGTTTTTGAACTTTTTCAATACACCAAAATATACGCTGTTAAGTCCTAGAATATCAGTTCTTGCATTGATGTTATTGCAATCATCCCTGATATGTAACATTTCAAGAACATACGTTTGGAGTAATTCTGTTCTTCCTTCAAAATCTTGAAATTTTCTAGATCAAAAGTGTGTTTTAGTGTATTGGAATCTTCAGCCAGAGCACATCTGTTTGCCGTGTTGTTTTGTGTTGATCTGCGATTTTCGTTCATCCGGATCTTCGAATAACGTTTGGTCGTTCCAACGTATGTCGCTTTACAGTTGTCAGTGGAACAATGAACTTTACGAACCACGTTTGATATGTCGTTCTTGTCCACTGGGTCCTTGAGTTTGCTGTAAAGCATACCGACTGTCAAAATGGGCTTACATACAGTAGCAACGTTCAGTTTGTTTCCCTAGCATTTTATTTAAATTAGGCGCTAATAATTCTATGTTGGGTAATGCATAAAACTTTTTCCGGTCACGTGGTCCACTGTTGTCATTTCCTGGTGAGGTTATGTTCTCTGGTGCCCTCGTGTCGTGGGAATTGTTAGTAGCCTTATTTATGGCTGCCCTAGGGTAACCATTTTTCCGAAACATGTATCGAAACTTTTTAATAGCTTCCTCCTTGAAACAAGCAGATGATAGTTTTACTGCTCGCTGTTTCAAATTTCTAGCAACATTCAACAGTTGAAAACGTGGATATCTTGACTGTAGTTGATATATTTAGTTAGAATGGAGGTCTCATTTCTAATTAAGAATGTATCCAGGAAGGGAATGCATCCGTTTTCTTTTTTTTCAACAGTAAACTGGAGGTGAGTGTTTTTGTCATTAAATTCAGCGACAGTTACTTCAACTTTATCTTCAGGTACGGCCAGTATTAAATCATCAACATATTTCTTGATGAATGGCACGGAGAAAGGAAGTTTAGGCAGAACGTCATCTAACAATGCGTCCATGACAAGATTAGCAATAGCAGGGCTGAGAGATGAACCCATGGCGACGCCAGTTTTTTGTCTATAAAACCTATTGTTTATCTTGAAAAAACATTGAGAATATCAAATTCTACCAACTTGATGAAGACATCTCTTGGAATGTCTGTTCCTTCCCCAATGATACTCCACTTGGAGGCAATCGCTTCGTAAAAGCATCCAACAATAGGATTTTCCTTTTACGATGTCGACAGAACAACATAACACCAAGACACATAATGCAAAATGTGGCATGTCTAGAAGTACTTTTTGTCGGAGAACACCCGTCCCGGAATAATGTCGTCAAAATTTTAGACGATTTTAAGAGATGCATTCTTAATTTAGAAATTAAAATATCATGTTGGCGGGTGAAAACTCTTAAAGTGAAATTTAATGAATTATATAACAATGTTAAAAATAATTTAAGTCAAGAACTATGACAGAGGGTTAATTGTATTCTAAACAGGCAATATAATTTCCTTAACCTCCTAATTTAAATCTATACACTTGAATAAATTTAACAATTCCCATGATACGAGGGCACCAGATAACATAACCTCACCAGGAAATGACAACAGTGGACCACGAGCGGGAAAAAGTTTTATGCATTACCAAACACAGAATTATTAGCGCCTAATTTAAATAAAATGCTAGGAAAACAAACTGAACGTTGCTACTACATGTAAGCCCATTTCGACAGCCGGTATGCTTTACAGAACTCAAGGACCCAGTGGCCAAGAACGACAAATCAAACGTGGTTTATAAAGTTCATTGTTCCACTGACAACACGTTATTCGAAAATCCGGATGAGCGAACATCGCAGATCAACACGGCAAACAAATGTGCTCTGGCTGAACATTCCAATACATTAAAACACACTTTTGATCTAGAAAATTTCAAGATTTTGGAGGAAGAGCAGAATTACTCCAAACGTATGTTCTTGAAATGTTACATATCAGGGATGATTGCAATAACATCAATGCAAGAACTGATATTCTAGGACTTAACAGCGTATATTTTGGTGTATTGCAAAAGTTCAAGAACGAAAACTGAGTTTCATTAATTTCCTTACATTTTATCTAAATTCCTACAACTTGCTACATTATTAATGGTCTACAGACGACCAATATGAGTCAGTTTCATTGATGTCACCAGAATCCTTACACAGGATATTTCCGGCTATTTTCTGTATTATTCGGTTGTCGTTTTTTAGAGAAAATGGATGAATTTTTTGGTACGATTTTTAATAAATCAGACGAATGTGTGTAGCAATGTATTTTATGAATTGTAACAATTGGAAATATCTTACTGTAAGTGTGATAATGTCCATGATATTTCGTTTGTATTACATTTTTGTTGTATAATTGCTGCGATTTCCTTTTATTTATCTGGATTGACAAATTAAATAAAACTATATAACTGAAAACAAAAAAAAAAACATTTAAAGTTTACTTTTTAATGTTTCAATTTCTTTTTACAATAATTATTATTTAACTCTTTTTATATCATACATACTTTCGTTAATCAGCACGTGGTTTTTGTTTAACTTTTGTTCTCCCTTGCCGTGTGAGGCAGTCTTTACCTATATTTTCTTTACATATATATATATATATATATATATATATATATATATATATATATATATATATATATATATATTGCGGCGCTATTTCGCTCGGACGCGAAATCGTAGTGTGGAACGACGTCCTTCTGTTGTCCCTGTGCTGTAGAACGGTTTGCTCGGGCGCCAATCGGTCGGTCGGAAACACAGCACTAGGAGAGATAGGACAACGCCAAAAGGATTTTGATAGCTCAATGAAGATAGGATTCAGTTTTATTTTCCACAAAAGGAAAACAATAATTTTGAACATTTTTATTAAAATATAAGAATGAAACGTATTTACAGATGGTGATAATGATAATAAAACATAGAAATACAGACATGAATTGCATCCTACCATGGAACAGGCAATATTTGCAAGCTGGTTTCGCTCTGACAAATGGTCGACAATAAACGGGCCACGATGGTAAAAAGAATAATAAGATGAGGCAACGCGGTCCGACCGGGCGACAATGGCACACACCAACGTCGCGGGGCAACGGTACGGACGGGCAACAATGGCACACACCAAAGTTGCGGGAATACGAACGGGTAACGATGGCACACACCAAAGTTACGGGAGCACGGCACGGACGGTCAACAATGGCACACACCAAAGTTGATAACGGAACGGAAACGGTAACGGCCAACAATCGCGATTTCGGAACGGAACGGGATCGTGTTGGCACACATCAACACTCATCGACAATCGCGATTACGGTACACAGTGGCAGACCCCACTGTACGGAAGCAACCGGTTACGGATACCGGTACGGAACACCTTCTGCACTCTCTCACGAGCTGCCGGCACTCACCAACAGCGCTGAGTCAGAGGCAGCCAAGGTCATAAACAACTTGCTTACCCGGCACTCACCAGGTTCGCAGTAGACGGCACACACCGTCTATACTCGACGGAGAGCTAACGCTCACTTGAGAGAGCAAACACTCTCTCCCGGCAGAGAGCACACACTCTCTGAATAAACTGTCGTTTGGGTCCGTATTTATACCCCGTAAAACCGTTAAAAACTTCAAAATTTTAACCATCTTGCAAATACCTGCCATGTTTGAAACATGCATCAATCATAAATATTAACAGTGAAAAATATATATTTATTAATACAACAAAAATATATATAAATACAACAAAAAATTATTTATTTACAACAATGGAAACAATTCAAAATATTCAATATATGGTTTGTGTATTTTATCTATTTACTGAACAAATAAAAAAATAAAAAATATTTTGATAGTGAGACTCGAACCACTGAACCACACACTCAAAAGCTAACGCGCTAGCCATCAGGCTATGGCGCGCACATTACACCAAGCTCAGTGACCATCGTCACAATATAAATATATATATATATATATATATATATATATATATATATATATATATATATATATCACTACATTTTATTCAGATAAGAATGATGACATACCTAACAATAGTAAGACACTGAAAACTGGGTCACTCAAAATAACTTTTTTATTTATAATTATTTTTAAATTCTGTTTTCATATTTGTAAACTAGGCTTAGGGGCATTAACTGTCATATTTCAAATGGGACACCCTATATATTTTTAAATATTTGGAATCTATATAAAATTACGAATTCAACGATATGTTTGAAGTGACTTTTTATTGAAGAAATAAATAACAAAACCGTAAGAGAAAATTATGAATAATTAACCTGATAACCCATATTAAGTAGGCTGTGAAAACAAATTTACAATGTTTTTGTATCAAAATATGAAATGTTCCAAAATTAGTTACTATTTAAACAATTAACTTAAATATCAGTTAATATTATCTTAACTGTTTTCACAGTTTGTCTGATATCATGGCTAAGCAGGTTAATTATGCATTATTTTCCTTTAAGTTTTTCTAATTTATTTTTTCAATAAAAATACACTTCAAACATATCGTTGAATTCATAATTTTATGTAGATGCCAAATATATAAAAAATATATAGTATGTTCCATTTGAAATATGAAAGTTAATGTCATTTTCGGTCACACCGCAAGCGCTACCATCATGACAAATACCATGATTTGTGAGCCCTTGAGCCTAGTTTATATATATATATTTAAATAGAATTAGAAAATAATAATAAATAAAAAAGTTATTTTGAGTGGCCCGTTTTTCAGTGTCACCTGTATATTCATAAATAAAATTGGAAAAATGGAAGAAGGCGGCCACCAGAAATCAGTTTCTATTCATCAAATAGTCCCATTAGAAACAAAATATAACTGGGAGAATTGGAAAGCAAAAATTAGAGTGGCCTTAAAGATGGTACCAAATACTATCAACATGATTGATGGAAAACTTACACTTGCAGAACCACCTGATAATACGGGAAAAGAAGAAATGTTCGAGAAAGTGAGTAGATGTGAAACGGCAAAATCTATGTGACTTGGATTCTATTAACTCTTTGATACATTTTCAGAAGATCGAATATTTGATCTTTATAACATTTTTTTCAAGGTCAAGATATGACGACTCAAAATAAGAAAAAGCAAGTTAAATGTTTTTATTGTGAGAAAAAAAGGCACCTCATTTCAAAATGTCGATGTTGGATCGTAAATGGTCGTCTGTGAAAACCAGCTAAAGCCAAGTTTTTGAAAATAAATTCAACGGAGGGAGCTACGCTTATAGCAGTCAGTCTAGAAGCTTTTGTGACAGAAAGAAGTGATGAATGTTGGTTTTGCAGATAATGAAGCAAGAAATCACATTACTAATCGTCGAGACAGGTTCAAAACGATTGAGTATTCTCAGAGCGGCCATGATATAGTTACCGCAGACGGAACTCATGTTAAAGCAGTTGGTCGAGGATTTATTGAAATTCAGGCTGCAATGGAAAATCAATTGAAAAAAATTGAATTAACAAATGTTTAGTATGTTCCAAATATTTCCAAAAAAATATTTCTAATCTTAGAAGCTCAGTACTGAAGACCACCAAATAAAATTTAAGTCAATATCTAGTACTGACTATGAGGAAACATTTAGTCCAGTGGCAAGAGGAACTACAATTAAAACCATTTTAATTATAGCAACCAATGAAAACATGTATCTTCATCTGTTTGATGTATCAACTATATTCATTAATGGTAAATTAAAGGAAAAAAAATACATCGGGCAACCTGAAGGATTTGAGGACAAAACAGGAAGAGTATGCAGACTGAATAGAAGTCTATATGGATTGAAGCAAGCTGCACGTTGTTGGAAAGAAAGAATTTACATTTTTTTTGAGATTTACATAATAAACACAAACGTAAGCAAACTATTATTAATGTTATATGTCAACGATGGATTGATAGCGGCTTCAAGTCAAATAGAAGCGGAGAAATCTGTTGAAAAATTTCAATTAGATTTTAAAATTAAATCTAGACCTGCTAGGACTTGAAATAAAACAAAACAAGGAAGGTATCAAAGTAAGTCAGACTATTTATATTAGAAAGCTGCATGAAAAATTTCAAATGGAAGGATGCAAATAAATACACAAATACACCGATTCTGACAGATAAGAATTCAGAACAAAGAAAGGCGGAAACCAAACAAGATAAAAAAAATCCATACCATGAAGCATAGGTTCCTTAATGTACTTAATGACTGGGACAAGGCTTGACATCATGTATGCTGTGGGAGTAGTATGAAGAATATTCCGATATTTAAAAAGGAGCAGCTTATTGTGGGATTACAGAAGAAATTTTAAGAAGGGTATATTAGAAAGTTGGTATGGCTAAAAAGACTTGAAAGATATCCATATCATAAACTACAAACCTGAAACGTTATTAGACAACAATGCTGCAATTAATTATCAGAGAACCCGATTTGGCACAAAAGAACTAAACATATAGCTATTTGTCATTTCTTCGTAATATAAATGGTACAGGAAGGCGAAATAAAAATTCAAAGCCAAACCCCTGTTTAGTCCACGGCTCAAGAAATTATGCCAAGATTTTGAACTTATCCAAGTATAATGGTTAAAAAAATTCTTAAATTAACATTTTTAAAACAATTAAATAATGAAGGGAGGTGCAATGAACATTAGTAATTGTATGGTTTCCGAAGTTACTAAAAATATAATAGAATACGCACGTGGCAAAAAAACCAGACACTTAAAAAAAGATTTTATCGAGTTGTAACAAACAAAATATGGATTTATTTATTTATATATATATATATATATATATATATATATATATATATATATATATATATACATATATGTTAAATATGAATAACTTTTCGATAAAGTAAGATTAGAAAATAAAAATAGTTTAGCAAACATTTTATTTATTAAGAAAAGTTGCTAAAACAGGAAAATGAACAAAAGTAGCTAAATTATTTTGTAATGGTGTGTATTACCTCCCCGAACTGTAAATACTTTTACGATATAGATCTGTAAATTTTTAATACAGTTGGCAACTTTTCGTGTTAATTATTTTTCTATTCTCTATAAAGAGGAACTGTTTAGATATTGAATGGTTTTTGGTACAGATTATCGATGCTGAGCCCTTTGCCTTAACGTAATCCCATATTTTCGCAGGAATTTAAGTCAGGGCTGCGATCTAGCCAGCGTTATTATCTAATATTGACTTATTTTAAACGGCTACTTTGTTATATGTGTAAAGTTAGGGCGCATGGGGCCAACTTTTAAATGAAATTTTTGGGGAACAAATGGAGAAAAATGTACTACGGAGTCAGCTTTGCATTTTCTAATTTACAGAACTGCTGGCAAACCACCATATTTAACAAAAACCATCGCAATATTTCAATACATCGAAATACTAGCCCATACTATTTTACCACCTACGTTATATGTAATATCCTGAAAATAGTTCTACTATCCTTCCCCATGCGCATTTTTGTTCATCTAATGAATACGGACAGAAATGATGCTCGTATATAATCTATACGGAGCTCCATTGTTCCATTGTCTAGTCTCTATGTTCTCACGCAAAACGTACCAACTATACTCGATGTGCTACGAGCAAAGCTGGGCAAGCTACAGGTATCCAAGGGCTTGAATAATATTCTCATAACCTTCGACGAACGGTTCGTGCAGAAATTTCAATTCCACGAACATCTGCGGCAACAGATATCAGTTGGTAGTACGCTCAATTCTTTTAGTACAAATATTGCTATAAATCGATGTTTAAACGGGTTTGACAATAGCATCGAATAACATTTTGGGCAGTATTTCTGGGAATAATTAAGGCTACAGCAATGTATTGTATAATGTGATCATCTTCACCTGAAGTTTCCAGTCAGGCTACATTTTCCGATTGAATTCACGTGGTTGTAATCTATCTACGCACTACTCTGTAACTACAATGTCTCCCAAATACTTACCCATCCATTTTTAATAAAGTGTGTCATAAACAATAGCAAATTTTACAGGTTAAACCTCAAAAATTTGCTACTGTTTATGACACATTTTCTTAAAAATGAATAAAAATGTTGAAGTGAGTGTTAAGGTAGTTATATCGTGGAACTATTTTACCCGGAATTAATTGAAATTTTGAGTATATTTCAACTGAAGTATTATCTACCTACACTCCAAGTTTTAAAATAATTGACCACGCGGTAGCTGAAATATTTGCAATTAAATTTGGCCTTTTTAACACGTGACGAATAGGAAATGGCAAAATAAACATAACATTTTAAATTATAACTTTTACTTCCAAACCGACATTTAATTGAAAAACTAGTATGTTACAGAAGACCAATTCATGGATTTTATTTCGGATTTTATATAAAAATTTAAAAATTATCTACCACCCAGATTTAATTTTATTGCCTCTAGAAAATTATAATCTGAAGATACGATAAATAGGTAGAATTATACTTGACAACCATGTACAAGCGTTCCATGTGGAGTATCAGTTAACAACGCCGAGTGTGGTATTAGCTAATAAGGTGTTCTTTGGTCAAAGGAATTTCAAACGTACATTCGAAGGAAATATTTTTTAAATGGGTATTTTACGCGAAAAACATCAAAAGTTTAAACAGTATAACACTACTTTTGTAATTTTAAGAAAAAAAAATATTTATTCGTTTTACACTTCCGATTTGTAGTTTACAACTAGTATTATATCTCAAAATATCTTATTACTTTTATACCCGAATGTACCAATAAATGTAGGAAAACTTCAAAATTCAAATTATTTTTTAAGCGTTTGTCTAGAAAAATGAGATTGACTAGGCAACTAATAACAATATAAATATAGAAGCAAAATGTTTCCTACCGCCCATTCTTTGAAATAATGATGACAAATAGTCTGAAAAATAAAATAACTTATGAATGGAAATAATAAAGATATATAAATATTTATTTAATGTATTTTTTAACACAAAGGTATTGTGAATATAATACAAAAACCACACTTCAAAAAACAATATTTATTTAGTTTAAGAGTTTTAGAGAAAATTGAATTTTAGACTACATAATTAATTTTTACTTAAAAATTCAACAATTTTCTCTAAAACTCTTTTGTTTTTAGTTACACGTGGTTTACTGTTGCCGATTATAAATTCTGATAAACGACTGGACATTTTCACGATTTACACAAATGTCAATATTAAAATTGAAGCTCTCAACACAAACCAAATATTAAAATATTTCTGTACTTGTCTAAGTGCGACGTTGCCACAGTTATTCTTCAACATTCATACTTTAGTATGAGTTATATTGGAATACGACACTTGTGTATGGGTTAGTGCTAGTGGTACAGTTAAAAACAAAAAACTTTTCTACGGAAAAATAAAGAAAATTCATCTGTTACAGTGTTTCATATTAGCTTTTAACTATTTTTTACACAATCTGTATATATAATATAATGTTAAAAATATAAGTTATTGCAAATATAAAGTGCATTAGTTTCATTTTTATTTTGAACACAGGACAAGTTTTTGAATAGGTACACTCGAGTGACAACTACCTTGAAGTAATCAGTTACCTTTAGGTAAATAATAAATGTTACTAAAATATTCCAGCGTATTTTGGCATATAAGAAAGTGCATAAAAAACATATTTCGCATATTTATTTATCCACACTTCATAAAAATCCGGCATTCTAAAATGTGTAATTCTATGGTCGACAAAACATAATACTAACAGTGAAATCTTTGGTCGTGTCGGTATATTTAATAAACCACTATTTTTGGGATATACAATTGGTGAATTCATTTCCTCATACATTAACATATAAAGTAATTTTCGCTTTCTTCAAATCATATTTAATAATAAAGTAGAAACTGAACCAAAACAAACAAAAATTAAAATGTAGTTTAACAGTTCAACCAGAACATACTACTGTTATTTCAATCAGCGTTAACCAAGGATACCTATAGTTACTCGTAGGTACATGATCTAAAAACGCTTCTAGTAGTGAAATTAAAAGTATTCATCGTCTCACCCATTGTCACCAACTATCCCAGAGTAACCTACCTTTATTGCCAATTTATACTAAACTTTGTGATTATACTAAATAAGAATTGGAAATGTAAAAAGAGTTGAATTTGTTATAATCACAATAATAAATCAGATAATGATATATGGATATTTTTATGAACGTCATTGTTAATAGATCGTACGTTTTCCCTAATAAATGATAATTTTATAAAAAAGCGAGTATATTTTTTGTGTGCATATATTTGCTACCATAACGGAACAAATAAAAAATAGCATTAGCTTTAATAAATTATTTTCTTAAATTAACTTTTTTGTTTGTGATATTATCTTTTTTCTTTACTATCAATTTAGCAAAAAGTTTGGTTTACGAAAAAAATTCTGTTTCAAAGACCTGGTTAATTATAATAAATTAGATACAGAACTTTTTTCTGTTTTCTGGGATGTATGGTATCGTCTCGCCTTGTATTAAATCTTGTTAAAAGTGAGTTTTCGCTATATTGACATTCGGTGGACAGAACTTACACAAATATCGCATTTTTAATAAATGTTTACGTTTGTCGGTTACACACAGTTAGTTAAATTGAATAAATATATATATCATCACGGCATATTACTCATTTCTGGGTGTACCAATCTGCTTTGTACATAGATTTCGGTAATGATGATGACATATTTGTATCGTGCGGGCGTTTACCAGGCTTCACCTAACAGGCACTCATAGCTGGCGTGGAGAGTGGACCACATGAGTCAATTTTGTGCCATTTAAAATTCGAAATATTTGGCATCGGTCGGGATCGAACACGGTTCCCCAGATTCGCGTCCAGACACTCAGGTATGCGGCCACGAAACCCCATAAAAATCTTATTATTGGATCAGTTACTATGTAAAAGGTAAACAATTTAATGTGCAGAATGAATTACCTACTTAAATAAGATAAAAGAAAATGCTTTATAGACTCAATCTCATCTTTGGACTATAATATTTGCATAGAATATAGTCATAATGGTAGAAGCAGTGAAGTATGATTTATAAAATTCGTGCAAATTTTAATATTATGTAATCCGAAGTGAAAACTGTAGGATTAGATTGTCTCGCAAAATTTTGATTTATGTGGCTACACCTAAATCCACCTGCCAGAACCGTAACTTCAAGCTTAACATTCTTTAATTTAAAAATTGAAACTTTTATCTCATTACACAAAAATTCTTGTAGAAATAGGTACACGTATTTTAATAAATCACGGCATATTATTATTATTATTATTATTATTATTATTATTATTATTATTATTATTATTATTATTATTATTATTATTATTATTATTATTATTATTATTTTTATTATTATTATTATTATAATTATTATTTCTGGGTGTTGCAATCTGCTTTGTAAACAAATTTCAATAATGATGATCACATTATTTGTACCGTGAGGGCGTTTACCAGGCGTCATCTTATGGGCACTTATTGCTGGCGTAGAAAGTGTACAACAGGAGGGACCACTTTTGTGCCATTTAAAATTTGAAATATTTCTTTTGGTGTCGGTTGGGATCAAATTCGGTTTTCCAGATTCGCGACGAGACACTCAAGCACGCGACCACTAGACCCCATAAAAACATATTATTTTAGAATTTATACTACATTATTGAAATATTCCATATTTTATAATTTGATTTTTCATTATAGATAACATATAGATGAATACAATAGACTAACATTTTTTTTATATTTGTTAATATCTTATAGGTATTATTACTAGTATAAATATTACTGAATGCGTAAACGGATTCATAGAAATCTAGACAGTAGGTCAAATAATTTTAATTCTAATTATGTAAATGAATGTTCTGACGTAATAGTAACGTGTAGTGTTCAATTTATTATAGAATAATTGCATTGTTATAATATTATACAAACGTAATTAACGTTAAGTAATGAGATATATCGCTCTTACCTTGTATAACAGCTGGTGCAGAACATATTCCTTGCAGCACGCTTACGATGAGTACCCATATCACTAAATATTGTACCATATTTAACCTACTACATAACAAGAATGCTAATTACGAAAGTATATCATACATTACGTTACATAGCGCTTTGAATATAGTAATTATTTACAAGTATTAATTAAGTATTCATGCAGAACGCAATCGTAAATATTTAATCTGTATACAATTACAGAGATTATGTAGTCTTATTAAAATAAAATTAAGAAAGTCCAAATACATGGTATATGTATTTTTATTATGAAAAAATGTAATTTAAACAATTATTTAGTTTATTAAACAGGGTACTTATACAATTTTTAGAATATATTAACAAAATTCATATATTAATTAGACACTATTTACATAAATAATTAAATTAAAACTTATTTCATGAATTTTGTTGAGCACTACCTCGTTAAGTAAACGTTTATTCAATGTTGTATATAATTTTAATCAATTTTCATTGTTTGTAGATAATAATTATACACCGTTTTATATTTTAATTTAAAATATTTATAGTCACATTCAATTATTTTGATTTTATGTGGTACAATATTCCAAGAAACTACACGTTTAGTTTATTATATGACGAGTTTCATAAAAATAAAAGCAAAACGTAAAAGTAAACGTGAAAAACAATTGCAATGTATAAGTTCCTGTCGTATCAAATTCACAATGTTTAGACATTTCGTTTTTTATTTTGGTCAAATACTCATAACACCCGAAACTAGCACTCCGCTACGTAAATGTGTTGCAATAACAAGAATCATAAATTTCCGGTTTGCACCAGCCGGATTTCCGATGCTATCAACTCGTTACAAAGTAAGCTCGTTTTCCCGACGGCCGACGGCACTCAGTTTCAGAGCTCGGCTTCGCCGATGTAACATTGCCGAGCACTAAACACAAACTGAAATACGTGCAGCGACGCTTGGCGTCCGATTTCCACGCATGCGTCACCACATACACATTTCTTTTTGATCACAAATAAATAAATAAAGTTATTATCACGGTTTATTGCCCATTTCTAGATGGCGCAAGCAGATTTTTGTTACGACGATGTACTTTTTACCATTTAGAGAAGCATGTACAAGACATCATCTTACATGTACTCTTTATTGACAGCGACTATACCAGAAAAGGTACCTTTTTGTGAGAAATAAACTGTAAATAATTGATTTAATTTTTAGTTTTCAATTTAAACATATGTGCATTCATCAGTATTGTCATTAGCTGTGTATTTTGCTGACTTTGACAGAAGTGTTTATGTGTGATGAAAAAAAATTGTCAAAATGAACATAGAATCATTCGTAGCTGCAGCAACAGCACAAATCCTTCTTTTTTTCAGTTTCTGCATTTTGAACTCGATTTTTGATACAATAAAGTATTAATATGTAAGATATATTACAATATCAAGATTCTTTACTTTTTTTTAGAAATGTAAATTTAAAATATATTTTATTTATTACAGATTTTAGGTTAAACACGGTCGATGTAAGACCACTGTTGTGCCAAGTTTTAATTTTTAGTTTTAGAAAGTTTGGAGTTTGCATACTCTTGCAACTAAAACATAAAACTAGAATTAATATTAAAACATTCGTAGGGAATGTTTGCGCAACAAAGGCATATGCTATACTATTATTACGACTAAAACAGTAAATTTAAAACAAACATTATATCTCGTTCAACGTGAGATCGGACACTATCACGGACCAATTTTGTATTATTATTTCATTCTTACTATTAATATTCCTTATTTCTATTATATTTGCAGTACTTTAATATTATAAATCTAAAAATAATAACTATACAACTCTGATATGACTTCCCGCGCCCATATTTTATAGTTTCTTGTGCGAACAGGTCTGCTTCTCGTTGAACGATGTATAGAATTAAAACAGTAGCTGGGAATGATAAGTTGGAGTAATAAACTTAGTATTAAATATACTACAAAGCTGTCATAATGCATATTTTAATACGTAATTGATCCATGCATAATTATACTTCAAGGATATTTTTTCCTAAACTATAAATTGCAAATACTCGTGTAAACTGAAATGAGTGATATGGACATGTTTTATCTACATACATTAGATACTTGAGCTGAATTTATTTTAATGAGGATTAAGAGATTACTTTAAAAAATGGTTTGCAATTTTTACTTTCTTTTCACTGCGAACTTAATATAAACACGCTTATTGTGTGCTTTCTTTTAGAGATAGGCATATTCTTTTGCGCAGAGTAAGCCAAGAATGCGTTTGCAAGGCCGTTTTTTCGTTTACTTGCTTTACTAAAATCGCCAGTGGTCGACTCCGTAGAATAGAAACGTGAAAAATGCATTAAAATATGCCCGATGGTTTTCGAGATTAGCGCTAACAAACAGACCGGGAACTTTATTTTGTATTATGTATATATTCAAATTTCAGTAAAAAAATTAATTATAAAAACGATTTCGCTTTATGCCATAAATTGGTTTCTGGTATACATTATTCATGAAATAAACAAGTGAAATAGTCGTTTTGTAGGAGGATGTATTAAATGAATATAAACAGAATAACACTTTAGATTTGTAATACATTACCTTTCCACTCACCTTGGGGATGTATATATTTCAACGATACAAATATATTAAATTATATAAAAAGTATGCGAACCTATAATATTTTTGTTTTTACATACAATTTTTGGGTTCTAATTTTCTCGTTTATATGGTCTTCTGGTGCTCTAACAATTCACTATTTTACAACATCCAAACCTCTTGAATAAAATAATTGGTACTTTGAAAATATATCTGTGAAAAGCAAAAATATTTACGGAAAGTCGCAATACAGCACAGCCATTCACAAGGTAGTATTGAGCGAACAAACCAAGATGTTGAAAATATTTTAACCTGCGGCGAAATATTTTCCTGATGATAAATTTTATTGTGTGACGGATATTTTTTCGAGATATATTTTTCGTGAAAAATTGGCAGTAAACTAAACTCAACAACGACACGCCAGATATAAAATTTTAAAGGTGACTTTTGTAATCGTAGGTACGTACCGTCTACGGAAATTTATTTACATCATAATCTAAATGATTAATTAATTAGCACTTATTACCAACTTATCTGATAACTACTACTACATGAACATAAGACATCTCTTGTATTTCAATGAAAGTTTAACGTGTATATATTTGTAAGAAATATTGTAACTTGTAACAATTAATATTTATGGGCTTAACATACAGGATGGTGTACGGCACAGCCGAAAATACGACGTTAATATTTCAAATCATACTTGCGTAATTTCCGTTTCCCTAATCCTTTTAGAAGAAAAAGCTTCAAATAAAATTAAATTCTGCATCTGAATCAATAATTTGCATCCTTCTAAAGGCAGAAATTAAGTACGAAAATGTAGCTATCAAGATAGGTTAGTTTATTATTATTATTTGTAATCTCTAGTGCTCGGCATACCGGTGGATCCAAAAGACCACTCGCTCACCAGTATTTCAGTAAATACGGGGCGGAGTCGAATCCCCACCCATAAGACCAATAAGAACCGTATGATCCGTAAGACGTATTTGATCGCTTCCGACTTCACCCTGCGTAAAAGTTGAGGTAAGAGTTATCCAGTTTAGGCAGTTTATGAAACATAGCAATAAACATCAATTATAATGGAATATTGTATTAAAATAAATGTTACGTCACACATAACGTTCTTACGGGTCATACGGTTCTTACGGGTCACACGATTCTTACAGTTCTTATGGGTCATACGGGTCTTATAGGTAAAGAATCGACTCCGACCCGTATTCCATTTGATGCGGGTGGATGGGTTTTGCCCTTTTAAGTAAATACCCAGTTGAGTCCTAGCCCTAGTAATTTCTGTTCAAATCTCGGTTCAAATAAACATTTATTTATTTAAATTGATGGATAATTGTTCACTTGAACAAGATTTACAAATAATATCTAATAAACATAAATTACCCTAACTTGAGAGATAATACTTTAAACATTTGGTAACTTATTTGTTTCAATTCCATGGCTATCGCTATTTTTGGACTGATTTTCGACATATTCGTAGGTACCTATTTTCTCCCGTCACAAAGCATGCAAAGTAATTTTTGCTTCTTGTTTGTGATGCAAAATTTTATACTCATTAATTTGGCATGCTTTGTTATGACAGAAATTTGATATCAAATTGATGAAAATCATGTTAAAAATAGCTATAATCATGAGATTAAGACAAAGAATAAAAAAAGTATAAACGATTATCTGTCAAGTTAGTTTATTTTTATTATTATGTGTAATTTCTGCATAATTGAGCAATTATCAATTTAGATTAATGGATAATTGTTCACTGCAATAGAAATTACAAAAAAAAAAAAACTAACCCAACTTGACATACACGATGAGACATGAGCAGGAAATTACGAATACATGACTTTATATATTAATGCCGGTCACCACTCTGTATTCGGACTGTTAATTAAAAAGCGGGCCACAGGTGTTTAACATGAGAAATCATCTTTTCCTTGCCAATTAATTTTAGACAAAAATGTATCAAATAAATATTGTAGATAATTAAATATTATATATTGGGATATTTCACTACGTAGATATGGCGTTGGGCATCAGCGTCAAACCTTGGCCAAGGGAGTACATTTGTTTACCTTCCATAAGCGTATCATTGCTGTCAGTAGTTTTTCTTCTTGTATTTCGACTTTTCTTTGAGTGTTTATTATTATTATTTTAGATAGAGTATATTCCCTTATTTCCTGTTTTACTAATTATAGGGGGTGGTATATGTTCCAATAATATTTTAACATTCTACAGTCTCAAGCATTTATATCTCATCCCCTGAATATTTAAACAAAATGTACATTACACAGGGAGGGGGGGGGTGTCTTAAGTACTCTACCAAATATAGTTGTGATATAGCTTCTCCTTAAATTAATAAGGGATGTTACATATTCAAATAATATTTTAATATTCTGAACTCAAAAATTTATATCTCATCCCCTGAATATTTGAACAAAATATACATTATATTACTCAGGGGGGGGTTGTCTTAAGTACCCTATCAAATATGGTTGTGATACGGCTTCTCCTTAAATTGATAGGGGATGTTATATGTTCCAATAATATTTGAATATTCTAAACTCTCAAAAATTTATATCTCATCCCTTGAGTATTTAATCAAAATGTACATTACATTACTCAGGGGGGTTGTTTTAAGTACTCTACCAAATATGGTTGTGATACGGTTTCTCCTTAAATTGATAGGGGTTATTATATGTGTCAATTATGTTTAACAATCTAAACTCTCAAAAAATTATATTAATCCTTTTATTATTTAAACAAAAATTACTCAGAGGAGATATGGTAACTACCCCACCAATACGTGATACGACTACCTCTTCATTTCTCATTATCTTGTATGAAAATATTTAAATAAATCAGGGTAATATTGCTAATTATCCAAAATAAAATATATTATTTATAATATTTGTTTGTATATAAACTTCTCTTTTGATAATATATATATATATATATATATATATATATATATACATATATATATATATATATATATATATATATATATATATATATATATATATATATATATATATATATATATATATATATATATATATATATATATATATATATATATATATATATATATATATATATATATATATGAATATGTTACAGACAAACAGAAAATTATTAATATTTTGTTAATTTCTTGTTTTTCATAAAACAACAATACTTTTGATGTTCGTAGTACATTTAACGTCTGGGCAACACTTGCTTTAAATCGAATCGGCCGCTAGGTTCAATCTGATCAAGAAAAGTGCAGTGAATTTGATCTATAAGTAAAACTCTACATACGACAGATCAGGTAAACAAACATTGTTTTTAGCACTTTTTAGAATAGAAACTTCTGAAGGTTATACTTCAACACGTGGCGCTGTCAGCACACCAGCCGACAGTCGGCGTGAAGCGCGCAAGTGAATGTTGGTTGCATCGCGCTAGTTGCGTATCATTTTGGAAGAGTACATACATTAGCGCACCGAGAAGAGCTTAGCCTCCGAGGAGTCGATCCGGGTCATAGCTTTTAGCGCCCTGCGGTTACAAATAGAATAGTGCCAAAGGTACAGATTAGCACAAAGTAATAAAATCTAAGAAATGAATACGGAAAAGGAGAGCGATGAATATTCTACGGCTGAGGGCAAAAGAAAGAGGGATCAAGGTAACGGAGATGTATTTAGTAAAAATAAAAGTACAATCGGAACACCAGATAGACCAGGAAAAAGTTCGGACAAACTGAACAAAATAATAAAGATGATCGGGGATTTGATAGAGATAGAAGAGCTGCGGAAAGAGCAAACTGAGTATAGCAAAGATGTTACAGCCCGAAAGAATGATAACGAAGAAATTAGACAACAGAATGCAGAAATGGGAAAACAGGTAACGGTGTTAAGTGAAAAAATAGAAAGATTAGAAAATGAGAAGAGAAGAAATAACGTTGTTGTGCAAGGCTTTACCAATGACCCTAATAACCCAATAACTCTAAAAGAAAACATGTATAATCTAATAAAAACCTGCTTAGAATTGGATGTGAAAAAGAAAGCAGTTAAGAAGCCAGGGCAAAATATGTCTGGTAGAGCTAGAAAACCTGGAAGACAAGAGTAAAATTATGAGTAATAAGAAAAAATTAAAAGGAGTGTTTAGATTTACAGCCGTATTCAAAGTACATTAGAAAAACCAGGTTTAAATTGTATTTTTCTAGTTCTGGTTTAGACGAGGTTTAATTTAGTTTATTCATAGTAATATTTCTACTTGGTTTAAACTAGCTTTAAGTAATTCTGGTTTAAGCTCCATTCTAGCCGACGAATCTAGCTGATCTTGGTCTGCGAACACGTGTTATCAATACTTTGACGTTTACTGAAGACAATTGACAACTTTCAATATAAGTATGTGTGTATATGTAATAAAATTTTCAGAAATGGCTAAATATGAAGCGAATTAGAAAATAAAAAAATAAATAAATAAATATTTCATCACGGCATATTACCCATTGCTTTGTACCGTGCGGGCGCTTACCAGGCGTCACCTCACGGGCACTCATTGCTGGCGTGGAGAGTGCGCCACAGGGGTCAATTAGACACCAGACGAAAAGAAATTAGTGGTAGAACAATTAAAAATCCTTTCCATTGTTATAGAAAACAAAACCGTTAATTCCATGGCGAATGTAAAAAAAAGATGAAATAAAACTAGACGAACAGCGTTTGCCAAACGAGTTTTAGTTTAAATACAAAGTAGTTTACATATCAATTTCTAACTCTATTTTGGAGAAAATATTTCAGATCGACTATTACTAGTGGATAGGGTAAGGTTTTAAGGATATTTGAGCCAATTTTTAATGAGTTGGAGAAAAGGGGCCAATTTGAATGCGGAATAAAATTAATAACAAGATATTTTTTTTTGTTTTTAGCGCTTAGCCAAATTTACACCGTTTGTTTAAAAGATTTTAAATATATTTTAAACCTTCTATCAACTCGTAAAAACAGATTTGACAATATCTTTTCCTATTTTTAAATTATGAATTTTTAAAGGCAGGGCCGTCATTAAAAATCAAAATTCTGTAAAACTAAAACTTTTCAACTTTTACTTTGACAGGCGTGGTTAAAAAAATTATAACACAAAAATGGGGAAAGATATTTCAAATCTCTTTCGATTAGTAGATAAGCACAGGTTTGAAGAATATTCGAGCCAAATTCATTAATTCGTTAGCGAAAGGAGTAAATTTGTGAACGGAATAAAATTAATAAAAATAATATATTTTATCTTTTACCGCTTAGCCAAATATGTTCAACCTACTTCACTGTCTTTCTAAAGCCAGTTAGATTTCGTTTCGGTCAGTTGTTTTCATAAAATGTTAATGCTCAGATTGTTTCGTGGGCAGTTTGGTTGAGTAGTTTTTCTAATCACTTATTTCAGTTACCTACATTATAATGCAGAATTGTGAAAATTTTGACAGCTCGATCGGCTATTATTTTTTACGTAAAATTGTTAGAAATACGTCGTGTCTTGTATCAAATGAATTTTTTTCTGAAGGGCTGACAGGAAGAAATGTCAAAAATTTGACATCTCGATCAGCTTTTGTTTTTTGCATAAAATTGACAGAAATATGTCGTGTTTGGTATTAAATGAAATTTTTTCTCAATGGCTGTCATGCAGAATTGTCAAAATTTTGACAGTTCGATCGGCTATTAGTTTTTTGGCATAAAATTATCAGAAATACGTCGTATTTGGTATCAAATGCGAGGTCTTGTTAAGGGCTATCAGGCATCAGTGCCAAAACTTTGACGGGTCGATCAGCTTTTGTCTAAATTTGTAATAATGGGTATAATGTTAGCGTTAGCACTTCATGTTTAAAGTATGCCTAGACAGATTGGATGTACTTATAGACTATCATAAAACACTATCGGCGGAGCCCTAGGGGAATCTTTCGCTAGGCTTATACCAATGTTCACAAGTGAATAAGAAATATAATTATTTATATATCATCTAAAAAAGATGTGGTTATACAATTTAAGTAAAAGTTTTATAAAAGTGTACTAGGAATTTACATTAATTTACCCTTAATGGATAATACAAAACCTACTATAAAATAATATAAAATGAAAATTAAATATAATACAGTACTATGAGAAATACACTATTCTAATAAGGCGAGTACAAAATAAATAACTTTTATAATCTTTTCTAAATTATAGATTCAGGAATAATATTTCAACTTATCTTTGTTAGTCAAAATTCTGTTTAGAAATAGTTATCAACTTCTATTAACATGACTATTTAGTCTAGCTGTCAGTGACCTTTGACAGTTATTTGTTGACAATTAAGTCTTTAAATTATTAAGCAAACGTGAGCGAGACACAGGATACCCTGGGTGCCATATGATACGACGTCACCCTACGCCCCGAAGATAATCCTCTCACGAAGTTAACGCTTCGTTTTAAGTAGTCTGTCTTAGAAACTGAAGCGGAAGATATGTAGTCTCGAGTTTTAGGTTGAGCGCGTACTAGACGCTAGTACGCAAGGTTACAACAATGTAACGGTTTAATTTATGTGTTTAGTGTAATCAATAATAATAGGTTTGTGTAAATATTAATCATATAAATAAAGAAAAAGTAGTTTAAATAAAAAATGTTTGTGTCCATAATGTAAGTGTTCATCTGTCATCAAAGATAAGTGTAAGTGTGTGTGTGTTCCTCCTCCTTAATCAAGTGGTGGTCGACTATTCAATCGACCACCAGTCAGTTAAAGTGGTCATCGTTGGAAAAGCTGTAAGTCCACCAGCATAAGCTTTGGTCGTTTCACCCCCCTCGTGTTACACTATAAATGATGTGTTTACCCATTTGACAGTAGATTAACGTCATATCTCGGTCGACCTGTAGTTCAAAACTTGCCACGCGCTGTGATCTTAACAATATATGCCAACAGAGAATGTACGTTAAGTTAAGCGTATACAGGGTGTTTCCTTTAAAACAACCAGCGCTTTTTTGGGCGAACTAATGACTTTAGAGAAAAATGTTATATACAAAAAATTACCAGGAAAAAGGGCTTAATTTATGAGGAATAATAAATAAAAAATTCAACCAGTGGTTCTCAAACGGTAGAATAAAATTATATTTTTTTAAATGGCAACCTATATAAATTTGTCCATTAGATAGAGAATTTTTTTCTGATTTCAACGATATAAATATGATATGGGGTTGTATAACAATTATTTCGAGAAAAATGATATTAAAAATCAGAAATAATTCTACAATATTGAAGTAGGCTATGCAATAAACAAATGCAAATAAATGATACAGGTGACAGATAGTTTTGTTACTTACGTTATTAAGTGTTTGTTTTCGTATTTGAAAAAGAGTTCCACAATATAAAGAAAAGATGGGTAGAGAAGATTTACAAAATGAAATTTGAATTTGAAAGCCAGAAGACTTATAATTTATATATATATATATATATATATATATATATATATATATATATATATATATATATATATATATATATATATATATTCAACCTTGCAGTGAATTATTTTCAATAAATAAACTAATGTAATATTATTATATCATCGTCTAATTGAGTCAATATAGAATGTTCTAAATAATTTATCAGTGTGTTTTGATCAGGATAATATTGAAAACATTTAAACCAAAAATACTTGAAAATTTTACCTTGTAACTTTTCTAGTCTCGCTATATGAGTTTCATTTACCGCATGCCAAATAATTATAGAATATTCCATCTTGTATTGTATAAAAGCATAATATTAGAAAAATTCGCACAATTTCTATGAAGCTACTAAATTGTCCATATTGAATGTAAACGTAAGTTCTGGATCTAAAATGACACCTAAGTATTTAGTTTGCGAGGGGGGAGACAAATTGACGGTATCTATAGTATAGTTATACAAAATAGGTGATTTCGGACGAGTAAATGACAATACTCCACTACAGTGTCTTTTAAACCTACAGCTGCAACGCAATTTAAAAACTACCGTTTGGGTAATTTTAATAGTGGTAACACTAGACCTAGACCTGTAAAAGTGTCTTTCAATACTACTTCCGATGCTATAAACAAAATAAAAAACGCAAATAAAATAAAATAAATAAAAACACTAAATTTAATACGATTAAAATAGTCAGTGATAAAACTCCCAAGCAAAGGGAGTATCTTAATGAGCTAAAAATCAAACTTAAACAACTTTGTTTGTTAATAAACTATATTTGTATTAATTAATAAGTTTTTCTTTGTTTCAAATATTTGTATTTCTGCGTAAGTAATACATGGTAATACAGTTAAAATTCCCGCAATTGAACATTAGTTCTTTTTACAGGTTTATAGATGACTTTGAACCTCTATGCTCGTAAAATACATTGACTTTCCAATCTCTCTATGTAAACAGATATGTTATCTCTGTTTAATACTGAATTGTTTTACAAACGCTTTGCTGTGTTTCCAAGTGACCGTGATCGCGTACTAACTGGGAAAAGCAGAGGGGGAGATGTACTCATCGCCGTCAATGACACTCTCAATGCAGAACATATGGATATCAGCTGTGAATTAATTAATATTGACTTTGTTTAAAACTTGCGTTTCAAAATTCATTCAATTCTGTCTATATATTGTTACAACTTACATCCCACTCGACACTACTTCTATGGAATATTCCACTTTTTATGAAATGCTTAGTATACTGCCATTTCTTTTTATTCCAATATTTTTATTGTCGGAGATTTCAATTTAACTAACTTAAACAAATATTATAAAGAAAATATCACTGACAAACAAATTATAATTTTTTACATTTTATAAATTTCTTAAACATGGAACAAGTTAACAATATTCCCAATAATAATAACAATATTTTAAATGTTGACATAACAAATTTAAATATCATTGTGACAAATTGTTTAAGTAGCTTATTGCCAGAAGACACACATCATCCCGTTCTTATTATTGATATTTCGGTTGCTGACAACCGCTTTTTTAAACTTAATGTAAAAAATAATATTACATATAATCTTAAAAAGGGCAACTATGAACTGCTTTATTCACTACTTACTAAGACCGACTGGCGATCATTAGAAACGTGTGATAATGTTAACTCTGCTGTGCAAACATTTTATAATATATTTTATGGCGTACTTGATCAATGTATACCCAAAATTGTAAAGCATGCAAACAGATGGTTTCACTTTTCATTTAAATGAATTTAAAGCATAGCGCTCTTCTTACAAATTATTAATTAAAAATGCCTACATTAATTATATGAGAGTTTAAATCAAACACAAGCATTCCTAGAAAACAACCTAAACCAGACATTCATCGCAACTAAATATATTCCTATCATCCCACTCTGGACCTCTCGAAGTCCATCAATACTCTTACATCTATTAAACTTCCCCAAAAATCAAACGACAGCTGATATGTACAAAACAGAACTACAAAAAACTATGAATCTCTACAGTAACTGCAAAAAAATATATACAGACGCTGCCAAAACAGAAGATATAGTAGGTGTGGCTATAAAAACAGAAGAAAAAATAATAAAACGACGACTTCCACCGAGCACAAGCATATACACCGCGGAGAGCTATGCTATACTACATACCCTGGACGTAATATACATTGAACAAAACAACACCCATAACAAATATATCATACACACAGACTCCGTCAGAACTCTAAGAACACTACAAGAACTGTACCCCAAAAACACAATAATAACACAAATCCGTGAACTAGTCCAGAAATTATATATAGAAAAGAAAATAGACATCACACTAATTTGGATTCCCTCACACATGGGAATAAAAGGAAACGAGGAGGCAGACCAACAAGCCAAGCAAATAAATGACACTGAAGAAATTACACTGATACCAACTTCGAAAGATGACCTAAAAGACATTATTAAAAACAAAATAGTATAAGAACAAAAAGAAAAATGGATAAACACAACAAACTATAAATTAAGAGAAATCAAAAGTGACTTAAAATGCTGGAGCACAGGAGAAACAAGAAAAGAAAAAATTACCCTAACAAGACTAAGAATCGGACATACGCGAATGACCCATGAACACCTATTTGAAAAAAACCACCACCCAAATGCTATACATGTGATACTACTCTAAGCGTTGAAACACGTATTACACTGCACCAAATTCAACCAGCAAAGAGCAGCCAACAACATCCCAGACAACCTTGAAGTCGCCTTACAGAACAACCCAGAGAAAGTGAGGAACATCATAAACTTCCTGAAAAACACGAACTTATATACCCTGATATAACTATACCACTATACAATTGAAAATAACACTATGTAACTAACAACACAAACTATACTATGTAACATACCACCACTAACCACACAATGACCTTGTAGTTAAAGTGTTAAATAAATAAATAAAAAATTATATGAGTTCACTACAAAACAATATTGTAAATGATCCTAAATACTTTTGGACTTATCTTAATAAGAAAAAAATAGTAACAAAATTCCGGCAACTATAGCTCTGGTTGTTGAAAATCGTGTCTGTGTAGTGGAGTGCATTGTAGAGTAGTATAGTTAGCACTAGTGTACACTGGTACTTCGTTGTCAAAAAACAAGAAAGTGCATGCTCTGTCACGTGATGAATGCTCTTTGATCAGCTGATCCTGCAAAAGTATTTCACACGAAATTTAAACTGATGTTTTTTGTATTATTTTCAATTATTTGTTATTTATTTTTGTTTTATTTTGTTGTATTTTGGTTTTTTCATTGTTATTGTTACTTATTGTTATTTGTGATGAATAAAGTCTCGCACGTAGATACATAACCTGTTTACAAAACAACGGAGTGTTCTTCAAATAAATAATAAAATATTTATTATGAAATTTGTAACTAAATTATTATATTTCCCTTGTGGCCTTGTGAATATGAGCATTTCACAGATTTCTTCCCCACTACAGCGCTCTGCACTCTTTACACTAGCTCGGGAGTCAGTGCATATAAGTTGGAACTAGTTCTGAAATGGTTGTCAACGAACACGTTGCACCTGCCCGATTTGTCAAAAAACACTCTAGTGTAAAAAAGTTAACACTAGTGTAACTCAGTACATGTCAACGAACAGAGATTATGTATTACGGTCACTCATTTGAATCTGGTATGGAAATACCTGAAACTTTTGCATTTTTTTTTTTAAATGTCTACAATAATTCGCCGCGAACAAAATAAATAGGCTCTATTATGTGCGCGAGAATGAACAGTCTGCCGGCGTAGTAACGAAGTATGACGAACATTCCCGAAACGAATCCGGTCTTCGTATGTCGCCATGTCAGATTTACGCGAAGCCGTACGCAACGGTACGATTCGTGGACCCAAAATTGACGAGTTGGGAGACACGCGACTGTGAGATTTGTTTGAAGGGCAAAATGTGCCGTATACCATTCCTGAAAAAATCTTCACGCGAATCAGACCAGTTAGTTTAATTCATACGGACGTTTGTGGGCCCATGCGCGTAGCATCAATAAGTGGCGCCAAATACTTTGTCGAGTTCATTGACGATCACTCTCGTTGGTGCGAAGTACGATTCCTAAAGTCTAAGGACGAGGTGCTTAAATTCACGATGGAGTTCGTCGCCATGGTCGAAACCCAGAAAACCCGCAAGGTCAAGTGCATCCAGTCGGATAACGGTAGAGAATTCGTTAACAACGATTTTGACGATTTTCTAAAGTCGCGCGGGATCATGAGGCGCTTAACCATCCCGAGCAAAACGGTGTCGCGGAGCGGAAAAATCGTAGTTTACTCGATACCGCGCGCTGTTTATTGTTTCAGGCAGGACTTCCTCTCACCTTCTGGGCTGAGGCCGTCAACGTGGCAAACTACATCAGGAACAGGTGTCCTACAAGAAGTCTCCAGGGAAAGACCCCGTACGAGGTGAGGACAGGAGACATTCCAGATGTCAGCCATCTCCGAGAGTTCAGCAGCCGTGTGGACTGTCTCAATCGACGTCCAGGTAAAAGGAAACTCAAACCACGATGTGTAGAAGGAATTCTGATTGGCTTCTCTGAGGAGTCAAAGGGGTATAGAGTCTGGCTGCCAAATGAGAAAGTGTTAGTCGTGACACGAGATGTGAAGTTCATCGAAAACTGCAAACTCAAGGCCAGCGAGTACCAAGAATTCATTCCAGACGACCATGAAGATATTCCTGCACCAAGCAATCATGGTGAAAGTCATGATGTCATAGAAATAGGATGGCTCGAACCAAATGCTGATCAAAACGCCGGGGCTGATAGAGAGGGCGTGGACAACGGGCGCGGAGCTCCAGCCACCAGAAGAGGACCGGGAAGACCAAGACTACTCAGAACTGGAGAGCCGGGTCGCCCACGCAAGCTGTACCACGCAGTAGCGCACCAAATTGAAGATCAGTGTATACCGGCGGATGCATTATTATCCGAGATTCCTATGCGGCAAGCATTATCTGGTCCCGAATCACAAGAATGGTTTGAAGCTATGGTCGACGAAATTCGATCAATAATCAAGAACGGCACATGGCAATTGATCGATCGTCCCAGTGGCGTACCTGTTATTGGGAGCAGAATAGTACTGCGGAATAAATTTGGTCCAGACGGCAACCTGCTGAGCAGAAAGGCTCGACTTGTTGCGCAAGGTTTTTCGCAACAACCAGGAGTACATTTCTCCGAAACTTTTGCGCCCGTTGCCCATTTAAGTTCCATTCGTCTGATATCCGCCCTAGCCGCACAACACAGGATGACATTATGGCAATTTGATATCGCGACCGCATACTTAAACGGCGAATTAGAAGAAAATATTTTAATGACGCCGCCGAGATATTTAGAAGACACTCTGAATAACATCGTCGACGTTGAAAAGAATGAAGACATCAGAACGAAGGCGAAGAAGATGCTGGTCGAGATGAAAAGTGGCGACAAGGTTTGTCTTCTTAAAAAATCTCTGTACGGTCTACGTCAGGCCGGGAGGCAATGGCACCCGAAATTAAGACAAGTTCTTCTCGAGTTTGGTGCTGTTCCTTCTAACGGAGATCCGTGCCTGTATTACAAGGGGCAAGGGGAAGACATTATGCTAATTGCTGTCTATGTGGACGACATACTCGCCGCTTCCAAAAACACGAAGATGATCTCCGAACTAGGTACAGCTCTGTGTAACCGATTCGACGTGAAAGATCTTGGACCTGCCAGTTATTTACCTGACGTAAAGTTTGAACGGAGCGAACATAAGATCACGCTGAATCAATTGAGCTATATCCGTGATCTTTTGCAACGATTCAAGATGACTGATTGCAAACCAGTTACCACCCCCCTAGATGTCAACGTGAAATTGACGAAAAGAGCCGCAGACCACGACCAAGAAGAGGACGTGCCATATCGTGAGCTCGTTGGCTGCATCACTTACCTAGCTGTGACTACTCGCCCTGACATAAGTTTCGCTGCCAGTTGTTTGGAGCAGTTCAATAATTCTTACGGAAATGCCCACTGGATTGCCACTAAAAGGGTGCTCCGACACATAAAGGGTATCATGAACTTTGGACTGACATACGTTGACAATTCTTAACCATTAGTACGGTTTGTCGATTCCGATTGGAGAAACTGCAGCGACGACCGTCATTCCTACTCCGGCTTTGTATTTATACTTGGTGGATTCCCTATTTCCTGGGACTCGCGTAAGCAGAGACCCGTAGCACTTTCCTCCGCCGAGGCAGAATACATGGGACTCACCGAAGGGGCGAAGGAATCTGTCTACTGGACTAGTATTTTCAATGAACTTGGATTTGGAAACTTGTCGGACGTGGTGATATACAACGACAATCTCGGCGCTTTAAAGCTCGTAGAAAATCCAGTATTTCACGGGAGAAGTAAGCATATCGATATTCGGTATCACTATGTTCGAGAGGCGCTTGAAGATGAACGCCTACGAATCGGACACGTTTCCACCGAAGATAACATAGCCGATATGCTGACGAAAAGCCTTTCAAGACCGAAACTCGAGAGGTGTATTCAGCTGTCCGGAATGCAGCGAGACGATCATAATCAACACTAAAAGTGGTACAATTAGTAAGTTAAATTTTTTATAATTTACGCTTTCAGATCGATGGGGAGTGTCGGATATTATGCGATCTAGCATCGTAACACCATCTGTTGGTGTGGATGTGAACACACTCGTTCACGTATTGACATCGCAACGCCATCTGTCGGCGCGCCCGAAAAGCCTACCATGCTTTTGTTCTTCGCACATGCACAGCCATAATCCGTAGTTGGCCTCCACATAGACGCGATATTGTTACAATAAAAATGTATTTTTAATTGTTGTATGTATCGAATTGTATTTTGGCAGAAACTATAAATATATATTATATTTAGTAGTGCTCGTGGTTGTGTTATTATTCCACCGCTATATCCAATACTTTGTAAAGCAATGTTTATTTTATATTATATTATTATAATAAATTATAAAAAAAATATTTTTTTTTAATTTTCAGGGTCAAACGCCCCGAGGGCGGTCTCGGGCATACAACCAAGTCATCAATTTGCGCTGTGCCCTGAACACCTCCGGGGCGTTCTTGTTTTTTTGTGGAAAAAAAGTATAAAACTCTCATACATTAATAAATTCAATTGAAAAGGATAAATTTCCTTGACATCACAATTGAACATAGTAATAATAAATATAGTTTCAGTATTTATAGAAAACATACTTACACAGACACAATTATACCTTCAAACTCTTATCATCCGTGGAATATAAAAATGGCAGCCTTCCATAGTTTAATTGACCATCTTTTAAAATCCCCATGAATAAGCAAAATTTTAATAACGAACTTTCAACGATTCTAAATATCGCGAAGAATAATGACTACAGTGAGAAAACCATTACTAACCTTATAAAAAAGAAAAATAAAAGAAGTACAATAAGTTCTTTCTACCCAACATCTAATGAAGATAAGTCAAAATTTATTTATAGAAAATTAAACTATGTTAAGGGTATGAGTTCTAGTATAGCTAATGAATGGAGAAAATGTAACATTATACCAGGTTTTTACAATAATTACACGCTCAGAAATATTTTAGTAAATAATAAATTAGTTAATAAGGACCCGTTGTTAAATTCTGGAATATACGAAATAAAATGTAATGACTGCAATTTTGTATACATAGGGCAGACAGGACGTAATTTCCAGATCAGATTTAAGGAACATTGTAAAAATTATTCAACTAATTCTAATGTAGCCAAACACCTGTTTGACTACAATCATAGTTGTTCCATAGAAAACCTTTCGATCCTACATAAAGAAAAAAAGGTTTACGGCTTACTTTCTTAGAAGCTCTCGAGATCAAGAAAGCCCTAAACGCAGGCACCAAATTAATGAACGAACACTTGGAAGTAATAAATTCTCCATTCACAAACATAGTTATTAAGGACATTCCCTAATCCCACCCCCCACTAATAGTTATTATTGAAACTTGTATATACAGTATAAATACTTTTAAGATCTGTTTTGTAAATCAGTTCATACCTTCTGATGATGGCGTAACTGCCGAAATTACATAATAAATATAGACAATAACCATACCTAACGCACAGAATTCAATTTGGCAAAAAGTGCAGCAAAATTTTATGCTGCACTGCGTAGATAGTGCTGCAATATACAGTGGGAACGCACGCAACACACTAAAATATAATGCTTGCTTAATGCATACACTGCTTCGTGCAACACCATATCATTCAAAACTTGCCATCGACAAACACAGAATAATGCAAAACTATAAAATGCAAGACTTGTTGTGGTCAGAAGTTGCCTTGTTTAAATTTACCGCGTTTCCTGTGAACACCAAATCATTCAAATCTATAAAATGCATGCCTTGCCAAATAAAGAAATTGTCTTTCGTTATGTTATAGCTTTTAGTCAACAGATGGCATTCGTATGAAAAATGAAATATATTTCTTTTCAATTATATAATGTAAATTGCTGTTAAAATTTTAAATGTCATTTAAGTGGTGAATAAAAATAAGTAGGTATTAATAAAGCAACGTGTAATCATTACAAAATACATTTATTTCATGATTCCTTACAGATGTAAATTAAATGAAAGATTAAAACTCTATATTGTAATCATTGTAACATCCATAGTTATGAATTTGTTTACTATTTTTCCTTAACGATGAACAGTTAAGTGAGGTAAACGTAAGGTACTAAATAAATAATAATAAATTCGATGTAGTAACCGACGTCATCAATACCTATCCATTTCCCTTTACATAATGTACGAAATTCAAAATAAATGTTAGGGAATTAACAATAAATGATAAATGTCAACAGAATTATTTGGCTATAATTTCCCTGCTACAAATAATTCTATATTATATTATATTATATTATATATATATATATATATATATATATATATATATATATATAATATAATATATATAAATACTTACCGCTCATTTATAGTATATATATATATATATATATATATATATATATATATATATATATATATATATATATATATATATACTATAAATGAGCGGTAAGTATTTATAAAATTTCAAAAATACAGAATGGGACCTAGAGACTCTTTTTTTGAAGGTGAATAAAATAAAAAGTATTGCTGACAGACAAAATTTATTTTTGTATAATGAGCATAATTTCAAGTTTTATATCATGCAGTTTTAAACAGAACATCTTGAAGGTGATGCCCACCGTTTTCTATGCACTGATGCAACCGATTTCTGAAGCTCCTCTACACGTTGCAACAGTCGGGCTATTTCCTGCCGAATAATATTTTTCAGCTGAAACCTAGAGCAGGGTTGTAAGACGGTGTGTATCGAGGTATTTGTAAACCTCTGTCTTGAAATATCCTCATAAAAAAATTACATGGCGTTAGTTATGAGGGCAGTGTTCCCCTGACGGCTAATTTTGATTCGAGGTGATTTCACGTGGTCGGCCCACTCGCCCGATCTAACACCATGTGCTTTTCATGGGGATATCTCAAGCTTCAGCTTAGGAATCTTATTCGGTAGGAAATAACCCGAATATTGAAACGTGTAGAAAGGAGCTTCAGAAATCGGTTGCAACAGTGCATAGAGAACGGTGGCCACCACCTTCAAGTTGTTTTCTTTAAAATGCATGATTTAAAACTTCCAATTATGTTCTTTCCTAACTGTTTTTCTTAAAAAAAAGCTTAAGTTTGCCAGCACATTACCTTCCGTCAATCCCGTGTATTATGTACAAATTCCATATATAATTTTTCTTGCAAAAGATTCTATGTATCCAGTTAAATTAACTCATAAACAAACTAAGCAAATTGCCCTTAACACTGACATCTTCTTCCTTAGCTTTTCAAAAGTCGCCATGTTTTATTTTCTTTTTTCACTCATTTCTGTTTTGTGTGTCGTTCTCATTCCGTTCCTTTTTTCTCAAGTGTTCCGCAATACAGTCCTTCCATCTTATCTTTAGTCTTCCTCTGTTTCTCCTACCTTCTACAACTAAGCTACTCATTCTTCCAATATATTCTTCATCTCTTCTCATGATATGTTCATACTAATGTAATCGTCTCTCTTGTATCTTTCTAGAAACTTCTATTTCCCTTATTCTTTCATTCATTATCCTATCTTTCCGTCTCTTCCCCAACATCTATCTCAACATCCTTATCTCTGCCCCATTCATTTTCTTTTCATTGACACTAACATGTCAGCTAGAATTTTCTTAATATAGTAGCTGTTTCTATAGTTATAGCATAGCTGGCTGATTTATAAAATATAAAAAAAAATTTAAAAAATAATATTTAGACTTTTTTTCAAGAATCTTCTACTTCCGGTTGTCCAATTGTTACCAAAACCTTTTCAGATCTTCCCATGAATGTCCGATTGGGAAATACGTAAACAAATATAAAGTCTTATAGTTTTTGAGTAATCGTCCGTCCAACATCCCACATACACACACAGAGATATCATCGTAAAAATGTTAAAATCGGATTATAGGGACCTTAAAACGTGCTTATTCAATAAAATCTGGATATGCGATTTTTAGCATGAATCCAATGCCTCTCTTAGCGAGAGGTAAAAATTATTAAAATAAAAATTATATATGAAAACTACATTGTAAAAAGGGTCACATTTTTTAATGAAATATACATCGTGTACATCAAATATGGTAGAATTTTATGTATAAACTTCCAATGCAATAAGAATCATAGTCTCAAAGTTAACCTGTGAAATATATAGCCATACAACACAAATATAATATAAATTTGTTTTTTTTATTTCCCGAAAACTACATAACAATGACATTCCTCTTTTTTGCAGCGTGATATTATTTCATATAAAGTAAGTTACGGATTAATTCCAGTTAGACACTATTTTGAAAGTAAATATTTTAGTTGAAACGGACATATCGGAAAACTCTTAGATATCAAATTTTGTAAAATAATAATGAATAGTTTTAAAAATAAAGATAGTGTAAACTCCCCATGGGATAGCCTCCGTGAGGTTCTATCATATACAGAATGTTAATCAATATTTACATGCTATCATTTCATAGGGTATGTAAAATAGACTGACTTTTACTAATAAACCCATATCCGGAAACGAACCGTTTTCGAATTACAAGCTCTTAAAAGAGTAATTATTATCTACCTAATTTTAACTGGTTTTGACTTATGCCGTCAGTAATTAGTTTACATATCATTGGTTTTTTTTAAATAATTTTATTCATTTTTTAATACATAATAATAATTGCTCAAATAATAACGATCAATTTCAATGCAAGCATGGCAATGTACCTAACATATTTTGATACATTCGTTAAAACGTAATTATTAGTTTTGTTTACAATACTAATAATTTTGTTTACAAAACTACTAATTTCGTTTACAAAACTAATAATTGAAGTGACAGGTCACAGCCAACTAAAATAATTGTATATTAAAAAAAAGTTTCATAAGATAATCTGTTAACCCACAAGTCTATATTATGAAGACGAGGTATACTTACCTGAAAATTTAGACTTATACCTTCAACTGTCGCTTCGATTTCAATAAAATTATTTATTTTGAAAATCATAGTCAGAGATTTTATATTTTAATTATAAATGCGGATTTACAAAATTAATTGTCAAGAAATCAAGATTTCTTGTCAAGAAATCTTGATTCTTGATGATACATTCTTGTCTTGGGACATAAAATATATTTCTTGTCTTGGTCTTGTCTTGATTTCAAGACAAGATCAAGACAAGATCAAGAGTGTTTCTTGAATTTTGTGAAACACTAACAAAAACTGCTAGATATTTGTTATTTTGTCTCAATTCCATGGCTATTGCTATTTTTGAGGTCATTTTCGACATCTTCGTACCTAATTTATGCCGTTACAAAGCTTACAAAATTAATTTTGCTTATTAATTCAGATGCAGAATTTTAAGCTCTACAAGTTTTCTTTGAAGCTTTATTACCTAAAATAATTTGGGAAGCAGGAAATTAGGAATATATTATTTTACATGTTAAAGTCCTATGTTCGCTTTGCCGTCACCCTCCATATATATATGGCCTGTATATATATATATATATATATATATATATATATATATATATATATATATATATATATATATATATATATATATATATATATATATATATATATACAGGCTGTTCCACGACTCGACCGACAAACTTATACCATATATTTCGCGAATCATTATGATCAAAAAATGTTATATGACCTATATGTGAATTCCTCTTTGTTTCGGAGATATCGAAGGAATTAAAAAAAAATTGAGTTAGCCTTGACGAATTAAAGTATGTTTGACAAATAACAGTTTTTATTGACGTGTTTACTATCGTAGTTAATGCTATATGATTTTTGTGCTCTCTTATTAATTTAAGCCATTATGCCGTATTTTACTAATGCATAATATGCCGATATGGTTTTCGTGTATGATTTTTGCAATGGAAGTGGACGTGCTGCAGCTGCGGAGTACCTCAGGCGATACCCAGATCGCATTGTTCCTTACAGAAACTTACCTTCACTTTTTGCAAGAAGAATTGCCGAATTACATGGAAGAAATTTCTCTGGAAGCTCGTCGTGGCATGTGATTCCAGCAAGATGGGGCACCACCACATTTTGGGAGACAAGTGACGGTGTTTCTTAGTGAAAATTTTCCGGAAAGATGGATAGGACGAGGTGGTCCTTTACATTGGCCAGCTCGGTCACCTGACTTGTCACCTTTAGATTTTTTTCTGTGTTCTCAAATCTCGTGTGTATAGTAATGGTAAACACGGGAAGAGTTGACTGACCGTATAGTTGAAGCTACTAATTTTCTAAAGAATGAATTGGCAGTAATTAACTGGCAACATTCTATGACTCGAAGGATAAATGTATGTTTAGAAAATGGCGGTTCTCATTTTGAACAGGTACTGTAATTTTGTGTTAATTAGCTATCCATTGATGAATAAATTTTCTTTTTTTTTTTTTTTAATTTCTTCGATATTTCCGAAACAAAGAGGAATTCACCTATAGGTCATATAACATTTTTTGATTGTAAAGACCCCCGGAATATATGGTATAAGTTTGTCGATCGAGTCGCGGAACACTCTGTATATACTGAAATTTTAAATTGTTTAATTCTCTTTAAATATTTGTAAACTGGGCTTAGGGGCTCACAAATAATGGTATTGTCATGATGGTAGCGCTTGCGGTTTAACCGGAAATAACATTAACTTTCATATTTCAAATGGGAACCTAATATATGTATTTTTATACCGGATGTCCGAAGAAATCCTTCACATAGGCGTTTAACATGGGAAAACAGATTTTTGTAAATAAAAAGTGTCCGGCAGAAAAATAAGCTATAATATTGGACATGATAATAGTACATTAGCTTCTGTACGTTATTTATTATTAATTACTTCATTATTATTTTATAAATTAGAAAATAATTATAAATAAATTATAAATACGTAATTGTTTGAATATTTAATGGTTATTGATTAAACTTTTCAAATGTCTTCCGTGGCACGATGGTTAGCGTAGCTGCCTTTGAAATATTAAATTTTATAAATGTGGGTTCGATTCTTCAGTAGGACAATGTTTTAATTTTTTACAAGTATTTAGAAATAATAATACCTTTGTAATAAATAGAGAAAAAATAATTAACAAAAATTGATTACAACTATTAAAACATATTTTCTTTTCTTGTTAATGAAAAATAACTGAGATAGATAGGTATAATGAATATGTACATATATTGCATTTTTACTGTATGTATAAAAACAAAATTATTTGTTTCTACTCCCATGCGTGAAGTGAGTACTTCACGTATCAATTTTTATGTGTGAAGTTTGATTTTTTGTACACTGTGCGTGAAGGGTTACTTCACGCATAGTGTGCGTGAAGTAAGTAAGTTCAGTTTTAACAAATACAATGAATATCTTTATATACACGTAAATCATGTGTTGGTAAATGGTCCGTAGAAATAACAACTTCATGAGCAATGTGTTATTAATTTATAAAAATAAATATATATTTTATTGCAAGGTCGTAGAAAAAGTATTGCCACATAATATACTATTTATTGACATCAAAGAAAATATAATGCATTTTTATTATATCACTCTTTGTTAATTATTTTCCCTTTATTTATTATAAAGTTATTATTTCTACAACCTTTTTACCTTCCGTCACCTCTAAGTAAGGAAGGTATTGTCTTTGGTCAAATAATTCGGTGGTGAGTTTTCAATGAATAAGCACGTTTTAGGGTCTTTACAATACGATTTTCTATTTTTACGATGATGTCTGTATGTGTGTGTGTGGGTGTGTGTGTGTGTGTGTGTGTGTTTGTGTGTATGTGTGTGTGTGTGTGTGTGTGTGTGTGTGTGTGTGTGTGTGTGTGTGTGTACGTGACCGCGGTTTCGGGCACGATATCTCCAATACTAGAATTCCAAAAATTAAAATTCTTGCGTATTTCTCTTCCTTACAACCATATGCACACTTGATTATATTTTGGTTATGATTGGTCAACCGGAAGTACCCTCATTTGAAGATTTTAACAGTTTTTCTTGAAAACTCAGTTAAATATTATCATAACTTAAAGAATATATTATTCTCTATACGATTTGATTGCATTTTATATTTGATATTCAATAGATATAGAGTTAAAGAAGAATAAAGATAATAAATTTCATAATTCAACCAGTTATGCTAACTTAACCATGGAAACTGCTAATATATTCAGGTAATTCAAATTGACAGATGTCAGTATCAATAAAATGTAAATGAATGAAAGAATAAGGGGAGTAACTCTAGTGTTAGAAGTTTCTAGATATAAGAGAGACGATTACATTAGTTTGAACATGCCATGAGGAGAGATGAATATATTAATAGAAGGTAGAATAAACATAGGAAGACCAAATATTACTATGAAAACAGAAATGAGTGGAATAAAAATATAAACATAGCGACCCCTAACGAATGGGAAAAGCTAAAGAAGAAGAAGATATCAGTGTCAAGTGCCATTTGCATAGTTTGTTTATGAAATAATATTACTGGAAATTTGGAATCTTTCACAAGAAAATTTATGTATGTGCTGGCCACATCAGATTTTTTCGTTTTATTTCTGTTTATTTATTTAAATACCGACGTTTGCCGTGACAATGTTGACATAGAGAAATTAGAAGAAGAAATGAAAGAAATTAAGGATAGTTTTATGAAGAATGGTTTTTCTAAATCATCTATCGAAAAATGCCTGAAACCGAAAAGACGTATTAACAATGCTAAAGAAAGAGACTTATTGTTTGCTTCACTTCCTTATGTCAAAAATGTCACGGACAAGATTGGTAGAATTCTTCGTAAGAAGAACATGAAGATTTCGTTTTCTCCATATATTAAAATTCGACATATGTTGAGACAAGTTAAAGACGTCTTTCCTCTTCAGTCACAGGGATTTACCAGATTCCATGTGTCTGCGGGAAAGTTTACATTGGCCAGACTGGTAGAACCATTTCTACAAGATTGAATGAACACCAGCGTTCGACCTGGAAGAATTCCACCATATAAAATTCGAAGATACAAAAGTACTGGCGAGACCTACACACCTAAACAACAGTTTAATTAGAGAAGCCATTGAGATTTTCAAAACCAAGAGTAATAATCTCTATCATTGTGACGGTCTAGATCTTAGTCGTGCATGGCTTCCTATATTAAATATGTTGTAATTGACACCTTGGTTAATTGTTGCTAATGTTTTGTATTTATATATTTGTTGATTTGTTGTTCATTCCTAAAGAAGGCAGTAGTTAATACTGCCGAAACGTCGGTATTTAAATAAATAAACAGAAATAAAACTAAAAAAGGTTGTATCATTTTAATTGAAATATGAGTTTTGAAAGATTTTTAAATAATTATTATTTCTAAATGATTGTGATAGAAAATTTAAAAGTTCAATATTTTAATTGTAAAAAATAAAAAAGAATGTCCTGCTGGAGAAACGAACCCAAATCAATAAAATTTAATATTCCAAAAGCAGCTATGTTAACCATTGTGCTACGGATAACATTTGAAAATCTTTTTATATTACATCATAAAATATTGCAACAATTGTTTATTTATAAATTTTTATGGTTTTTTTCCAATTTGTGCAATAATAATAATAACGTAATTGATAATAAATATTGCACAGAAGGTAATGTAGGTACTATTATCATGTCCAATATCATGGCTTAATTTTCTGTCGGACACTTTTTTTACAAAAAACTGTTTTCCCATGTTAAACGCCTATGTGAAGGATTGCTCGGGACACCCGTAAAATTACGAGTTCAACGAGATTATTAAAGTGAACATTTATTAAAAAAATAAATTACACAACCTTAAGAGAAAATTATGAATAATTTACCTAGTAAGCCATCAGGTAGGAACAAATTGTTCATTTTCTTTTTGTAACAAAATATGAAACCTTACAAAAATAACTTACTATGTAAACAATTAACTTAAATTATGCTTAAATTATCTCAACTGTTATCACATATTGCTTGATATCGTGGATTAGCAGGTTAATTATGCATAATTTTCTCTTACGTTTTTGTAATTTACTTCTTCAATAAAAATGCACTTCGAGCATATCGTTGAATTTGTAATTTTACGTAGATTCCAAATATGTAAAAATATATAGGTATTCCATTTGAAAGATGTAAGTTAATGACACTTCCGGTCAAACCAGAAACGATATCAACACCATGATATGTTGATATGTGAGCCCCTAAACCTAGTTTACAAAAATTTAAAGCGAATTAGAAAATAAGTTTAAATAAAAAAGTTATTTTGAGTGGCCCATGTTTCAGTGTAAGTTATATACAGGGTGTAGCACCAAAACCGACCACCGCTATTATTTTCTTTATTATTATAGTTAAAAAAAAAATACTGTAGAACAAAATTATAGGAGCCCAAGGGGGACATCCCATTTAAGAAGAAAATATTTTTTAAACCAGTGGTTCTCAATTTGCAACACAACGTTATATTTTTTCAAATGGGATTATACATATTTTTTATGCCTAATCGATAGAGTATTTTGTTCGGAATTCAACCATGTATTAGTTTTATATCCTTACATAATAAAGATATTGAAAAAAATGCGATTGAAATTTAAGTAAATTTGATTGTTCTAGTAATTTTTCAGTAGGCTATGTATGTAAAACAAAAACTACTATTTGTCAATTTAAATTATTTAGGATAGAAATGAAATAGAACACTGTTTATAACGTTTTAACATATATATGTTTCATTTTAATTTAAGCTCAATTGTTTTTCATTCATAGCCTACTGAAAAATAATTATAAAAATAAAATTTATTTAAATTTCAATTAAATTTTTCTCAATATTTCTGTTATGTAAAGATATAAAATTATCTCATGATTAAATTCAGAAAAAAATACTCTATCGAATAGCCATAAAAAATATGTATAATCCCATTTGAAAAAATATAATTTTATGTTGTAACTTGAGAACCACTGGTTTAAAAAAATATTCTCTTCTCTAATGGATGTTCCTGTTGGTATTCTACAACTGTTCTACAGTATTTTTTTGTAACTATAATAATAAAGAAAATAATGGCGGTGGTCGGGTTTGGTGTTACACCCTGTATATATATTAAAAATTCACTTTCTATAAATGAAACCATAAGTTCTAAAACCCTGAGTAGTTATATCTCTAATAATTATCAAAACAGAGCAAATTTATGACAATGTTTCAACTAACTCGAAATGTCACTGAAGTTATATGTGTTTCAATAATAGCCTACTTCGTTTTAAGCTGCTTATAAAATTATCAACGTGCCACAGTAGATTTGAATGGTAAATTTAGAAAATCGCTATTCCTTTTCTATATACAAGTAAATATTTGAAATTTGCAAGAGATGCAAATTTTACATCGATATCTCAATATACACCGAAGTTATGGAGTTTCAAATAGAATTCGTTTCTTAATAGCCATCCGGCGTTTATAAAATTTCAAATTCTGTTTTATAAATTAGAAAACGTGTGTAATAAAGTCTTAGGCTGATACTATAAGCCTTGCTTTAACTAAATCGCTGTTTTAAGAAATGTTAATTTTCGCTAGTGTATGTATGTAATAATAAATAATAAAAATAATAATAAATAGTAAAAAATAATAATAAATAATATCAAATATGTTTCCAAAGTAGAACATAGTTTGTATTCAATTACTTAGGAAGTTTCGTGCAAGAAAAATCTGATTCCCCATGTTAATTGCCTAAGGTCCGTTTTCTAATCAGCACCTTGTATATTCGTAGGTATTACATATTTTTATATGAGAAAAAAAGTCAAAAATGCTTTTTCCATCAAGAATCGTACGAAAGATTATATTTCTGTACATAACTGTAAAATCAAAGGACTGGAATCTAAGCAGATGAAATTCCTGAATCTCAGCATTATTGGACAGTGCATTCTTCACATTCATACACGACAACAGAAATCATCATTTTCATTGTATTGTAACATTCTGCACTTTAGTATATTAAATACATGTTCTTATGCAGTGATGTTTTATTAAAAAATGTGTAACAATAACAGTGTTGGATGCATACGTGTAAAGCATAATTTTATACTGCTCTACATACACAATGGATGATGTGTAAATAAAGTAGATTGTAGGCGAACGCGTCCTAAAGGACGAGTCCAACGCTGACGAATCTGTATGAGTGTGGGAGATGGACGCCGATAACAGATCAAAAGGAATGTGAAATATAATATTAGATTAATGCATGTATTGCCGCCCATATATTCTTGACAATAAATAGTTCTAGAGTAATTAGCCCAAATTCACATGCAATAAACATTAATAGTCCTGACTATAAAGGAAAGAGAAGATTATAGTATACTATATTTAAATTAAATAACAAATGAAAAAATAAATGAATTAAAAAAACCTATATCTTTTAAAAATAAGATTAGAAAATTATTTTGACATTAAAAAAATTTAGTTGCCATTTTTAAAGTAAGTTTTGATCGTTGTGTTTATTGTCTTACCGAGACGCCTCTTAATTGGGAAGTGTGTCACAATTCTTACCTATGTGGTTCACAACACTTAAAAAATATAAATAATATATCATCACGGCATATTACCCAATGCTGAGTGTGCCAATCTACTTTGTACACAGATTTCGGTAAGGATGATGACATATTTTACCATGCGGCCTTTATCAAGCGTCACCTCACGGACACTCATTACTGCCATAGGGGTCAATTTTGTGCCATTTAAAATGCGAAATATTTGGTATCAGTTGGAATTGAATCCGGTTCCCCCAGATTCGTGACCAGACACTCAGGCACGCAGCCAAGTGTTACCATAGGTGGTGTAGAGAGTGCACCACAGGGGTCACTTTTGTTCTATTTAAAATTCGAAATATTTCTTTTTGTCGTCGGTCGGGATCGAACCTTGATTCCCAGATTCGCAACCAGACACTCAGGCACCGTTCAGAAATTTGTAAATAAAACCTACTGCCTTGGAAAACGCAATATTTTTGAGCTTGCACTCAGGATTAGTGAACAAATAATCAAAAATCCATTGAAAATGTTGCGGCGTATAATGAGTAATATGTGCTGAAGAATATGGGCATGTCCTGGCTAAGGTGGTGGTCTATTCGAAAATGTCGTTCAAAAATATAGTTTTTTAAAATTATTTTATAGAAACCATTTCAGAGTTATTGAGCATTAAAAACCTTGAGTTTCATTGCGTCATCCTGTATAATATACAATGTTTTTGTTCATAACACTTAATAAAGTTCACAGACGTATCATACAAAATTCTTTCATTTTGACACCCATTTAACTGATATTTAAAAAAAGGAAATGATCTTTTAAAAATAACATGTTTGATCTGTACGAAAAAAGGAAATTGATGTCTATAATATTAAATTTGACATTTATAATTATTGTGATCTTTAAAGAATGTAATTTGTAATTGTATTTAAAAAAACATGTAACAATAATAACGAAGTAACTTAATATATAATCAGTGATATTTTTTTTTCATAATGACTCAAAGGCAAGGCAAAATATTAATCGCTGCACTGGCGATCCGCCAGAAGCCAAGCGTCGGATCCCATCGACGCTTAATTTAACATCCCTAACTTTTCAGGCATGGTAAGAGCTAGATTAACCGTGGTTTTAACTGGACCCTGTAATCCTAGTAAATATTTTATTACAATTTGAAAGATTCAAACTAATGGTTGCGCGAGTTTAAGACACCAAATATAAAACATCCCAACGCACCTTAATTGTAAAAGATCAGCTATTATAAATAAAGATAATTAATTATATAAAAATATCACATTTAATTTTTAATGTTCAAAATAATAAGTAAAATATCATTCCATAATTTAAAAGATCATTCATGTTTTTAAATGTCAAACCTATATTTTTAATGGTAAGGTATAGTGATCAAATACATTTTTTCTACAGTCTACATAGAAAGTAACCGTTTGCGCTCTCTTTTGTCAACGCAAAATGTCACTTTGCCGCTCTAGCGCGACAAAGTAGAAAAAACGCTCGCTGTCCAAATTTCTAACTATACAATGTTCAGAAATATCACTTGCCTACATTCTTAATGGAAACGTTTAGTCAGAAACTAATGGCACTGTAGTGACACATTTGCCACCTTTACAAATCAATCTGACATATAACTGCTCTGTCGGTATATTACATAACAAAAAAAAAAAAAATGCTGCACTATTGTGAAAATAAAATAGGCCATTCATTTACAAAAACGAAAGTATAAAATCTTTAGATTAAATTGAAGCAATAGGTCAATAAAAATGGGAAATAACGATAAATTAAAATTAAATATAGGTAAAAGAAGTTTTCCTTATATTAATCCTTATTGAGTAGTAGAGTAGTGTAAGTAAAAAGTGTAGATTTTATTATTTTTTGTTATGGTGGAGGACCCCATTGTGCTGACTGTAGAAAAAATCTTGTGCGTGTTTCGAGCGCAAATGGACATTGTCGATTTCGAGAGAATGCCGCGCGGACACAGGAGCGCGGCAACAACCTCTCAATCGACAATGTCCTATTTTGAGCTCTTAATACACAAATAGCTATTTTAAAGGTCGGTTATTTTTTTAATTTTTGGTAGATATACTTAATTACTCGTAAAATGTTTAATAATATTGGTATAGCATACTTGCTTGTCTGCAAGAAATTTCGATTATGTATTTATATAAAGTAGAATATGATTGGCGGAAAGTTATACGCTGGTCACAACAGTTTTTTTTTATATAAATGTATGAGTCTCTTAGGTAACATAAAAGTATGCAATCTCATATGTCAACGGCTGCGAATCTACACTCACAATTCCTATAGGGGTCACAAACTCCAGACATTGAAATAAAAGCAACAAATATCAAGAGCGGATTATATAACATAGAAAAATATGACTCTGCGCTCTGAATTATACAATAGATTTCATTTTTATTCATGCTTATGTGATCTTCTATTTTTAACAATACAAACAATGACAAAGTTTATTTAATATTTTACTATATGTTTTTGTTTTTACAAAATACAAGTACTAAATACTTTGAAACGACCTAGGAGGATATATTTCAGAAATTCTAATTTTAATTTTTATAAGTGTGAAGTTATAATTCATCAAAATATACAGGTTCAGTCTGGGAAGACCTTCAACTTTTTATTATAAGTATTAGAAAAAAATGGCTCATATAAAAGTTTAATTATTTTAAATATAATATTTTATGGCCAATGTAGATATTTGTCAGGTTTACAAGATACGACTATTAACTTTTAATTTTTAAATAGCAACCTATAAATATTTTATTAAATTATAAACCGCCATTTTTCTATCTTTTCAACGATATATTAGTTATTATTAATATATTTGAAAAAAATCCAGATAAATAAGATAATTTAGATATATGGACAATATTTTTTATTAAAATATTATGAGTGGATACGTGAAAATAAACAAAATGTAACTATGTTAATATCAACAAAGTATACATTTGTTTGTTACTTATGTATTATTACTTGCATATTATTTACTTATTTATATATTTACTTATTATTTATTTTCACATAGCCACCTAAAATATTCGAATAAAAATTATTTCTCATATATTTTAATTATCTTATATTTCTCGAATTTTCACAAAAACATTAATAAAAACTAATACATTGTTGAAAAGAGAAAAAATGGCGGTTTATATTTTATTAAAATAATTATAGGCTGCTATTTAAAAAATCTGTTGTAGTCAGCACAATACCTCTTGCCATTTTCATTTTATGTTGCATGGGGTGCGAGCAGTTATGTAACTTTGTTAGCCGCAAGCAGATATGAAGGCCCGTGTCAAAATGACAGCTAATTATAATGTACAATGGTGTCAAGAATCATAAGTTTTCATTAAAATCATTATGATTTTCTAAATCCATGTGGATTACTTTCCTGGACAAGTACCTATATTCCATACAATTGATGATAAATAAACATCAGAATGAAAAATGACATATGGCAATTGTGACATCTATGTAAATAACTATTAGCCGTCATTCTGACACGGATCCTCATCTGCTTGCCAAGGCCAACAAAGTCACGTGTCTGCTCGCGCCCTATCAGTAACGAATTTAAAATTTCTTGTACACACAACTAATTGAAATTGTATTTGTACCAGGTCCCTCTAGTAGTTATGTATAAAAGTAAAAATTGTATGTCAGTGTGTCGGCAAGGTAGTGGGCTACCGAGAGAAGCCGCAAACGACGAGCCGCAATGGTTCACGGGAAGGGCGTGACCCGGATGGTGGGCAGAGAGAGAAGCTGACGGTTGATGAAGAAAGATCGAAATTCGACTGCTCAAGAACGTGCTAGAAGTTTCGAGGGAAGCAGCCCCAGCAGACAACCAAGGGTGGGCCGGACTACAAAGTCCACTATATTGGTGCTGAAAGACGAAGATTTCCATTTGAAGGAGTCCAGCTTCTCGGGCGAGCGTGGAAGAAAAAGCTTGGTGGGGGTGATTGACTGGTGGCCATCTTTTGTTAGTTTGCAACCTTGCCACCCAAACAAAATTGCAGTTGTAACTTTAATTGTAACAATATTTTTGTAACATCATTGTAACGTAAGTGTTGTGTTCGTATGAAATTATATCATATTTGTGTAACTGATTGTGGCGTATTCTTTTACCAACTGCCACGGGACCCAGATCCGTGTAACTGAGCGGCAGGTTACATATTTATTTCTTCGTTCTATGAGAAATTTTGTCCTACTGTTCTAATATCACAGAATACAGAACTCTAGAGTTCTCTATTCTGTGCTAATATGTTCAAAATTCTTCAAATTCATTGACAGTATTAGCGGTATTTCTTAGGGATATATGTAATATTAACATACCTATAATTTAAATAAATATTTAATTTATAATACAATAATATATATATTAAATGTACTCCTATCTCCCAGAAAATTCTGATTTTTGACACTGACATTTTGCATTTATCTGACAATTACAAAAAATTAAATATCTCAACTGTTTTCTGGGTAACGAGATTTATTACAACAGATTATTCTATATTATTATATACTATATCTCCAAAACTATACGAGATATAATAAAAAAATTAAATGTGACAGATTGAGAATTTAATGGTCTTTAATATTACCAACAAAAAATTCAAAAATAGTATTTAGAAGATTTTTTTTCAAGAATCTGCTACTTACGGTTGTCCAATTGTTTCCAAAACCTTTTCAGCTCTTCACATTAATGTCCGATTTGGAAATACGTAGTTAAACAAATATTAACTGTTATGGGTTTTGAGTAATCGTTCTTTCAACGTCTCACAAACACATACACACACACATACTCACACACACACACACACACGCACACATACATCCACACACACACACACACACACACACACACACACACACACACACACACACACACACACACACACATAAACAGACATCATTGTAAAAATGTTAAAATCGGATTGTAGGGACCATAAAACGCGCTTATTCATTAAAATCTGGATATGCGATTTTTAGCATGAATCAATAGCTCTCTTAGCGAGAGGTAAAAATAACAGTTGTAGTTGTATCTTGTAAACCTGACTTTATAAAACACATCTACATCTGCCATCAAATAGTATATTCAAAATAATAAAACTTTTATATGAGCCATTTTTTTTCTATTACTTATAATAAAAAAAATAAAGTGGGGAGTGTCTTCCCAGACACCTGTATATTTATACATAATAGTTCATAATGATATGAAATACATTTATTTCAACTTTTTCACGCTCGGCTTTGAATTTTGCACTGATTAACATATTACGCTTGTATATTTCGTTTACAAATAATTCAATGTAACATGTATACGTCCCAAATAAATGCCCTGTATGGTAATTTTTACAACTTTTCAAGGTGTAATATTTTTTGGAGCTAAATTACGTACGAAAAACATATTAATAAAGCTATATTATACAGGCTAGGGTGGTGACCGACAGAGCTGAATATAGGATTTTAATATGTAAAATCATACTTTCGTAATTTCCTGCTTCCGTAATTATTTTAGGTAAGAAGCTAAAAGTTGTACAACATAAAATTCTACATTTGAATCAGTAAGAAAAAATAATTTAAATGCTTTGTAGCTACAGAATTTTGGTATGGAATGCGTTGACTATTAAAAAAGTAAAATAATTAAAAACTTGAAGTGAAAATTTAATATTTTTTTGATTAAGATCGTTGCAAAAGCCGAACACTTCACGTGGTGCACTACAACTTTTAAAACAACAAAGGTAGGAATCGCAATTAAAAAATTTGAAATTATTTAAGAAAATTGGAATTGGTTAGATTATTACACTAACTCGACCTTTAAGCTAAGTCACTTGACATAGATTACCTTTAATTTGGAACCCCATCTACATGCATCAAAATCAAACCTTAGAGAATATTGAAAAGTAACTTTTAAAGTTCATTTATTTTAAAGTAATAGAAAATTACCAGAAATTGTTAGTAAGAAAATGATATTTATATGTAATCATAGATACAATATGTGTTGTGTTTTGTTATTGAGTAGAAAAAATAAATAGAGTTTGATATATGTCAATAAATATAATGTGTCAAAGTATTATGTGTTTTAATGGTGTATTCTAATAAATATAGTGAAATAATCTTTACAAAATATTGCAAACCAAAAGGTTATGGGCCCAGGCACCCAGATTTAACAGTAAAGAAGAAAATTCAAAGAATTCTTCATCACCAAAAATGATTTCTTCATCATTTACAATTTAAAAATTATTAGGCCGTGATAATTATAATTCATGGAAGTTTGCAATGCAAGCTTTACTCGAACATGGAAGACCTATGGAAATGCATAACAGGAGAAGAAGTTGATGCAAAAAAGATTGCAAAAGCGCGATCTAAAATTATTCTTTCCGTTGACCCGGTTAACTACGTACATATTCAAGATACAACGACAGCGAAAGAAGCTTGGAAAAATCTCCCAACTACTTTTGCAGATTCGGGTTTAATAAGAAAAGTAGGATTACTTCGACTTCTAGTAACTACGAGATTAAGTAATTGCGAGTCAGTAGACCAATATGTAAACAAAATTATTTCTACCTCTCATAAGTTAAATGGCTTGGGATTTACTGTCAATGATGAATGGGTTGGCACATTATTATTAGCTGGCTTATCAGAAGAATATGCTCCAATGGTAATGGGACTAGAAAGCTCGGGAATAGCTATTACAGGTGACTCAATAAAAACCAAAATATTACAAGATGTCAAGCTAACAGGAGAAGGTAAAGCAAGCGGTTCATATTCTGCACTCTATTTAAAGAATGCAAAGAAATATTATAAAGAAATACGTTGTTATGAATGTAATGGTGCAGGACATTTTGCAAGAAACTGTAAAAAGAGAGACGCAAATGAACATAACAAATACAATAATTGGAAACAAAGATATAATAAAGAAAGTGTAGAGAAACATAAAAAAGGATATAACAAGGAAAGTGTAGATAAAAAATGTTTCTATGCATTCAATGCAGTACAAAAAATTAATAGAACAGAATGGTACATAGATTCATGCGCATCTTCACATATTGTTGCTAGTAATATTGAATTAGTAAACGAAACAATATCTCCACCGATAGAAATAAGGACAGCAAATAATACAACAATGACTGTTACCAAAAGAGGCGATACAAATTTATCTGCTATAGTGAACGACAAAGTAAAAGAAATAATAGTCAAGGACGTACTCCATGTACCAAATGCAGCAGCCAATTTATTATCAATAAATAAAATTGTTGAAAATGGATACATTGTTACCTTTAATTCTCATGGTTGTCAAATAACAACATCAAGTGGTGAAATAATGGCTACAGGTATAGCAGAAAACGGAATTTATAAAATTTTGAGCACCGAACATAAAGCAATGGCTGTATCTGTAATGGATAATGGTATGTTATGGCATCGACGACTTGGCCATTTAAACAAAAAGGGTATGTACCTATTAAATAATTTAGCAACTAGTTATACTTTTGAAAAATGTAGTTCTGAACTATGTATAGATTGCATCAAAGGAAAACAATCGCGTAAACCATTCAAAACCAGTGGTAAAAGATCAGAAAATATTTTGGAGTTAGTGCATTCTGATTTATGTGGACCGATGGAAAATCCATCATTAGGAGGTTCCAGATATATTTTCACATTAATTGCTGACTATTCTATAAAAGTTTTTGTCTATTTTTTGAAACATAAAAGTCAAGTACCAAAAATATTTCTAAAGTTTAAAAATCTTGTCGAAAATCAAACTGAGAAAAAGATAAAAACTCTGAGGACAGACAATGGTAAGGAATATTTAAACAATAGACTAAAAAGTGTTTAGAAAATTCCGGAATTCGTCACCAATTAACCGTAGTATACAGTCCACAACAAAACGGTTTAGCAGATAGAGTAAATAGGACAATTGTTGAAAAAGCTCGCAGTTTGTTGTCGGATGCAAATTTACCAGTGGAATATTGGGCAGAGGCGGTATACGTTAGTTTGTGTTTTCTATGGGCGGTATCAACTGCTGTCTATCTCATTAATAGATCTCTTGCAACATTTACGAAGATAACTCCACATGAAGCTTGGACAGGGAAGAAACCAGATCTCAGTAATTTAAAAATATTTGGATCAAGAGTTATCCCAGACCAAAAAAGAAGAAAATGGGATGAAAAATCTAAAGAATGCATATTTATTGGATACAGTGAAGAAATAAAAGGTTATAAATTAATAGATAAAAAGAAAAACATTATTATAAGCAGAGATATTATTTGGTTTGAAGGTGAATATGTCGAAAGAAATAAAACGAAGACAAAAATAGTAAATATGGAAATGATAGACCAAAATACAATGGAAGAAAACGAAACTCAAAAAAAAAATGAAGATTGTATCCAGACTGACCAAATTTCTGAAGACAATGTAAGTATTGTAGAAAATTAAAATTCAGATGTTTCAAAAAACTTACGAAGATCTTCGAGAAACTCAAAGCCAAAAATAATGGATGATTATTATACTTACTTCACCAGCAACAAAAATTCTGAACCAGAAACTGTTCAAGAAGCTGTGAGGGGAGAAGATCGAGAAGAATGGTTACAAGTTATGAAGAGTGAATATAAGTCTCTAATTATAAATGAAACTTGGTTGTTAGTAGAAAAACCTAAAGATACAAAAATTCTTGAAACTAAGTGGTTTTTACCTTCCGTCACCTCTAGGTAAGGAAGGTATTGTTTTTGGTCAAAAAATTCGGTGGTGAGTTTTCATTGAATAAGCAAGTTTTAGGGTCTTTACAATACGATTTTACTATCTTTACGATGATGTCTGTATGTGTGTGTGTGTGTGTGTGTGTGTTAGTATGTGCGTGTGTGTGTATGTGTGTGTATGTGTGTGTGTATGTGACCGCAGTTTCATGCACGATATCTCCAATACTAGAATTCCAAAAATTACAATTCTTGCATATTCCTCTTCCGTACAACCATATGCAGACTTGATTAGATTTTGGTTATAATTGGTCAACCGGAAGTATCCTCATTTGAAGATTTTAACAGTTTTTCTTGAAAAACTCAGTTAAATTTTATTATAACTTAAAGAATATATTATTCTCTATACGATTTGATTGCATTTTATATTTCATATTCAACAGATATAGAGTTAAAGAATTATAAAGATTGTAATAATTATAAAATTTCATATATCAGCCAGCTGTGCTAACTTAACCATGGAAACTGCTATTATATTCAGGTAATTCAAATTGACAGATGTCAATATCAATAAAAAGTAAATGTTGAAAGAATAAGGGAAATAACTCTAGTGTTGGGCGTTTCTAGAAAGATATAAGAGAGACGATTACATTGGTTTGAACATGTCATGAGGAGAGATGAGTATATTGGAAGAATGAATAGCTTATAACATAAGTTGGAAGAGACATAGGAAGACCAAATAGAATATGAAAGGAGAGAAAAGGAACTGAATGAGGACGACAAACAAAACAAAAATTAGTGGAAAAAGAAAATAAAAAATAGCGACCCCCTAACGAATGGGAAAAACTAAAGAAGAAGATGTTAGTGTCAAGTGCAATGCGAATAGTTTGTTTATGAAATAATTTAACTGGAAATATAGGATCTTTTGCAAAAAAAAATATGTGTAGGGCGAGTGCACTGACGTGACTTTGCTGACTTTGGCAAGCAGATATGTGGACCCGTGTCAAAATGACAGCTATGAATTACGTCCATAACTGACAAATGTCGTAATTTTTCATTCAAAATTTCATGATTTTCTTATTTCATGTGATATATTTATTATCAGGGGTGTGCAATTCAGTTGCCGCGAAAAGGAATCATAAAATACCAAAAAAATATATTTTGAATGAAAAATTTTGACATGAGGATGACCCGCAAAATAGAAATGAATGGAAGAAAAAAATAAAAATTAGCGACCGCTAACGAATGGGAAAAGCTAAAGAAGAAGAAAATGTTAGTGTCAAGTGCCATTTGCATGAAATAATATTACTGGAAATTTATAATCTTTTGCAAGACATTTTATGAATGGAATTTGTACATAATACACAGGATTGACGGAAGGTATTGTGCTGGCCACATCAGATTTTTTAAAAAGAAAACTAATAAAAATGAAGACATCGAGCGTTACAAAGCCAGATTAGAGGCAAAAGGAGTTAACTTTGACGAAACACATCGATGTGCGTCATCATTTTATTAAAGAAAAAATTGAAAATAATGAAATAATTGTGGAGCACAGACCTAGTGAAAAGATGATTGCCGATTCGTTAACAAAACCCTTGTTTGAAACGAAACATGAATTATGTTCTCAAGGCATGGGAATAAAAATATAAAATATATTTTCATGGGAGGGTGTTAGTATGAAAATGATATTTATATGTAATCATAGATACAATATGTGTTGTGTTTTGTTATTGAGTAGTAAAAATACATAGAGTTTGATATATGTCAATAAATATAATGTGTCAAAGTATTATGTGTTTTAATTGTGTATTCTAATAAATATAGTGAAATAATCTTTATAAAATATTGCAAACCAACAGAAATTACTCGCCTCATATATTATCATACGATACTTTAACTCATTTTTTTTTTCTATTAGTACAGTATGTAGGCGTAGGATTAATTCCTCACTAACTAATCTCAAAAACATTTTTTCGTAATTCCTTACAGTTACTATCAATTAACGGAACTAAAAACAAAAGTGAAAAGATGGCCATACCGGCCATCGGGCATTAAGATTTATAATGGACGTATCACAGTATCATGAGAACTGTAATCACGGAAAATTTATAAACAACAAAAAAAAATGGTCAATATGTCGCGAGAAAGAATTTTCAGATATTCCTAATTGTCCAAATTTTATGGCATTACCTGCAGAATGAATATGTATTTAACTGAACGGATAAAATTTTATATCCATCCGTAGAAGAACGGTACAACATTTCAATGTTGTCACTTAGATTGAAATATTCTCAGATAAAGAGATTTGAATAATATAATCTCTGATGCGTGGGCAAAAGAGTATAAGTCAAATTTTGGCCAAAACAAGCTAATTGTGTTACTAGGTTTAATAATTCAGTATCTTTAGTGTAGTTATAACAGTATAAGTAAAGCTTGCTTGTTTTGACCGTCAGGGTATGTGGTCTTTTAAGTCTATGTTGAAACGTATTATTCACTAGCGACCAATAGAGTATAAGTGGAGTTGTACTGTTTTTACCAGAGATTTTAAAAAATGGTCCTAATAGTATATATATGTACTTATACTGTTAGAACCACTGCATTAAATATCCAAGTGTTCATTTGTACTATTTTACATGTAGCAACATAATCTAAAAGTTTGTAAATGGCGTCTGTGAATATTGTTTTTAAGCGTTTTCACGTGTTTTTACACATTCTCGTTCCAGTATGTCAGTTTTGTTGTACTTTGTTGGTTAGTTTAGTATAAGTCATTTGTTAAATGTATGTTCCTGAGATCAAAGTAGTATAAGTCACTTATTTTTAAAAATATGTATTTTTTTCAAAATTATGGTGTATGTTTGTTGTTGTACCGTTTTACAAACAATAATCATTTATTATTTTATTTTTAGTCTTATCAATGATCTTACAAAACACGTTAAACATTCATACCTATCTCCTGCGAAATACAGTTTTTGTACTTATACTCTTTTGCCCACGCACCAGAGATATATATTTTAATATTAACAAGAAAAGAGGCAAGTAAATCAAAACAAATATAGTTACATAAAAATATAACTTATTTAGAAAGATAGAGTAATAAGCAATTAGTTATTGAGAAACGTTAATATATTAATAACATGAATATATTTGGGATAATTTATTTTTAACAGAAGTTAATGAATCATGGAAAATATCAATTTGAGTTCATATATTCTTACACAATTTACACATTTGTATTATTGGTGAGTTTAGTTTATTTATTTATTTATTAATCAATCGACCCAACAGGATTCAAGATCCCAATTACAGGACTATCATATGACATACAAATACAGAAACGAATGAGTTGAACAGTAAGTACATATAAGAAATTTAACAGGTGACTTACGTATTACAAAAAATATTTTATTAATATATTCTTAAATTTAGATAAGGAGTCGCCAAATATGTCAATGTCAATACACTGTTATATGCTACATAGTTGTCTTATTGTAGATTTCAATTCATAATTAGTCCTAGCTGTTTTACAATGAAATGCTACTTTATTTCTTGAAGTGACGCGTGGAAAGTGAATTGGTATTAGCTCAAGACTACATTGGTCATCAATACAATTATTAATTAATTTGTATAATACTTAATTGCACCAAGTTCACTTCAGGCAATAAAACAGAATAATCATGGCTAAAGATAGGATATTGTCCATGTATTTTAAAATAACAATATTTGATGAATTTATGCTGGACATACTCAATCTTAGATATATATTTATGATATATTGTAGACAATATTCTAGCTTAGAGCGGACAAATGCATAATACAAGCTTTTGAGTGTAGTTGTTTTACAGAAAGACCGACAATTTCTAATTACAAATCCAAGATTTTTGTAGGATGATCTTACGGTAGTTGATAATTACTTACACAAAATGGTATAGCAAAAGTTATATTTTGTCTGAAACATACACGTGGAATATTAAATTTTATTTTATTCAACAAAGTAATATCATCAATTTTCTTATGAATTTATAATTTGGAAGACTCTGACTATTTTACTAAATTGTTTATATCGGTTTGCAAATTCTGACAATCATTTATTGTATTAATAATTTTGTATATTTGAATATCACCCACATAGACAAAATATTGGAATGTTGTATGCACGTAGTGATAGCATGAATAATGAATAATATATGAATAATATAAATAAAAGTGGTCCACGATTGGACCCTTGTGGAACATCCGAAGTATAAGTAAATGGAGCAGATTTGTGGACATATAAGTAAACGCAATGTTGCCTATCAGTATATATAATCTTTATTATTTCTTCCTTTTCATTAGGATTGAAATCCATCCTTACATTTCTGTTAATATAAAATTTAACCAAATTGGGTAATGTACCCTTACCTATACAAATACATATTTTTCTATTACAAATAACTCTTATTTTACTAATTGACCTCATTCGATATTTCCTTAATTTTCTCTAAAACCATCTTCATCTAACTTTCTCCTGCTCCCGTATCTTCTAATAGTTCTTCCCGGGATCTTTTTTCCTATTTTAGTCCTGTGCATATCCTGAAATGCTCCACATTTTCTTCTTCCCGTTTACATATTCTGCATAATCGGTCTTCATATTCTCTCCAATATTCGTTTGTTTTCTCCTCGTTTCCACATCTCATTCTTGCAATCCTTTTTGTTCTTTCACTGTCTTGTGTTCCTTTTAGGTATCTTGGAAGGCTTACTGTGGTTCTTTTATGGTAGTTATTATTATACCTTGATGTTCTTATTTTATTGTACTGATATTGTTTTTGTATTTCTTCAGCTCTATTTTGTATATATAATTTAATGTTTTCTCCTGTATCTTGTATTTCACTTCTCTAGGCGACAGGCCGTGTCTCACATAAAATACTTTCCTCTTTGTGAGCCAGCTTTTATCAGGCTGTCGTAAGTCGTCAATCTGTGCTTGTTTTTTTAAATATTTCTTTCCAGCATTCAGATAGCGTTATTTTTGTTAAGCTCTGACTCTCTTATTCCAGCTTCTGTACTTAGGTTACCACTCTTCGTTTCTTCCAATAAGATATATGATGGTGTAGATCTATTTAGCCCTAGTATCCATTTTAGGTATTTTAGTTGTATTTTATCCACTGCTTCATATACTTGTCAACCCCAAATTTCTGCGCTGTATAATAGAATACTTTTAACAATGTAATCAAACATAAGAATTTTTACCATATAGTTTTTATTAAACTTCCTTTCTCCAATACCCCATATTTCTCTTAAAGCAATAGTCGCTTTTTTAATTCTACATTTTAAATGGTGTTTTGGATTATTGTTGAAGGAAAAGATGTAGCCCAAATATGTAAATTGTCTCAATTTCTCTATTACGTTTCCTTTCCATTCCCATAATATCCTTTTTTTCCCTACCTCCTTTTTTGATAATTATAATTTTTCTTTTGTTTAGTGTCATTTTCTTTTTGTCCAAGTGTTTTTCAAATGCATCCATGAGGCATTTCATTTCATTTTCTTTTTTTGCCAGTATGACCATATCGTCCGCGTACGCCAATGAACATATTTTTGTGTTTTCAATTACAGTCCCTCCTAGTTGTTCTTTCTTTAGTCGCTGTTCCAAATCTGCGATGTACATAGCAAATAAAGTCGGACTAAGCGTACATCCTTGCCTTACTCCTTTACTTGTCCAGAATTCATTTGTGCATCCGTTTTGTAATTTTACAACATTAGATGTTTCTTCATATATTTCTTGGATTTTTTCTATTAAGTGTTTATTTACCCCTGTTTTATTTAGCATTTTTATAAGTTCCTCCCTGTCCACAGTGTCAAAGGCGGCCCTTAGATCTAGAAATAAAGCAAATAGTTTAACTTTTTTCTTACATAGTTCTTGTTCTTCCCTTCCTAAATCCTGCTTGATTGTCTGGTAGTATACATTTAATTTCTATTTCTTCTCTTAGCTTCGTTTCTAATATTGTCGCATATATTTTGTAGGCTGTGTTTAACAGAGTTAATACTCTATAGTTTTTAGTTTCGTCTTTTTTTTTCATTTTTATATATAGGCACAATAATACCTTTCCTCCAACTTGTAGGGAATTCTTTTTCTTTCCAAATATTACATAATATTTAAGTTAGGATTTTGATTACATTTTCATCCGCATATAACCAAGCTTCATTCGGAATTTCATCTTCGCCTGGGTATTTCTTCTTTTTCATTTTCTGTATGACTGCTTGTACTTCTTCCATTGTGATATCTGGTATCTTTTCCTCACCTCCATTCAATCTAAAATTAAATTTTCTAATATGCCTTCTTTCTTCCCCTTCTAACAATTCTATAAAATGTGCTTTCCACCTTTCTGGAGAGATATTATATGGCATTGATATTCTTGTACACCTTTCTTTGCTTATATATTTCCACGCTTCTGACTCTGTTATAATGTTTTGAATTTTTAAGCTTTAATTCTTTTGCAAAATCTTTTTTTTTTCTTTACAAATACGCTTGTATTCTTTGTATTTTTTTTGTATATTCTTCTTTACTTCCTCTTCCTTTCTGAAACTGTTTCAGTGCTTTTTTCACCTTATCTTTTTTCATTGGCGTCTCTTTGTCCCACCAGTTTTGTTTTATTACATATTCTCTACTTTCAATATTTTTGCTGGTTAGGCATGTTTCTATTTTACGTTTTAATTCTTCCATCTGTTCATTTACTCCCGTTTGTGTTACTTGTATATCTTTTGAGTTTGCTTCATATTGTTCCATTATCTCGTCATTCCAAATGGTTATTGTCTTCTTGTTGTTCGTTGAAAGACAATCATTTTTCTTATGCTCTAGAAAGATACACCATTATAGGTTGGTGGTCCGATTCTATTCTGGAATCTCTTTCAAAATCATTTACTCGCCTATATGCTTTTTCGTTTACTATGGCATAGTCTATCACACTAGTGTCTCCTCTTCTGTTGATATACGTATAATTAACTTCCTTGTCACCCTCTGTATTTCCATTTAATATATTCCAGGCCCTTTCTTCAGTTACTTCAAGTAACATTTTTCCTCCCTTATTAAATGTGCAGTCTTTAGAGTGCCTTACACTTTCTGTTCCTGTTGCTGGGTCTATTATACCTCCTTTATTCCCTATGCTGACGTTCCAGTCCCCTCCTATGATTATATGTTTTTCTTCTGTCTCATCAGTTTTATCTTCTAATCCTTTCATTATGTTTTCAAGGTTCTCATTATTATAAATTGTTGCTATTCTGTATTCTTCGTCTTCTAGTAATATTCTTCTCTCCATAACCGGTTGTTCTCCGAAATCAGTCGCTTGCTGTTCTTTAAGATTTTCTTTTACACCTGTAATGATTCCACCCATTGCCCTTCTTTGTTTTATGTATTTTTTTGTGGTCAATATTTCCCATTTAAAATTTTTTGGTAATTTTTCTTCCCACTTTTTCCATTCTGCTACCGTAACCCAGGTTTCCGCTAATCCTATTACATCAAAGGTTTGGATATATTCCCAAAAGTTTTTATCTTTATTTTTAATCCCCGCAACATTCCAAATACCTATTTTAAATTTTTCTATGCCTTCCTCCTCCCTTATTAAAATTTTTGTTCTGTTTTATTTGTATTCTTCTGTACAGTACTAACATCAGCTTCTTTTATTAATATTTTTTTCTTGTCATCCCATTTATGCCATTGTTTGTTTATTTTAATTTTTTGTATGCTACTTTAGTCTGATTACCTTTTTCTTTTTCCTCTACTGCAATTTTTCAAAGCTGTGCTTGAATATATCTTTCTTTTGGTGTGAGATCACTGTCAATATATATGTTTTCCACCTCAAGCATTTCTTATTATTTAATATTTTTATAAGTTATTTAATTCCAGTATTATTAACTCAGGGCCTTTTTTAGTTTTTACACAGTAAGCGTTTATGATACAGTCATGTAGTTGGAAGTATTTTATTAAAAATTCATTTATTTTTTCTTTTATGTTATCAATTCCCGTATTTAGTCCGGTTATTGTGATGCAATTTTTACTTTTTATTTGTTCCATCTTCTCCAGTTTTAACTCCATTCTCCAGATATCTTCTTCCAATTTTTCTTGTTTCTCTCCTACCTTACCTTTTTCTATCAGTTTTTCCATGTTTTCTAATTTCAGTAAAATATCTTTTTTTATTATTTGCCACAATTCCTCCTTCCTCTTTAGTTCAAAATTTCTCTTCTATTGTCCTCTATTAATTGTTGTAGTTGTTTACTATTCTCATCAAATTTCTTCTTTATTTCTGCGTTGTCATTCTTCACCTTCCATGTCGTCTTCGCCCCGTTCTTTCCGTTTTCTTGTCGGTTATATTTCTGTTCTTTGGCTCTTTGCAAATGGACTGGTCGTTCCTTCAATACTGCTGAAACTCTGAGCTCGCTCTTTTAGTGGTGAATTCCCATTCAGTTTTTGCAGTTGTGTGAATCCGGTTGCTTTCTTCGCACTTTAACACCTGAGCAGTTAGGTGGCGTTAAGTGCAGCTATAGTCAATTTTTTTTATTCTGTCGGGTACAGTAATAAAACTATAAATGAACTATAAATATCGCAATTATGATAAAGCGGCATATCCTTTACTTTCTGTAGTATAATACTGCTTGGCTTCGGCCCATATTTTTGAGCCGCTCTATTCATTTATGTTAAAGGACTGTAAGGCTATTTTCCAATACATACCTGGTAGACGTTTGATTCAATGCATGAATAGAGCGGCTCAAAAATATGGGCCGATGCCAAACAGTATTATACTGCAGAAAGTAAAGGATTTGCCGCTTTATCATAATTGCGATATTTATAGTTCATTTATAGTTTTATTACTGTACCCGACAGAGTCAAAAAATTGACTATATCTTGGTTCGTTCACCACCAAGACCGACAATTTCTAATTACAAATTCAAGATTTTTGTAGGATGATCTTACGGTAGTTGATAATTACTTACACAAAATGGTATAGTAAAAGTTATATTTTGTCTGAAACATACACGTGGTATATTAAATTTTATTTTATTCAACAAAGTAATATCATCAATTTTCTTATGAACTATAATTTGAAAGACTGACTATTTTACTAAATTGTTTATATGGTTTGCAATTTCTGACAATCATCTACTGTAATTTTGTATATTTGAATATCACCCACATAGAGCAAAATATTGGAATGTTGTATGCACGTAGTGCTATCATTTATGAATAAGATAAATAAAAGTGGTCCAGGATTGGACCCTTGTGGAACATCCGAAGTATAAGTAAATGGAGCAGAATTGTGGACATATAAGTAGACGTAATGTTGCCTGTCAGTAAGATATGATCATAAGAGATGGCATAAGTTTGTAGAAATATTGAACTGTGTTTAATTTATATAATAATATTTGATGATCAACTTTGTCGAAGGCTTTGGAAAAGTCTGTGTAAACTATATCTATTTGACTAGAGAGCAGCATATTTTCCGATACAAAATTAGTAAAATTCATAAGTTTTGTTGAAGTTGATCTTCCTTGCATGAATCTGCGTTGATGAACAGAAATTGAATCAGATACTAATGAATAAATATATTTATAGATTATTTTTTCATAGATGTTTGACAATACTGGCAGAATACATATAGGTCTGTAATTTGATACATTATTTGTCTCACCAGATTTATATATAGGATATACTTGTGCCACCTTTCTTTACAACCTTTGAAAATGTACGAAGAGATATTGTCTGAGCCAGGGTTGCGTTTTTGTTTGAGTTCATTTATTACGTGTAATATATCATTTACAGTAATGTTATCAATTTTGACGATATCATGCTGACAAAATGCATTACTAAATTCATGTGTAATGTCTCGTGGCCGTGTATCTGAGTGTCTGGTCGCGAATTTGGGGACCCAGATTCGATCCGGACCGATGCCAAAAATTACTTCGAATTTTAATGGCATTAAATTGACCCCTGTGGTTCACTCTCCACGCCAGCATTGAGAGCCCGTGAGGTGACGCCTGATAAGAGCCTGCACAGTACCAATATTTCATCATTACCGATATCTATGTACAAAAGGAGATTGGCACACCCAGCAGTGGGTAATATGCCGTGATGATATATTTATGTATTTATTTATTTATGTCGCATGTATTTGAGTTTTTAGTGTACACTTCAGAAAAATAATTAGATCAACTTTGTACTATTTCAGGCGTATTAGTGCATTGTTAGCGTGAAATATGTTATTGGCTATTCTAGCAGCTTTATTTTTAGTATTCAAAAATGTCCATACTTTTAAGGGATAAGTTTTAATTTTATTTGCATTTTCTGAAATGTACTTTTTGAAAGCAACGTTAATATCCTTTTTAATTTTCGCACGTAGGAAATCGAAATCACGTTGATATGACTATCTTATAACGTTTATACAATAATCTGTTTCGTTCTTTAGCTTTAATATCAGAAATTATCTCGCTTATGTACCAGGGAGGATATCTGGATATAATATTAAAATTCTGATGTACACAATTTTAAAATATCATAAATAATATTATAAAAGTATTCGAATGCTTCATTATCATTAATCCGCGATAATATTTACATTCCAATCGACCCTCTCTAATAATTTGTACATCAAAAAATAGTCTACAGATTTAAAATTATAATGTGTTGTTATTAATGGTAACAGATGAAATATTTTCAGCATAGACTGTGTAATTTATACTTAATGCAGGATGATGTGAACCCTCCTTTACTAGTGGACAAGAGGCCTCAGTGACAATACACTTATTATTCGGCAGTACCAAATCCAATATCTTTCCGTGAGTATTACTGACTTCACTGTTTTTTGTAGGACTAATATAATTACTAAATTGGATGAAACTATTATTAAGATTATCGGGGGGTAATTTAGGTCCCACCGATATATTTTTCTTTGTGATTAGTGAGACGAGGTGATGAAGAAGATGTACTCTGATTTTGTAGACTATCTATTACATAGTATTATTTACAGATATATAATTCATGTGCGAAGATCCCGTGGGTGTACCCTGCTGCGGTTCTCCTCGTGGAGACGGTTCGGTGCAGGTGGTAATGGTCGGAGGAAGTAGTGATCAGCCGGACGCGAAGATGGGTTAACCTGTGATCTGAAGCGCCTTGGAGTGGAATTCCTTGGAGATGCCCTCGGGTTCTGGATGCTTCTGCCAGTGATATTCTTCTGCGGTGAGGACGCCCGTCGTCGTTTCTTGGGCGACGGTGATAATGGAGAGACCGGCCGGGCTGTGTCGGTGACCCGTGCTGCAAATCGTAGCGCCTCTCGCGTAAGGTGACAGGCGGACTTGGTTTTCCTCTTGAACGCAGTGGTGGACAGTTCGCTGCTTGTGGTTGATGTGTTGATGACAACCTTGCGGCTGTTGGAGTTGGTGCCTTCGGCTTGTGCTTGAAGTGTTGATGACAACCTATTTAGAGTACCTAGTTAATTAATTGTGATATAATAAAATCACCGTATTAAGAAATTATTATCAAATATGAAGGGTTGTGATTCATTACATTGAGTGATATAATTTAGTTCTCCGATGAAAATTGGTAGGGGCAAATATACCACAAAGATATACAAAAATGAGCTTCTGGAAGTTCTAATTTTCACATAGACTATGTCAATTTTTGAATTGTCATCTATTATACAAAAAGAATAGATTCACTATCTATAGTTATATTCTTTAATCAAGACTATCAGCAGAATTTTGTCGGTCTACACTGCCTAAACGGTGCGATCGATTTTGATGAAAATTGCTTCATATTGTAGAGACAAACTCAACTTGATTTCCTAATTTGATTCATTTTTCAGTAGGATGCATAGTTTTTGTATAAAAAATTATTAAACGTTGAAATTTGGTACATTGAAACAATGGATCGTAGAATACATGGAAAATTTTAAGAAGATAAACGCTGTCATGTGTCACATTTGACATGTAAATTTGAACCTTTAAATGGAAATATTTGTGTAATGAGTAGTATTTGAAAGAAACTAAATACAAAATCATAAATGATGAGAATAGGCAATTATTTCACACAAGTAAAAAAGGCTTAAAACATTGTATTTAAAAATTATAATATTTGACAGTTCATATGTACAAGGAAAGTGTTGCCAAATGTGCCATAAGTAACTAAATAAAAAAACTATATTTCTAACTTGACCAATGTGATGACACATTTGACACGTAAATTTAAATCTTGAAGAGGAAATATTTTTGGATTAATAAGAAATTTGACGGATTTATTATCATTAAAATAAATTGCAGTCATGAGAATATAAATTAGATACGAGTATTTTGTAAGTATTCAAAAAAAATGAAAATAATAAATGTGAAATATTTTACTTAGTTCTAGATAGAAAAAACGTGGGAAACTTCTATTCAACAAACACCGCTGTAGAATACTAATACAAAAATTAAGTGTTTAGTAGACTATATTGGGAGAATCAGATTTATCTAAAATGTTGTGAGAAGAGACAATTAAAACTGCTGCATATCAATTGAACAGGTCACCTACAAATGCGTTAAAAGACGTTCCAGCAAGAAGATGGTATACAAATTGAGAATTTTTGTGTGTCGGGCTTGGCTGCGTAGATTACCAAAGGTAAATAAATTAGAAGATAGAGCAATAGAATGTAAAATGGTTGGATATTGTGACAACGGGTATAGGCTAATTTGATGAAAATGACAAAAGTGAAAATATTACCACAAACACAAGTTACAACAGAAGATATTGAAGAATTAGACGAAGATATTTATACGGAAGAGACAAATAAAGAAACTAAAGAAAAACCAAAAACTAATATACAGTTACCATAAAAATTGAATGAATATAAATTATGTACTGCATATTGTCCGTTTTCAGAATCGGGTCCACAAACTTTCAATGAAGCAAATAAATAAAGGAAAAAATGTAAAGAAGCAATAGACAAACGCTGCCATTTGTCACATTTGATATGTCAATGTTAATGACAAATTATGAATGTCCTTCGGTTATCTTTATTTTAAATGCTAAATGTGTAAAATTGAAGAAAGGAATATGAATTAAATGAGGTAGGTTTATTAAATGAATTTAAGCTATGTTTATTGTTAATTTATATGCTTTATTTTTTAAATAGGTTTTTCAAAATGTCTAAGGCTGGTCTGAGATTATTAAAATATCGGTGGTCGCCCTTTTAAATGCTAAATATGTATAAATTATTGTTGAAATATTAGGAATCACTCATGCTTTGAAAATAAAAATAGCATAAATAATAATCAAAGTAACGTAATTTCTGATGAATTGAATAATTATATGTCATAAATAAAAGGATTTTCATTTCATGTTCTAGTGAATATAATTGTGTTAGTATATACATGTATATATATATATATATATATATATATATATATATATATATATATATATCCCATACAATTCTAATAGGTTATGGGCCCAGAAGGTATTAGCTAATATTTCTCAACAAAACCATTTCTCAGGAATTTTTAGGAAAAATAAAGAAAATTTTCACAAAATCTCAGAAAAATATAGTTATACATCTGGCAACACTGTTTCTTCTTATATATTATTGACTTCCTGGTGTAGGTTGTGATGGTACTCTCTTGAAGAATTTTCCATTTGCGATGTGATGTTATTTTCTTGCGATGTTTCTTCAAATTATGGTGGTTCTCTGGAACTGGGTGACGATATCTGAATATTTGGCTGCGTATGTCCTAATTCTACTAAGTAAAATGATTGTTTTTGATTAGCTGCATATAAAATTTGATTGGCGTGTCGTTTATTTACTCGATTTTGACCCATTATCATATAAATACAATGTCCTATTTTGCAATTATGGTTCCATTTTTCCATTTCTTATCTTTGCTGTCGTAAACTCGAAATATAACCTTATCACCTTCTTTAAAACTTCTTTCCTTTCCCCCTTTATTTTCCATCATTTTATATTGTTTCAAAGCTACTATAGTTTCCAAATGTGGTCTAATTAGATAAATACTGGCGCGAATATTCCTCTTCACAAGAAGATGTGCCGGGCTTTCTTCTTTAGTTGCGTGTGGAGTTTTGCGGTAATGCATTAGAAAATTTGATAAGTTACTTCTAAGAGTACCTGGTGAGCATCTTACTTTCCTTAAAGCTTATTTTATTGTCTGTACTGTCTTTCTGCTTGTTCATTAGATGCAGAAAAATAAGGTGGTGAAAAAAATTGTTTGATGCCATTTTGCTTCGTAAATTTTCGAATTCTGATGACGTAAATTGTCTACCATTATCGGTAATAATTGATATGGCGTCGCCAAATCTTGCATATATTTCTCGAAGGTTTTCTATTGTTACATTGCTTGTTATAGTCGGCGTAGGTATAACTTCCGGCAATTTGCTGTAACTGTCAACCACAATCATAAAATACATACCAGCAAAAAGTCCTGCGAAATCAATATGCAATCTCTGGCAAGGTCCTTTTGGATATTTCCATGGATGGATTTTTCGATTGATTTAGACAAGCTTCACAAGATCGTACTAAATTTTCAATATCCTTGTTTATATTTGTCTAATGGACGTATCCTCTAGCAATAGCTTTTTTCAAATGTCCTTCATGTAATTCTTCCAATATGGCTTTCTGCAAAGTTTTCGGAATAATTACATGCATTACAAAGAGAATACAAACTTGTTCCACGGTATATCGAGTTGCATCGTCATGATTCATTCCGTCCATAATCTCTTGTAATAACTTGATGCATTCAGGATCTTTTCGAGTATGTTCAGCTATAATTTTTTGTGTCAGTGGCAATGATTTTATTTGATTGACATTGACAACTGACGGCTCATCTGAATTATTACTGTCAGGCTTGACAACAGGAAAACGGGAGCAAAAGTAAGCATTATATAGTGTACTTGTATATTTGATAACATAATTAAATCCTTATAAAAATATAGAATAATGTAACAATTTTGTTGCGCTCACCGATGGTGTGCTGGCTTGTGCATTAAAAAAATTATTCCAGTGGTCGGTGATCCGTATGTAATATAAATTTTCGTTCATATAAGTAGTTGAAAAATCCCTTTACTCCCCAATATATTGATAACGCTTATTTATCTATTTGACTATAGTGGGACTTTCCGACAATGATCTTGATGCAAATGTTATTGGCCGTTCAGATCCGTCAGAAAATTGATGTGATAGGACTGCTTCTCAGTTGCTACGTAACAAGATGTCTTCCAAAAAAGATTTAATCACGCCCACTATGAGAATAAAAGGGGAGGTGTTGGATAACTTGATTTCTTATTTTTAAGGATTACTTGACATATTGTAATATGTTATGCCTTTTTTTAATAATCACTGTTTTTGTAACGTTAAGTATGCCAGAATAATATATATAATATATATATATATATATATATATATATATATATATATATATATATATATATATATATATATATATATATATATATATATATATATATATATATATTGTAATAAAAGTTTGTTTAAAAGAAGATGAAATGGGTTCGACTCTAAGTTTGAGAAAATGGGGAAGCGTGGCGTGGATGCGTTAGGTTTTTGCATTTAAATAAATATAACCGCGACAACGGTGAATTCATTTTAATGACACACCAAAATAGAATATTAAAACAAACAACAAATACAAACAACGAAATAAGACAAAGAAATAAAGCGAAAGAATCAGCCGACGCGCACGGACTCGCTAGTATGGCACAACTGCTGCAAACATCCCCTTGTCTTCGGCTGCCAAGACATTCCACCCTTCGCTACCTGGCTGTGGCCTTGAGGCTGCTAGGCGACATTCCAACGTAAGTATGAGAGTTCTCTCGCTACAGCCCCCCCCTTGAATCCGACGTTACGCCCTCGTGGAGGAGGATTCCGGCTTTTGGGAGGTCGTCCCTGTCTTCTGGTCGGTTCAGACGCGTCTTTCGGCGACGGCTGCGGGGAATGCTTACGCGGCCTACCGCGGCGGCGAAGCAGTTGCACCGGCGGCGGCGTGTCGCCTTCAGCGGCGTTGTAAGCCCTCAACGCCGACGTGTGATACCGTCCTAACGGGATCAATGGGTGGTCCACGGCCGCTACTTCGTAGATGTCCCCTCTTCTGCACGAACTTCGCGCTGACGCCCTTGCGTGCATCGCTCAGGACGTGCGTGTCGACGAGCACCAGGTCCCCGACTCCATAGGATGACGGAGGTTGCCATTTGGCGTCGACGTAGCGTTTGTTCCTATCCTGAGAACTCTCGTGCTCCTCCCTTACGCCTCGCATAGTGTCCATCATCCTCTTCAAGCACGGCAGGATTTCGCTGGCGAAGTTGACAATGGCGCGCAGGTCGCGCTCCACCTCGTCGTATGAACGCAGTTCGCGCCCATACTTCAGGTAGGTCGGTGTTTGTTCCGTTGATCTGCAAACCGAAGAATTCATCGCATACCTTATGGCGGGAAGTTTGTCTACCCAGGTCCTATGGTCTGTTTGCAGGAGGATTACTAATTGCGTCTTGAGGTCGCGGTTTCTCCTCTCCATGGGGTTTGCTTCAGGAAGATACAGGGGTGTAAGCGTCTGTTCAACTCCCAGGCACAACATCGCCTGTTGCATCACGGAACTGATGAACTGGACCCCGTTATCTGATGTGACGCGCCATACCTCAGAAGCACTTCTCCTATTAGCAGCTTAAAGCACGCTGCTGCGGTGGCTTCTTCCAGCGCGAAGAGTTCCACTCACCTGGTGGAGACGTCTTAAACAATAAATATCCACTTATAGCCCGATGATGTGGTTGGCAGGGGCCCGAACAGGTCTATGGCGAACCGTTCGAACCGTTGCGCTAAGACTGGAGTCTGTAAAAGCCCCGCGGGCTTGGTGTTGGTCGGCTTGTAGCGCTGACACTCGATGCACGACTTTAGGTGCTTCTAGACGTACCGTCGCATACCTAGCCAGTAGTAGCGACTTGCGATACGCCGAAAGGTCTTTTCCACGCCGTTGTCCCGTTGTTGGCGCGTCGTGGTGTTTCCGCAGGATTTCTTCTCGGCCTGTATTAGGTACCACTAACTGAGCATCCTCGATGTCCTCCTCTGGCACGAAACGGTATAGGACGCCATCCATCATAACATAGCCCCTAGCACACCAGTTGGGGAGATCTGGATGGTCCCGTTCCTCGAAGCACCTAATTATTTTGCCGACTTCGGGTTCCTCCAGCTGTTCCGTCCTGAGCTTCCCTGCGCCTATAGTTGGTAAATCGACTGAAAAAGTATATACGTTGCACATGCTCGTACTGCCATTTTCGCAGCAAGGCGGCCTCGACATCGTGTCGGCAACCACATTGCGACGACCTGGCGTGTAGCAGATCTCCAAGTTGTACTCTTGGAGGAGGAGCGCCCACCGGGCGACACGGCCAGTGGGGGCATGTAGAGACATCAACCACTTGAGTGCTTGGTGGTCGGTCTCTACTACAACCTTCGAACCTTCTATATAGTCGCGGAACGTCTCGACGGCATGCACGACAGCCAGAGAGCTTCACGCTCTGTGGTATGGTAATTTCTCTCCGCGCTGGAAAGCAGTCGGCTTACGTACTCCACTGGCCGTTCTTCCGGTCCCTCCACCTGCAGTAAAACGGCGCCTATGGCGTAGCTGCTCGCATCTGTACGAATGATGTAGGGAATAGATGAATCTGCCTGTCGGAAGATGGAAGCGTTAGTGAGTGCGGCTTTTAATTAATCGTAGGCTCGCTGCTCTGCGTCACCCCAGGTCCAAGCTGCATCCTTCTTGGTGAGGTCACTTAAAGGCTTCGCGATTTTGGAAAACACTGAAACATAGCGTCTATATCAAGAGCAAGTCTGCATGAAAGTGCGCACTTGTTTAACATTGCGCGGAGGTTTCATATCTCGTATCGTGCTAACTTTCGCGGGATCGGTTGCGATGCCACGCTCGGTTATTATGTGTCCGAGGTACTTAACCTCCGTTTTGGCGAACGTGCACTTTTCTCGATTCGCGGACAAATTGAATACCCTCAGGCGGTCGAAAACGTCCTGAAGATCCTTTAGGTGCTCTCCAAAACTTACCGATAGCACAATAAGATCATCCAAGTAAACCAGCACTTTTCCGCGTTTTAACCCGTTTCGAAATTTGTCCATCAGCCTTTGGAACGTGGGACCAGAGTTCTTTAGCCCCATCGGCATGCGCAGAAACCGGTGTGTCCCGAACGGCGTGACAAATGCAGTCTTGTCCCGATCCGCGGCACTCACTGACACTTGATAATATCCAGCCGTAAGGCCCAGGGTTGACATGTAAAGGGTATGCCCCGTGTCATGCAAGAGTCTATTCGCGGCATAGGGCTCTAAGGCTAGAAATGTAGCCGGTCGTCGAGGGCGCCAATATCTTCTCGATCGACCTCGAACACAGTATGCGGCTAATCTGCGAAGGACCACGTCTGTTGAGCAATATTCAGCAGGACACCGGCATCGCCAAGAAAATCAGCACCAAATAGTGTGGAGTTGCTCGTTGCCTCTGGAAGCACAATGAACGTCGCAACTGGCGTCGGTTTACGACAAGACGCGCACTGTCTCCGAATGACACCTGGCGCACCACATCCATAACAGCTTATTTCGTTCCTTGTCCGGTCTGGCGGCTCGTTGAAAAGCTTACCGCTACTTCCGGCCTTGGTTGGCTGATTCGCTTGTGCGGCGTATTTCCTGCATTCAGACTCGTTGTGACCAAAGGCACGGCAGAAGTTACAACGCGGGTGATCCTTCCTCTTCTCTGCGACGACCGTCTTGACGTCGTCTTTACGGCTCTTTGCCTCTGATGCTCGACCGAAATCGCCTACCAGGACTTCCTCTGCGGCCCTGACTAGTTTAAGTAGCTCATCGTACGTGGAAACTTCATCTCGGCGGACTCTTTGGCGTATAGGATGGTGTAGCAGACCATATAGCATGTCCAACTGCGTGGACATGGGCAGACTTGGCGACGGCAATTGGGCAATCAGACATCTAAATAGAATATTAAAACAAACAACAAATACAAACAATGAAATAAGACAAAGAAATAAAGCGAAAGAATCAGCCGACGCGCACGGAGTCGCTAGTATGGCACAGCTGTCGCCAACATCCTCTTGTCTTCGGCTGCCTCGTTCGCCCCCGCGCACCCTCGGCCATCAAGACATTCCACCCTTGAGGGCGTTCGCTACCTGGCTGTGGCCTTGAAGCTGCTAGGCGATATTCCAACAACCCTAAGCAAGAGAGTTCTCTCGCTACAATATATATACAGGTGTTCAATTTAAGTGTTTCACTATTGCTATCTCAAGAACCGTAAGAGATGCGAAGTCGGTTAAATTAGCAAACAATTTCTATATTATAAGAGTATTAAGGTAGTTGTCACGAGTGTACCTATTCAAAAACTTGCACTATGTTCAAAATAAAAATTAAGCTAATGCAGTTTATATTTGCAATAACTTATATTTTTTAACATTATATTATATAAACAGATTGCATCAAAATAGTTAAAAGCTAATATCAACGACTGTAACATATGAATTTTCTTTATTTTTCCGTAGAAAAGTTTTTTTTTAACTGTACCACTCCACTAACACATACACAAGTGTCGTATTTCAATGTTGAAGAATAACTGTGGCATCGTCGTATATTAATAAGTAATAAGATATTTTAAGATATAATACTAATTCTAAACTACAAATGGAAACTGAAAAACAAATTAATATATTTCTTTCTTAAAATTACAAAAGTAGTATTATACTGTTTAAAGTTTTCATGCTTTTCACGTAAAATACCAATTTCAAAAATATTTCTTTCGAATGTACGTCTGAAATTCCTTTAGCCTAACATACCTCTTATTTGCTAATACCAAGCGGGTGTTAACTTAACTGATACTTCATCTGAAACGCTTGTACATGGTTGTCAAGTATAATTCTACCTATTTATCATATCTTCAGATTAAAATTTTCTAGAGACAATAAAATTAAATCTGGGTGGTAAATAATTTTCTAATTTTTACATAAAATCCGTTAATTAGTTTACTATAACATACTAGTTTTTCGATTAAATGTCATAGTGGATATAAAAGTTATAATTTAAAATGTTGTGTTTATTTTGCCATTTCCTATTCTTCACGTGTTAAAAAGGCCAAATTTAATTGAAAATATCTCAGGTACCGCGTGGTGAATTGTTTTAAAACTTGGAAAGCAGGTATATAATACTTCAATTGAGATGTACTTAAAATTTCAATTAATTCTGATATAATAGTTTCACGATATAACTACCTTAAAATTTAAATTACAAAAATTATTTTCTTTTTAATTTTAAATGAGAACCTACTTTTTTTATTCGCCTATTCGATTCAGCATTTTTTTCTGAATACAACGATATAAAATGATTATACCCTTACATAACGAAAAAAACGAGAAAAATGCAAAAGAAAAATTATTATTTTCATATTTATTTCTACATGTAATCAGAGTGCCATGACAAAAACAATTGAATATTTTGTTTTGTATCACATGTCAAAGTAGTTCGTTTATGAATTTTCTTGTTTTATTTTGTGTTAAAATGAATTTTACGCACGAAGAAAAAATTGATATGTACGAAGTTTTCCTGAAAAATACTGTTGCTGCAAAGAATATGTATAGGGAACGTTATCCTGAGCGGCGAGTTCCTTGTCGTCAGTATTTTAGAAAATTAGAATTAGCACTGCGCGCTAATACGGATGCATTCGTATCGAAGCGAGTTAGCGTACAAAATCAAGAAGCTGAGATAAACATATTAGCATATTTTGAAGCTAATCCAACAGCTTCAGTTAGAATGGCTGCCGCTGAGTGTAATTTAAGTGTGGGCACGATCCATAGGATTTTATAGAAACATAAATACAGAACAGTACATATACAAAAATGAGAATTTTGTCTCTATTTGAATTTGTTGACTGTATATTCTTTCAAATTATTGTATCTATCCTGAAATTGGTTTTTTTCTATTGGGTAGATAATAAATAAATAAATAAACACACAAAATACGGGTGTGAATTGCTAGAGTGAACTATCTATATTTCTACTACATTAGTGGTCGTTGGAATTACATCACCAAAAATAAGTTAATGTAAATTAAAGAAATTCAGTGCAAAAACAGTTTATTATTTATTGGTAATGCAAATGGTAATATTTTGGAACACTATGGTATGTACCACCATTTACTAGAAATACGGGTTTAAATAAAATTTTCGCGCAAACTTGTTCAATGAAATAATCTGCAGAATGTTTCAAATTAAGTTCATTTTAATATGCCTCGTCAGTGACGACATGAATTTAAGCAAGATTAGGGAATTTGAGAGAGGCCGTACTGTGAATATGCGTTAAAGTGGTATTTCATTCAGGGCCGGATTGAAGAATCAAAACGAATTTTATGGTTGCCATCTAATAACTTCTGAAATAACATCTTGCGAGAAGGATAACTAGCTTGAAGATAGCAATAGTTAAAGCAGTATTGAACATTTTGAATTTGGAGAATTTTGTTTCATTATTTTTATTTATTAAATAATCATAATCGTAATTGGTGATAATCAAAAAGGAAAAAATCGTTGCATCATTAATTTGCACGTTGCTGGGAATTAAAAATGTCTTCCATTCTTTCTTAATTTTATCGTGATCTTTTCAGCTCCTTTTTGTTTTGGCACTATTTATAAAATACTATAATTCACAACTCAAAACATGTAATCAATCGAAGTCAACGAATATAAATGTATTGTATGTAATATATCTGGTACTGTTCCAATTTCAAAGCACCCTATTCACATTTGAAGTATTTTCTCAAATGTTTGCGTATTTGCGCCGTCGGTCGTCAGTCTTGCCTTCAGTTGCGCTGCCGTGATCCCCATCCTCAATTCTACTACATCTAGTTAGCTGCACACTCCATACACCCAAATAAACTTACATGCAGTGCGGAGTGGCCATATGAAATTGAAATGCAATTTGGAAGAACATTTCAATCGTATTAATAAAGAACATGGAAATATTAAATTGAAAACAAAATTAAGAACTACATCGATCCAGCCCCGGCCCACCGAGGCTTATCTCGGTTGTTCGAAAGGACAATCTGCTCCTGATGTCACTATTCGGTGATTATAGCCATTCGTATAAGTCGCACCTTGCATACTGTATTACGGATATGGAGACAGTGGATGCAGGCACCTTCAGAGAGCCGGCTTATATAATATAGAGGTAGCTGAACATCAGAGAGAGAGAGAGAAGACCATCATCTTTTCATTCGGGGTCATAGACGCCATAGTGCGCAGAAATGAACAATATTATACAGGAATCAATTTATTCATTTTTTACAAAGATCCATTCTATTATCAGTATTCAAAGAGTAAACACCGTATTTTGAATCTTCAATATTTCATTTATTCCTACCTAACTTTACCTTCGCACCCACATATAAAACAGACAAATAGGTATTAATTTTAAGCTACATCTCATAATTTTATATATATCTTTCTATTTGTTTCATTTGTCATTGTCATTTATTGGAATGTAATTCTGAATATCTCTAAGATGTATTTGTATTTGTATTGTATTTGTTCTAAAATGAATACTGAAGAAACTCTCGCCAAGTAAAAATTTTGACATTGCATTCCCTATAGGTACCAATAACAATAAAAAGTAGACAAGCAGTAACTAAAAGTATATGTTCAATTTTGTAATTTTTGTAAGTAAATTGAAATAATTTGTTAGTGTATTTTTAATGTCTTGTAGTTAAATAAATATTATTGTATTATACTTTTCATTTTTATGATAAATTATATTTTGAAATCGATGTAATCTTATATTATTTGCTCCTCTGATGAACTCACTATTAATATATCACCCGAGTAACGATATACAGACACCTTGTAATCCTGATAATGCTGTCTCAATAAATCTCTGGAGTATTACTGGTAGCTAGAGCAGATAGTCGGGCGTATTAAGGCACTTGCACTCTGCACGGGTCGATTCAACTGGCAGGCTTAAGTGTGTAATCGTAGAAGTGCCATTATACGAGTTATTAATTGCAATCACACACGATGATCTATTTTGCACGACATAGAATTCATTTTAGTCGTTGGTATGCTTGAGTTGTAAAAGAAATATGTCTCTTGATTTTCACATGAGTATGCAGATGGCTAAAAATGCACCTGTCACAAAGCATTAGCTATAATCAAGAGATTGGCGATTTGTCTTGATACCTTGTTGAAATGTATGAGATTAGAAAATTGACGGAAAATAACTTTTCTACTAAAATGTAATGCAAAACAAAGCCACTCTAGAGCTATATGTTCAAGGACAGTTTAATATAAAGCATAATGTAGAATGCAATGTTTACTGATTATATTTTGTTCTCTTGAAGGTAAAACCACGAAATGGTTGAAATTACAAGTAATGTAAATAAACTACTATTTGGGACTTTTAGCGAAGAGTAAGCATCGTTATCTGACGGCGGTTGAATCAAATAAATTTGTTTTAACGGTGGCGTTGGCACTATTTAACTTTCCACGCAACTCCGTCACCTCTAGGTGAGGAAGGTATTGTCTTTGGTCAAAAAATGCGGTGGTGAGTTTTCAATGAATAAGCACGTTTTAGGGTCACTACAATAAGATTTTACTATTTTTACGATGATGTCTGTATGTGTGTGTATGTGTGCGTGTGTGTATGACCGGCGTTTCGGCCGCGTCACCTCCAATACTAGAATTTCAAAAAATACAACTCTTACGTATTCCTCTTTCTGACATCCATATGCTGACTTGATTGAATTTTGGTTATAATTGGTCAACCGGAAGTACCCTCATATGAAGATTTTAATAGTTTTTCTTAAAAAAAAAACACTGTTAAATATTATTTACACATTTAATTTTATTATAAATAATAAAGATTGTTCTATTATCTATACGATCTAATTGTATTTTATTCTTCATATTCAACAGATATAGAGTTAAAGAAATTAAATTTCATAAATCAGCCAGCTATGCTATAATCACGGAAACAGCTACTATAATTAATGTGGCAGAGATGAGAATGTTGGGATGGATGTTGGGGAAGACACGGAAAGATACGGTAAGCAATGAAAGAATAAGGGAAATAACTTGAGTATTAAAAGTTTCTAGAAAGATACAAGAGAGACGATTACATTGGTTTAAACATATCATGAGGAGAGAATTGCGGTAGACTTTAGAGAAAAGCAAGCAAATTAGGACAACGCGCAAAACAGAAATGAATGGAAGAAGAAAATAAAAAATAGCGACCCTAACGAATGAGAAAAGCTAAAAAAGAAGAAGATATCAGTGTCAATTGCAATTTGCATAGTTTCTGTATGAAATAATTTTAGTGGAAATTTAGAATCTTTTGCAAGAAAATTTATGTATGGCATTTATAAATAGTACACAGGATTGATAAATGGTATTGTGCTGGTTACATCAGTTTTTTTTTTAATAACTTTGAAACTGTTCGGAATTTTAAAATTTTAAAAGCACTGAAAACTGCACATTACCCATTTAATCGATCTCGTAGCTCTTATAGTTTTCGAGATCCCAATGGTATACCACTTAATTTGGGACGTCTGTATAAATTTTTCTTTTTCCATGAATAAATTATCGAATTGGTAAGTCTTTAATTAGAATGATATTCGGAAAACAGGAATTTATTATGTAATAAATGGAATTAATATGCTCAGTTCTCATTAATAAATCTGATAATTTATGAGATATATCCAAAATTATATGAAATCTGAACCGAAATTAAATTCCATTTAGACTAATAGCTTTGATCGCAAAGACTGAGTAATAAATCTGTCAATTTTCGGTGGCGATATTACAAAAATAATTGAAAGTGTATGTATGTACAATTGCTTTCCAGGAATCAAATAAACAATTGAAAGAATAGCGCGCTTCTACGAGTGAAAAATAAATTGAAAATAAACATCGGTTTGCTAGAAAGTATGTTTAAAACTATTCATTTTTCTGAGTTATCTCTTTTTACCTCTCGCTAAGAGAGGTATTGCATTCATGCTAAAAATCGCATATCCAGATTTTATTGAATAAGCACGTTTTAAGGTCCCTACAATCCGATTTTAACATTTTTACGATGATGTCTGTGTGTGTGTGTGTGTGTGTGTGTGTGTGTGGATGTGTGTGTGTGTGTGTGTGGATGTGTGTGTGTGTGTGTTTGTGCGTGTGTGTGTGTGTGTGTGGGATGTTGGAAGGACGGTTACTCAAAAACTATAAGACTTAAAATTTGTTTAACAACGTATTTCCCAATCGGACATTCATGGGAAGATCTGAAAAGGTTTTGGTAATAATTGGACAACCGGAAGTAGAAGATTCTTGAAAAAAAATCTTCTAAATATTATTTTTTGAAAATTTTTCGTGGTAATATTAAAGAAAATTAAATTCTCTATCTGATACATTTAAATATTTTATTATATATTCCATAGATTTAGAGATAAAAGAAGTATAATATATAAAATAATCTGTTGTAATAAATTTGACAGCCGAAAGAATGCCATGAAAAATAGTTGATAATTTAAATTATTTGTAACTGACAGATAAATGTCAGTGTCAGAAATAATGAGTAATGAAAGAAAAATGTACTTGGAGAATCCCTTAGTTCTTGATCTGTGACTATTATGGAGATGACAAGTCTAGGTTGAAGGACTTAAATTTGTTTCAAACATTATGGGACAATGTACACCAGTACTATAGACTAGAGTAACTTTGAATTGCGAAAAAGCTATCAAATTCTTCTCAAGTAAGTTGTAAATATTGACAAAATTACACATCGATATAAGAATAATCGGAGTGCTATCTATCCGTCACTTTATTAAAGGGAATTAGTGTTATTTAGATATAACATGTATGAAAAAATAAAATGTAAAAGAAGATATGTAAGAATAGATGCACAATCCATATATACATTTTAGACCGCCCAAAATTAATGTTTTTACTAGAAGAATATGAAGAGAAAGTAAACAACGTTGTTCGAATTGAAAATTGCAGTTACCAGCCTAATATTTATATATGGTAAACTCTACTTTGTAATTTATTGTAACATAATTTATGGTAAAATATCTTCATGTTGAGACATGCTATTATTGAATAATAAAGAAGTTTATACGTCATAGATTTATATGAATATATTATTTGTATTTATAAAAATATTCTTTGCTTTATGCATACAGCCAGGTAAAATATACGGCGAGAGGTTATGTGCTGGCCACATCAGATTTTTTGTATAATGTGTTTTATATGCAATTTGTCCGAATGTTTACTAATTCGATATCATCATTGTAACTCAAGCAATCTTTCTAGGGAATAATAGGGGAATAATTGTAGAAGGAAATAAAAGTTATATTTTTATATTTAATTAGACTAATAGGCCAATTCTGAACAAATGTGTAAATCTTACAGATCTGTAAGATCATTATTGATAGATCAAAAGTGCACGCTCTGCATACCGTCCTAATTCCGCCAAACGATGACGAATGCGTAATGAGTGAATATCTAATTATTGTCCAGTACTGTAAAGCTAAAGTCACTACACTTTGTGTACGGTTCTGGAAAACTAGCCGTCTAAGATGACGGTCTTCTCTCTCTCATTTGTAAGACATTCAGATATGTTCAGAATAAAGTAATTAATTTCCATAAATTTCATTTGTTGTTTAAACCTTACTATAATTTTTATGTTTGTAAAATTTAAATACTTTTTCTGAAATGTATTACTCTTTATAGCATTAAATAAAAAGTCCCACTACCTACTATCAGTTTGAAGATGCAGGGTAGTCTAGGGTTTGCGTTTACGAGGTCTTCGAAGCCTCTATGTTGTTGTTTTTTGTATGTTTGCAGGTGCGAACTTGCCTCATATCTGTTTTTATAATACCTTTCAGATGTTGAAAGCTGCATGTAAGTAACACGCTATAATTGCTTGTTATTTCTCAGTGTCTATGGTACTTTCGTATCTGTAACTTCGCTGTTCGTATTACTTGTACTTCAGTCGTTTATTCTTTAAAAATGTTCGCAGACGTGGTCTAACTGACGAAGATTTACTAAAATACCTTCTTTAGAATCACTCTGATTCAAATGTATTACTAAAATAATTCCAGTCTACTAAAGCAGTGAAGAGAAGGACGCAGGTGAAAGAACTGATGTTGAGCTCTCTGAGAATATATAGAAGATCATATTATGGACGTTTTGTTGAATCATATTTATTCTTTTCCAAAACCGGAAATAAAATTGATTAGCAACTCCTGTTTCTATGTCATTTGAGACGCCTCTGGTTAGGATACAGAGACAAAAGAAAATATAAATATGCATCTAAATAAGTAGTATCCTCATACCAAGTTACAAAATTTTAATTTAACTACTACACGACTTATTAATAAAAATGTGTCAGATGAAGTGCACTTTGAAAGAGCAGTAACTTTGTAACCAAAAGTTTCCATCGTATAACATTTTTGGTGCAATAATAGGCTATTCCACAATATATTTTTTTCCTTGAGTTACATAAAAATACAAGACCACATAAATTATACCCGAAATAAAAACAAACAGTGGTTCACAGGCTTACGAAAAAATGTTGAGAAAATTACAAAATAATGTAGATTTAAATTGTAATATTATATTTCGTTATTAGAGATATAATAGTTGTTTATGCAACAAGAGTGTAAACATGAGCTTTATGACATCAGGTCAAGTATTTCGTGACGAGGCTTGCCTTAAATAATATTCCTGAAGCAAATTATAAATTTTACAGACGAGTAGACGACAATTTGAACACACCAAATACCGAGTTTACATTTGACAGATATCAGAATATTGCAATACTTAATCCGTATCAATGAATGTACAGAAAAAACAAAATTTTCTTATTCATTTTCAATTTTGGTAAGGTAACTTAAATGCCACACGTGTATTGGTGGTAGCTCTGGAATATGTAAAGCAAATAAAATACGAAAATGCAGTGTGTAAAGTACAAACTTTGCACATCGAAGTGCAAAAATAAATTATTGCACATAATTTATTTAACTTTTTTTTTCATTTTACAAAAATGATTACCTTAATCTGTGTAAAAAGCAGACTGGTGCACCCAGCAATGGGGTAATATGCCGTTACGTAAATATATTTTATTTATTTAAAGAAAAATTATTAACCCGAACAGCATTCGATCAGATACGACACACCCGAATAAGTATATTCTTAATTGTGACGAAGCTTCAAAAATTAGTTCATTCTTGGATCCTACGAATTTGCACACATACGCGTGTATATGTCATGCGTCATCACAAGCAAAAAAACCCTTTATTTTTTAGAGAGATTAATTTATAATAAAAAAAAATCATATGGCCAGCACATTACCTTCCGTCAATCCTGTGGATTATGTACATAGGGCGCGAGCAGTCATGTGACTTTGCTGACCTTGGTAATCAGATATGGGTGCCTGTATGAGAATGACAACTATTAATTATGTCCATAACTGGCAAATGTAATAATTTTTCATTCAAAATTTCATTTTTTGATATATAATTCCTTTTCTCGGTAACTGAATTCCACACTCCTGATAACAAATAAATCACATGAAATAAGAAAATCATGAAATTTTGAGTAAATTATGACCATTTGTCAGTTATGGTCATAATTAATAGCTATCATTTTGACACGAGCCCCCATATATTTTTTCCAAGGGCAGCAAAGTCACGTAACTGCTCGCGCCCTATACATAAGTTTTCTTGTAAAAGATCATATATTTCCAATAAAATTATTTAATAAACAAACTATGCAAATTGCACTTGACCTGACATCTACTTTAGCTTGTCCCATTCGTTAGGGGTCGCTATTTTTTTTTCTTCCACTCTTTTCTTTCAAGTCTTCCGCAATACAGTCCTTCCGTCTTATCTTTGGTCTTCCTGTTTCTTTTACCTTTTACTACTAAGCTATTTATTCTTCAAATATATTTTTCATCTCTCCTCATGACATATTCAAACCAATGTAATCGTCTCTCTTGTATCTATCTAGAAACTTCTATCACTCGAGCCATTTCCGTTATCCTTTAATTACTTACTTGTCTTTCCGTGTCTTCCTCGACATCCATTTCAACATCTTCATCTCTGCCACATCCATTATCTTTGCATTGACACTTACATCTGTCAGTTATAATTTTCTTAATATAGTAGCTGTATCCATGGTTATAGCATAGCTGGCTGATTTATAAAATTTAATTCTTTATAATTCTTTAACTCTATATCCATGGAATATGAAATATAAAATGTAATCAAGTCGTATAGATAAGACTATATCATTCATTAAGTTGTAAACCAATAAGAATGCGTGATTTCCCTAAGTTACCACATATTACAGCGGTTATTATTAAGTAACCATAGTGAACGAATATACGAACCTTTGTATATTAGAATATACCTACCTTCGTATATTCACTTATAGGTGCGTTTGGTTATTTTGTTCTTTGTACTCAGAACTGGTAATGTCATTTTTAATTATATTTACGGACATGATCTTTTTCATTCGACCACAGTATCGAGTATATAATTAATCTGTAGTTAGACTTTGAGGAGGAAAATCGTGCGTTGTATAATTTAAATAGAATTTTAATATCACACTGACAGCTTCAAGTACACCGAAACAAATAATTGAACGTATCTATTATTTGACAGCAAGGCATTATGGAAGTAAAAATTTGACAAGTTAACAAATAATTATTTGGATCATAAATCGAGAACTACACTGTTGCTAGTTTATTTGAAATACAACCATTCATTTTGAAATACGAGCATTTCAATGTAATTTTACATACTACTACAACGATATTTAAAAAGATAGGTTATGTAGCATACGGTTTGACGTTTCTGTCAAAATAAAATAGACCACAGGTCTCCGTTAAATTTACTTTTTAATTTATTTTTATTCATGATATAGTCTACCTGTATACAACTCGACAATAGAAAATTCTCGTCATACTCAACGAGTTGCCTATTGGAAATACCACTCGACCTTCGGTCTCGTGGCAACACGTTCCGTATAATTGAGAATTTTCAATCGACTTGTTGTATAATATATGAATATTCTTTAATATGTATAATAACATTAAATGTCAAAAAAATATATTTAACAGGGTTTTTTCAAGAAAAACTGTTAAAATAAGGGTACTTCCTGTTGACCAATTATAATCAAAATCTAATCAAATATGCATATGAATGTAAGGAAGAGGAATACGTTGGAGATATCGCGGCCGAAATTATAGTCACACACCCACGCAGACAGACACACGCACACATATATACACACATACAGGCCCTAAAACATGCGTATTCATTGAAAAATCACTACCGATTTTTTTGACCAAAGCCAATACCTTCCTTATCTAGACTTGACGGGAGGTAAAAATGGAATTTTTCGTATATTTTAACTGTTATATTTCATACTTTGAATAAACTTTCACTATTTTAATTACGTGGAATGGCTTTTTGTTGGCAATCTTAGAAACCCCGTCTTTGCAATAGCAAAATGCACAATACGAATACCAAGAACAGGCGAAACTTCCAACATACAATAAAACAAATTATCAACGCCAAAATCACGTTTCACCATATGAATGACAAAATGACATGAATATTCAAACATTTGAAAATGCCATTCGTTGCCACTGTTACACTATTGTTTCTAATTCATTTTTCGTTTCATTATATGTCATCTGTGTACAAAAAAGGTGTAAGATAAAAGTTTAGTAATTCTTGCACATGAAATTGACGAGATCCTTTTGCCCGGGAATTAGAATGTACATTTATTATTTATAAAATTAAAAATATACTACCAAAAAACTAAGAACATTGTATAAACACCCCTAAAACAGGTTATCATAAACTAATGAAACCATTTTGTAACCCGCCTTAAGAGATAACAAATAATATTTAATGTGAGTCCTTGCCAACCGGGAGGTACAATTAAGCATTGTTCTAAAAAGAATAATAATAAAAGTATTACTTACTTTTTATGCTGATTGGCTGAAATACTTGACTATGGTAGATAATAAAGATGGTTATTTACGAAGGTATAAAATAATAAATATATTTAGTAATAAGATATAAATAATATTACACAACCCAATATAGGGTTTCTGGCTTCACTAGACGATATTTTATACAGTATACAGTTACGACCCACGTACCCACCGTATGGGTCCACGTACCTACTATATCTTTCACGTACCCACTCACGGGTCCAGGTAACAACTAACTACAATATTATGGATAGGTCTTTTACATGACCGTATAGCTAAGCAAACAATGGAGATATAAACTAATTATGAAATAATAATATTACTATTGCTTATCCTGTAATATTTGGAAATACTTGTGCAAACTATTATTACCTCAATTGTGTGGTGACCTTGGTTTGCATACCTCCCTTCTTTAAAAATTTGCTGCCTTTAGAGCACAATTTTTCTTCAAACTACCCTTAAGCCGTTGATCACAAATTTGTCTTTTCATGAAACATTGTACTTCTCTTTTCCACTGATGTCCTTGAACTTGATGGTGTATCCATTTCTTCAGATGAGTTTGGAGGTAAAAGTTTCGCCGTTGACCACATCTATTTTGATTTGAATTGAGTGGTCATGATGCTGGATTACTGACGTCTTCGTCATCCCTTGATTGGATAGAATGGACGATGACTTGGACAATAATTTTGGTTATAGTGTTTCTTGTCCATACATGGCTCGTGATTGATTCCAGGGCTTTTCTCAATCCTTGATAATTTTTTGTAGCCTTCTTAACATAAACAAACAACATTCATATTCACATGTTTCAAACAATATTTTATAATAACAAAAATTCCAGAACTGATTTTCCAGGTGGCATACAAAATGTTCACAACCACGTCTTTCATACTTAACATTCGTAACACATGTCCGTAATTCTTGTCCATGATATGGCCCTTGGTAGTTCCCTTGATGATATAAATTACAATAGCTAATTCTGAACATCTCATAAAATTGCTATCTGAAATTCTAAAGAATATTTATTTAACAAAAATTAAAAATATTAAATAATTCTGAATACGTTATGAATACTTTTTTAAAAAAATTCAAATAAAGATCTAAACTGGAGAATCAATTACACACATATTATATTGCCAGATTTCCACGTCCTAATGCTTGGTCCGTTTGATGGGGTCTTAGGATTGAACAATGACTCCTAATATATGAAACAAGACAGACTTTCTCCTCCTAGGGAAAACGACCCAAGATTTTTCGCGTTCCGACCTATATCCCTGTTTTGAATAACACATTTTATTTTAGTCATTACTTAAATTTAGAAATATAATTAATTATCTGCATAAAGTGCGACAGAATACAGTTGAAAACAAAAAAAAATAGTTACAGTAAAATCTAGTTGCATGCAATCGATAAGATGTACTTTTAAAAATATATTATAAAAAATAACCCCAAAAAATTAACTTACGCCAATTAAATTTTCTTTTTTTAGTGAAGGCTTGTCTGAAGGGCTCTATAGTTCACGAGTTGCAAATTTCTCCTGTAAAATTCTCTTCAGATAAACGTACATGATGATCTTCACTCATTGTATAATATTGTACATACAGCCTGAGTTGTCATCTTTTCGTGAAAATACATCTTCATATTGCATTTCTCCCTTTTAATTCTTCTCACTGTTATATTCACGTTCTCTACTTAAGCCATATACAGCTTGGATTCTTTTTATTTCATTGCTTATTACTTGTTGTACCTTTGAAGCGGTTGTTGCTTGCGCCTTTCTTACAGTTGTCCCAATTTGCTGATTTAAAATGATTGCGAATTCCTCTTGCTTTGCTTTCTGGATCATGATATTTTTCTCCTCTCGTACTGGTGTATTCTTCAAGCGGAATTGTTCCTCTTTGAATTTGTTCCCTTTATTTTCAACGTTTATGCCTTGCTGTTGCATGTTACTTTGAACCTCTATGCTTCCAGTGGCTTGTTGACCCAGTGTTGCAGCTATCCCGACTTTTTCATGCTTTGGAGCGGTCGTTGAATACTGTCCCTTTTGATCCATATTAGCCTGTCGATTCATAGCGCTCTTAACTAATTTTTCCTCGCAATTCCTTCTACAATTGTCACGACTTGCCCTTTTGACATAGTCGATGAATGCTGCTCTTTTTGTTTTGAGCCTATAAATTTCCAGCGCTCTTCCCTTGACAATTCTTGTTTTTTCTTACTACAGCTGGTCCCAACGTGTGCTTTTGACGGCGTCGGCGAATACTGCTCATCTTGAGCCTGTTGATTTCCAGCCCTTCCCTTCTCAGATACACATCATTTGCCAATTTTCAACTCTAGTTGTTTTCCTGTTACCTCATTTTCAGTTTCAGTTATTCCCTCTGTTGCCATAACTCCATGGATTTCCATTTCTCCATGTTCCTGTTTCTTTCTTCTTTATACTGCATCGAAACTTCATCTTCAGGGGTAATCAGCTCCTAAAATGGAGGACGCTGAGCTTCATAATTTGAGCGAATCTTTACTGTACTCCTCAATCTGTCCAACTTTGTGGATTCTTTATCTTGATTGTAACAGTTATTCTCCAAATTTCTCGTTTTTGCTACCATAGTTTAATTCAGTCGACTGAGTACGTGCGTCCAGTGATTTTTGCTTATCTTCCACCTGAGTATTTATTTATTGAAATTCGGACTCTCAACAGGACAAAAGTCCCAATTAAAGAAAGCCTCAAGTACAGAATGAGTACAAAAAACCATGAATTAATTATCAAACATATAAAGACAAATAAAATAAACAATTAAATATACATAAATTAATGCAGATATCTACTTAAACGACATTTAAAGATGAACAATGATGTTGAAAACATATCCGGCAAATTGAATTTAGTATTTAGTTCATTAACTGTATTACGTATTCTAATAACAGGAGAATGAATTTGTTTTACAGCGACTAATGGCAAACAGAGTATGATACCTAGAATTATGGCTACGAACTTTGAAATTAAATTTGGATAGAAGGTATGGTGAGTCTATAGAATTATTAAAGAGTTTATAAAGAAAAGTGAGATCTTTAAGTTCTCTTCTTCTAACCAAATTAAGTAAATTTACTCTATATGCTGGAAACCTGTATCTTAAAAATTTTAGAAATTTATTTTGATTTTTTTCTATTCTTTTTATGTAAATTAAATAACATGGACTCCAACATATAGAGGCAAATTCTAATTGACTTTTAACTAGACTATACTATAAGAATAACAGAGTGGATGGATGCCTGAAATTTCAACTTTGCTCTTATTAGAAAGCCAAGAATCTTGAAAGCTTTTTTAATAATGTTATCTATATGTTGGTTAAACATGAAATTACAATCGAATAGAACACCTAAATCTTTAATGCTGTAAACTTTATTAATTATATTTCCGTCTAAATGGTAATTATAACTGAAATTGTTTTTGTTCCTTGTGAATTTTACATAACTACATTTAGATATGAAAGTATTAATTTATGATTGCTACAATATCCCACGAATGTGTTGAGATCATTCTGCATAGCATGAACTTCATTAGCACTTTCTATTGAATGGTAAATCTTTAAGTCATATAATAAATTTAGCAAATTTAAAACATTCTGAGATATCGTTAACGAAGTATTGAACAGTAAGGGTCCAAGATGAGAACCCTGCACGTTGTTTTCTGTTCGACAGATAGGACATGAACCATTTCAACAAATCTCCATCTACACCTACTTCAGAAATTCTGGAAATGAGTAAATTGTGATGTATTTTATCAAATTCCTTACTGAAATCGGTGTGGATGACATCAACTTCTACTTGATTATCCATGGTCTGTAATATATAATTGGTTTGTTTCTATGGATCGGCCAGAAACTAAACCGTGTTGTTGAGAAATGATGTAATTTTTAAATGCAGCATATAACTCTTTATAGACAATTTTTTCAAAAAAAAACTCGAAAATGCAAAGATTAGAAATTGGTCTAGAATTTTCTATTAAGTTTTTGCTACCGTTTTTATATACAGGTACTACGTAGGCGACTATCCATGCATCAGGGAAATGACATTCATATATAGATTTTCTGTAAATTATAGCTAGGGGAATACATAATGTAGTGGCACATTTTTTAATAAAAATGGCAGGGATATCATCTGAACCCGCACGTTTATTCTCATCAAGATTTAATAAAGCATTTTGGACCATGCCATCGTTAATTTCTGTACAATTTAAGTGAGGTAATGAATTGTTATGAATAAGATCACAAGGACTATTGTTTACATCACTAGAGACAAATACGGATTCAAAATATTTGGAGAACAAAAAGTCTCCAAACCACTATTACTACTAAATTGATTGTAATGCATAATTTTAGGTATATTTACAGATTTTTTATTTGTAGACGAGATATAAGACCAACATTTTGTACAATTTTCAAGAATTTGTCTTTCGATATGAAAAACATAATCATTGAAGCATTTCTGTTTCATAAATTTAAATCGTTTCCTCAACAAAGAGAACTCATTGTACGGAATTTTTGTCTTACAGATTTTAAATTTTTTGTGGGCTTTATTTTTCTCTTTATTTAATTTTATTAGTTCCTGGGTGAACCAAACAGGATATGTTTTAGATCCAATATATTTAGTAGGAACGTATTGGTCAATATATGATCTTATAATTTCATGTAATTTAGATACTGATTCATCCACATTTTGGCCATAAAACATATTAGACCAGTTTATTTGTTTGAAGTGATTGTTATATCATCGTAATTGGCAGATTTATATTTATACATTTTTCTAGAATATTGTTCTAAACTATCATTTATTTTTACATAGAAATATATATCTAATGGGGAATAGTACTATTCATCTATTTTACTTGAGATTGTCACATTCAATGACTTGGAAGTGATCATTATAAATCTAATATTCTATTATTTTTGTTGTTCATGTTGTTAAATTGATTAATATTGCAGTATAAAATAATATCAACAAAATCATTATCTGGTTTATTATTAGAAGTGGAAGGCGACAGGTATGATACATTGTCTTGCAAGTTCCATTTTAAATGTGGCACATTGAAGTCATCTCAAACTAAAAAAATACTATTTGTATTGTTGTCTATAATTGTTGATAATTTATTCAGAAAAGTATTAAGCGCACTAACGTCACCAGGTGGAAAATATACACAACAAATGTACAATGTGAAGTTAGTATTGAGAGTAACACTTATCCAAACGTCTTCATCCTCGGAGTGCCACTCGTTCATTGTAGTATAGGGCAGTCTGTTATGGACATCAATGAACACACCGCCGACATCTGATTTGGTAGAATTAGATGAGGATCTGTCTCTCCGCGCAACATTAAATTCATCAGGGAAAATTTCACTGTCATTTATATTAGAATTTAGATTTGTTTCAGTGAGACAAATAATATCGTAATCACTTTCACAAATATTTAGACTTAATTCATTAGTTTTAGTTCTTAAACCACGCACATTTTGATAATAGATTGACAGTACCATTATTTAATAATAAATTATAAAAAGAGTATTTTATTAAAGGAAATTAAAATTTTAAAATGTCTTCTTCGCGACTAATATGAACGATGCGTGAATTATCATCTTTCCGAGCTAATATTTTACAGTTTTTGGTCCAGATATATTCATATTCTTTATTTCTAAGAGTTTCACGAGAATTTTTATATGAAGCACTATTGTATGGTGAAAGATAGTCAGTGACAAAGATTCTGTTTTCAGCATCATTTGGAAAGAATAATTCAGTTGACAGATTTTTATTTTGTTTAGCTGCAGTAAGAAATTCATCTTTTACAATTCGCGAATTAAATTTGGCAACAATTAAAGCCGGTTTATTATTAGTCATTGTTTTAGGTAATCTGTGCGCAGCGTCCAGATGATCAATTGTCACACCTATACCAAAGCTCTTACTCATGTTTAAAATAATATTGTTTATATTTTCAGAATTTTTCTCCGGGATATTATGTATAACAATATTATTAAGACGCAAATATTGCTCCGTATCATTCATTTTAGTTTCAAGTTTCTTAATAAGTACTTTTTCCGTCTAGCTTCCAGATCTTTCAATTTACATTCAAAATCAGAAATTTTGTCACAGCAGAAACTTATTGAATTAGTAATTATATCAAGCTTATCGTTCATCTGTTGCAATATTTAGCTTTTAAATTTATTTAACAATACTCCGATATAATTTAAATTAGAGGATTGCAATATTTCAGTTGTATCACTATCATCATTAACAATAGAGGTATTAGTTTTTGAATCTTTACGACAATTTTCACATTGCCAAGGGATTTCTTGTGATTCCATAAATTTAAGATTTTCTTCGGTAATATTGATGCATATGGGATGATATTTCACACTGCATTTAAAACATTTGACGCCCGGATTCCTATTGCCGCCTACCGGTCGTTGACACTTTCTACACGACTTCGACATCGTCAGGTGATAGATAATTAAAACCCGAGCGTGTTTAATTAGTAACTTTAATATTTTTGCAATAAATTTATGCACTTTTTATCACAAAAGTTGAAATTCACATACTATACACGATGTTTACACTTTTTCAAATGTACCAATCGATAGCACAAAATTATGCCACGCACTTTTTTCAATTAAGAATAGTTTGAAATGAAAAAATCTCTGCAATTTGCAATAACTATCAGATAAAAAATGTACATGCTTTATTTATAATACACTTCAATGTAATGGTTATCCCTATAAATTTCTTAATTTTATTACATCACGTTTTTCTAAATTAACCTCCTCTCAAATAGTCCCCTCTAATGGAGAGGATGGAGTAACGTCACATCAGGAGAAACCGGTGTATGCTACCATACCTTACGATTCATCCCTAAATAAAATCTTGCAAAATACCCTTAAGGACACGAATATTTGCTAACACTAATAATGTTTGTACTCGATCCCTTTACACACCATTAAAAGACCCCATAGAACCAATGTCAAAAAAGACGTGGTTTACCGTATCAATTTTAATGTTTGAAACAAATGTTATGTTGGACAAACTTCTCAACTCTTATGGAAACGCATTTACCAACATCAGTATCACGGCAATATAAATAACCCCGAGCATAGTGCTTCGACAAAACACATATGCCAAACTGGCCATTTACCAGACTTCAAAAATGTTAAAATATTACAGAATGTTCAGTATAAATATCCAAGATTACTACATGAAACTTGCCATATCACACTTAACAAAAATAATACCCTTAATTTTAAAACAGACTTTAACATTAATGCACAATACATTGACAATTTAAACCTTTAATATCAATTGTTTATTGAAAAATAAAATTTTAAAAATTATTTCCCCCTCTTTCTTTTGCTTTTCGTTCCCCCTAATACATGCGCAAACTTTTTAAATAATGTTGTTTTTTCACACTTGAGTCAATGCTCAACCTGTCGCCCTATAGTTATCATGTTTTTGTTTCATGGCTCTGCTGTGATTCTTGCCAAAATTTGGCCTTGAACTACTAATGTTTCAAGTAGTTCTTCAAAATGTAATTCAATAATATATAAGAGCATTTTCTAAATGTAACATTTAATTTAAAATTTTGTCTTCATTTTGTGGTGTCAAAATTTATTTTATTATAACTACACATTTTTGTAATTTGTTGTAATTTTATATAGCTAATGATGGACAAATTGTAGTCCGAAACGTCCACTTTGTAATAATAAAGTGACTTGTATTTATGGGTCAACTTTTATTGGAACCTACGGCCTTCTACCTATTTCAAACTACAAATTTCGTTCCCAAAATCTAAAATTAAAATAAACGATAGTTTAGAACAAAATTCTAGAAAAATGTATAAATATAAATCTGCCAATTACGATGATATTACAATCACTTCAAACAAATAAACTGGTCTAATATGTTTTGTAGCCTAAATGTGGATAAATCAGTATCTAAATTCTATGAAATTATAAGATCATGTATTGACCAATACGTTCCTACTAAATATATTGGATCTAAAACATATCCTGTTTGGTTCACCCAGAAACTAATAAAATTAATTAAAGAGAAAAATAAAGCCCACAAAAAATTTAAAATCTATAAGACAAAAATTCCGTACAATGAGTTCTCTTTGTTGAGGAAACGATTTAAATTTATGAAACAGAAATGCTTTAATGATTATGTTTTTCATATCGAAAGATAAATTCTTGAAAATTGTACAAAATTTTGGTCTTATATCTCGTCTACAAATAAATAATCTGTAAATATACCTAAAACTATGCATTATAATCAATTTAGTAGTAATAGTGGTTTGGAGGCTTGTAATTTGTTCTCAAAAATTTTGAATCCGTATTTGTTTCTAGTGATGTAAACAATAGTCCTTGTGATCTTATTCATAACAATTCATTACCTCACTTAAATTGTATAGAAATTAACGATGGCATGGTCCAAAATGCTCTATTAAATCTTGATGAGAATAAACGTGCGGGTTCAGATGATATCCCTGCCATTTTTGTAAAAAAAATGTGCCACTACATTATGTATTCCCCTAGCTATAATTTACAGAAAATCTTTATATGAATGTCATTTCCCTGATGCATGTATAGTAGCCTACGTAGTACCTGTCTATAAAAACAGTAGCAAAAACTTAGAAAATTCTAGACCAAATACTAAACTTTGCATTTTCGAGAATTTTTTTGAAAAAATTGTCTATTAAGAGTTATATGCTGCATTTAAAAATTACATCATACCTCAACAACACGGTTTCGTTTCTGGCCGATTCATAGAAACAAACCTATTAGAATATTTCGATTATATATTACAGGCCATGGATAATCAAGTAGAAGTTGATGTCATATACACCGATTTCAGTAAGGCATTTGATAAAATACATCACAATTTACTCATTTCCAGAATTTCTGAAGTAGGTGTAGGTGCAGATTTATTGAAATGGTTCATGTCCTATCTGTCGTACAGAAAACAACGTGTTGTTTTGAATGGATTCAAATCTAATGATGTTCTCGTTACATCAGGTGTACCTCAGGGTTCTCATCTTGGACCCTTATTGTTTAATCTTTTCATTAACTATATCTCAGAATGTTTTAAATTTGCTAAATTTATCATATGACTTAAAGATTTACCATTCAATAGAAAGTGTTAATGAAGTTCATGCTATGCATAATGATCTCGACACATTCGTGGGATATTGTAGCAATCATAAATTAATACTTTCATATCTAAATGTAGTTATGTAAAATTCACAAGGAACAAAAACAATTTCAGTTATAATTACCATTTAGACGGAAATATAATTAATAAAGTTTACAGAATTAAAGATTTAGGTGTTCTATTTGATAGTAAATTCATGTTTGACCAACATATAGATAATATTGTTAAAAAAGCTTTCAAGATGCTTGGCTTTCTAATAAGAGTAAGTTGAAATTTCAGGCATCCATCCACTTTGTTATTCTTATTGTATAGTCTAGTTAGAAGTCAATTAGAATTTGCCTCTATATGTTGGAGTCCATGTTATTTAATTTACATAAAAAGAATAGAAAAAAATCAAAATAAATTTCTAAAATTTTTAAGATACAGGTTTCCAGCATATAGAGAAAATGTACTTAATTTGGATAGAAGAAGAGAAGAAGACCTCACTTTTCTTTATAAACTCTTTAATAATTCTATAGACTCATCATACCTTCTATCCAAATTTGATTTTAATGTTCGTAGCCATAAATCTAGGTATCATACTCTGTTTGCCATTAGTCGCTGTAAAACAAATTCATTTCTTACTTCCCCTGTTATTAGAATAAGTAATACATTTAATGAACTAAATACTTAATTCAATTTGCCGGATATGTTTTCAACATCATTGTTCATCTTCAAACGTTGCTTAAGTAGATTTCTACATTAATGTATCTATATTTAATGGTTTATTTTATTTGTCTTTGTATGTACGATAATTAATTCATGGTTTTTGTACTCATTCTGTACTTGAGGCTTTCTTTAATTGGGACTTTTGTCCTGTTGCGAGTCTGAATTTCAATAAATAAATAAATAAATAACAATTCGATCCCTTGGTATAGATGTTGATTTAACACATGATTGTGGAACATATCGGCTTGTTGTGTCTTCTGCTCCGCTTGTGGAAATTGGACTGTATCTATGATTATATGAATAACTGTCCATATCTTCTTTTCTTTTTTCAGAGCTATGTGATAATAGATTTCTAAATCTACGAAACATATTAAATTTTCTGCTGTCATTTTGATAATGTAATGTCACTCGGGAATCTTTTCGCAATCATGTTGTAAGTGATACGTGCTATCGCATTTAAAACATTTCCTATTAACCATTTTCGTTTCATGTAGTGTTGTTACTGGTTCATTTGTAAAATTTGGAATATTATTTCTATCAAGTCTGGATTCTTCACGTGCTATTATTATTACGGCCTCTCTATAGGTTACATTTTCTTGTGTATCTGTTCTCATTTACACGAGTTTTAATGTCTTGTCTAAGTCCCCATAAGAAATTTTCAATTGATAGCTCTGTCGCTAATTTCTCTTCAAATTTTTCTATTTGAATTAATTTTCTGATAAAAACTCAGTTCGTCTATAAAAATTTAGAATTGTTTCGCCAACATTCTGTCTCACTGTATATATTTTACAAAAAAATTGACTAGGAGTGGGCTTTCTTAAAAAAATATCAAAATATATCCTTTGAAATTCTTTAAATTTAATTGTTTTACTTTGCAATTTTGGCGTTCCTTCATAAAATGTAATAGTTTTCCCATCTAAAGTTAATTTAGCAGGATTTACTGTGTCTTGGTCTGTTAATTTCGCAATATGTGCACAAATATTGATTTTACGAAATAGCTTTAATACATTTTCTTCAGTGCATTCTTTAAATAAAGTAAATTTAAATGCTAAACTGCATATTATATCCAGGGTATTGCACTCACCAGAACTACCCATACGCTTACTAACAAAAGGCATTTTTATTTGAGGCTTACAAAATTAATATAGATACAAAATTGTGCTCAATACCCCGAAACTGCTGTAACCAATTTGTTGACTAGCGAAAAAAAAATATATTCCACCGTTTTGCAATCAGGGGAACAATATCCTAACGGCTACCAACAATTTGTAACCACTTCTAAAGCAGGTTATTGCAAACTAATGCAACCATAATAAAAATTACACAGTACGTCTAGTTTCATTAGGATTTGCTTTTTGCAGTATGCACTTGTATTATAATGCAACTACTTTGTAACTCGCCTTAAGAGATGAGTTAACAAATAATATGTAATGTGAGTCCTTGTCAGCCGGGAGGTACAATTAAGTATTGTTCTAAATAATAAGTATATTAATAAAAGTATTACTTCATCATCAAGCTGATTGGCTGAAATACTTGACTGTGGTAGTTAATAAAAATGATTGTTTACGAAGGTATAAATTAATAAATATATTTAGTATTAATATATAAATAATACACTACTCATTATAGGGTTTCCGTCTTCACTAGACCATTGTTTATACAGTATACAGTTACGACCCACGTACCCACTAAATGGGTCCACGAACCTACTATATCTTTCACGTAGCCACTGACGGGTCCACGTACGCATTCACAGGTCCACGTACCGACAAACTCCAATGTTATGGATAGGTCTTTAATATTACCGTAAAGCTAAGTCAGCAAACAATTGAGATATGAACTAATTATGAAACAATAATATTACTATTTCCTGATTGGCACACCCAACAATGGGTAATATGCCGTGATGAAATATTTATTTATTTATTTTTATTTTACTATTTCCTATCCTGCAATATTTGGAAATACTTATACAAACTATTATGACCTCGGTTTACAATTGTTAATATTTATATTAATGTAAATTGTGATGTGAAAATATTAATACGATTCAAACATAATAATGTTATGTGAAATGTTCGTAAGTCTGATTTCGGACTCGGAATCGAGAATCGGTTAGTTATAATTACGTTCAAGTAACCAAGTATCCGGATAATTCTTGAACACAAATCGATTCATACTACTGGAAAAAAACCTATTGTGGCCAGCACAATACCTCTCGCCATTTTCATTTTATGTTGCATAGGGCGCGAGCAGTCATGTGACTTTGTTGGCTTTGGCAAACAGATATGGAGGCCCGTGTTAGAATGACATCAAGCAATAATGTACATAGGTATCAAGTATCATAATTTTTCATTTCAAACATCACGATTTTTCAAATCCATGTGAATTATTTTCCTCGACAAGTATATTCCATACTATTGATAACAAATAAGCATCAGAATATTTTGAAATTTTGAATGAAAAATTATGACAATTGTGACATCTATGTAAATAACTACTAGCAGTCAACAAAGTCACATGACTGCTCGCGCCCAATAAGTAAGAACTTAACATTTCTTGTACACACAAATAATTGAAATTGTATCTCTTCTTTCGTTCTATGAGGAATTTTGTCCTTCTCTTCTAATATGTTCAAAATTCTTCAAATTCATTGACATTATTAGCGGTATTTCTTAAGGATATAAGTAATTTTAAAATACCTGTAATTTAAATACATATTTAATTAATAACACAATATTATATATTAAATGTACTCGTACTTCCCAGAAAAATCTGATTTTTGACACTGACATTTTGCATTTATCTGTCAATTATAAACATTTAAATATCTCAATTGTTTTTTAGGCAACGAGATTATTTTTTTACAACAGATTATTCTATATTATTATATACTATATCTCCAAACCTATACGAGATATAATTAAAAATTTAATTGTGTCAGATTGAGAATTTAATTTTCTTTAATATTTCCAAGAAAAATTTTCAAAAAATAGTATTTAGAAGTTTTTTTTTCAAGAATCTGCTACTTCCGGTTGTCCAATTGTTACCAAAACCTTTTCAGATCTTCCCATGAATGTCCGATTGGGAAATACGTAGTAAATATTAAGTCTTATAGTTTTTGACACATACATCCACACACACACACACACACACACACACACACACGCGCACACACAGACACCATCGCAAAAATGTTAAAACCGGATTGTAGGGACCTTAAAACGTATTTATTCATTGAAATCTGAATATGTGATTTTTAGCATGAATCCGATACCTCTCTTAGCGAGAGGTAAAAATGGATGTTCTCAGTGTATGAGAGAATGGTAATTGCCTATTTATCTCATAATAATATTGAATCAGTAAATTCATTATTATCTATTCTTAAATATAAATAAAAATAAAATGAAAAATTATATTATTGAATAATTAGTGAAAAATCTGCGTAGTCTCAGAGCTGAAATTTTGTAAAATACCACATTAGTAAAGTTAATTAAGAGCAAATGTATACTGTCATAGGAAATTATGTCAATTGTAATTTAAAAATATATTTCGAAAAGGACCACAAATTGGATTCTATAACCAAATTTCAAATGTTTTCTTTCTCTCTGAATTTACAAATTGAACTTATATTATCAACATCAAGAGCAAATGTAATGTGATTTGCTGTTTATTAATGAATGATATATTGTGTTTGTGATATAATTCAATTAAAAGACTTGATTTGTGGTGTTTGCATAATTGCAATAGTAAATGTGAGTGAAAATGTAATATCTATCATAGTATTTTACAATTTTACTGGAAGACACTCAGTAATGTTTAATATCCTCATTAGTAATAAATTGTTATGTACAAGATCCTTATTCAACGAGAAAATTAAAGCTCTTTTCGAAATGTTCACTATTTAAAACTGAAATCAGCTAACACATTGTGTCGTCTTAAATTAAATGAAAATAGATGTTGTCGACCCCGGTAGTCCAATTATAGCAAAGATTGTTAATCATGAGCACGCTAGGGGTTCCGGATTCAAATCCCGAATGTTTGCATATGTCCACCCACATTGTAATTGGGATTTTATCCTGTTCAGGGGTATGAAAAATAATATTTGCTCTAAAATAGCTGTTATACAAAAGAAAGATAAAATGAAAAACAAAAGGATATTAAAACCTTGATGAATCTGGTTTATTTTATAAAAAAAGAGCTTTGTACTTACCGTACCCTTCTTAAAGAAAAGCTATTGTATTGTCATTTTCATGATTGTTCACCAAACAGATTAATTTATAACGGCCAATGCAAAATTAAACCATATATTAGGGGAGTCATTTTCAGTAAAAAAATTTCAGATGAAGGTATGTCCGGAAACGTTTCATTATAAAGTTACAACCCCTTGCACCTCATCAAACACATTTTTAAATTAAAATACCTCGTAAACTACTTCGTAAATTTTAGTAAGGGGACTTTTTTGTGTGTTTTTGTATAGTACAAGGATGTAATATTTTATAAGTAAAAATTATAAAAAAAAAATCTGATGTGGCACCACACGACTTCCTTGTACGATTATTAAACTATACATATTTTTTTAATAATTAAATTACAAAATATTGACAGGCTTAAGCCAAGCTCGAGAAATATTTTGATATAGAACAAAAAATAATTCATTTACTACTATCATTCTTAAATTAACATTAATCTAACCCGGTTCTTTTTATACCAAGAAATATTTGATTACAACAATAAATATGACTAATTTCACAATAAAAATATAATATTTGTTATTGTACGAATCATACGTATTTAACGTAATTTGACATGAACATTTTTTTTTGTCCTAATCCATAGCAAGCTTTATTACAAAAACAAAAAAAAAGTATATAATTTTTAAATTTACATATCTCGCTTATACAAAGGGCTAATTTAATAATACTTGATGTACTAGACGCAGAAATTAATTCTCTAAAACTTTTATTTAAAGCATTTATTTCTAAAATCAAAATATAATTATTTTATTGAAGAAAAACTGTTAACAACTTCAAGTAATGTACCACTTCCGGTTAGCCTATTTTAACCAAAATCTATTATTTCGATTGACATAAAAGTCTTGTATACCAAATTTGAAAAGTTTTGGATTATATTTTAAAACAGTTTTTCATTAAAATCTATTATAGGCTTCATGTAAAGTGCCACTTCTGAAAATTGTGTAATAACCAGAAAGGGAGGTGCACAACTAGATGTTATAGCAGTCTTAAATACAAAATTTCAACTTTCTACGGCTTATCTTTTTTGAGTTATGCGAGATACGTTCGGACGTACGTACAGACGTCACGACGAAATTAGTCAAAATGGATTCAGGGATGATCAAAATGGATATTTCCGCTGAAATCTGAAAACCGAAATTTTTCGCGATTACAATACTTCCTTTACTTACGTACAAGGAAGTTAAAACGTTGGAAAACCTTCATTATTTCCCCATATGAGACACCTCTGGTTGAGATATGGAAATAAAAATAAGTATAAACATGTAAATTTTACTGCAACTACCTTAAACTAATGTTAATAAAAATGTGTCCGATGAGATGCACTTTCAAAGGGCTGTAACTCTGTTACGAAATGTTTCCGGACATATCCTATTAAACATTTTTTATCCAAAATAACTCCCCCAATATATAGTTTAATTTGTTTCACCCGTTATAAATCACTCTATTTACAAAGCTGTCACAAAATAGATTTTTCATATTTAAAAATTACTGGTTATGCTTACATAATTAATTATATTTCATTCATTCCGTTCCGTTTCATTTAAATTAAAATAAAACAATTGTCGTTGAAACTTGACAGGTCGAATGATACACGTGCCGCAAATACGGTTCCACGTAAACAAGGCTTCACAAACAGCCTTTCAATTAGACACTAGTCCACAAACGCAAACATAAAACAAAAAAAGAAGTTAAATATCCAGTGAGCTCTTTAACTTTTAAACTAGAAATCCATATTAGGTGACCTTTATTCACATTTTTCCTTGCATTTTTATATGTAGTTTTGTCTTGGGTAGCTGAATAATTATTGATACCTATATAAATTACTGGTAATGTTTAATTTGTAATTTTGTGTTTTATTTTAATGAAATTTTTTTAGAATGGTAAATGAAAACATAAGTTACATACAACCGGCACAAATCGTGTGGACGAAGAATATGTGCTTGAATAGCTTTCTATAACGAGTATTTTATACTATTTTCTCAGTTTCGGCTTAAATATACATTCTTTATTTATAAAAATAGTTCACAATTTCCAAGACTACGTATTTATGAGTATATCATGAATCTTTGCATTGAGACTAGTAGTAACGCTGAAGTCTATATGAAATAGTTTCAAGAACTGTAAAATTATAAAAAATCCTCACAAATATACAGCGTGAAATGTAGCATATATGCATACAAAGAACGTTTGAAAAATGTGTGCACTAAATTATTGGGGACCCGGGTTTGAACCCGACCGACGCCAAATATTTCGATATTTTTATGGCACAAAATTGACCCCTGTACTATTATTTTTTGATATTTCTTCGTTATGTAGTTCATTTGTTATTATGAATTTCTTAGTAAAACAAGTTATTTTAGATATAAGAAAATAATATACTATCGTAACCTAGGCAATAGTCGTATTAATAGTTGTTTATTGCATAGCCTACTTCAATATTGTAAAATTATTACTGATTTTTAATATCATTTTTCTCGAAATAATTGTTATACAACCCCATATCATATTTATATCGTTGAAATCAGAAAAAAATTCTCTATCTAATGGACAAAAAATTTATATAGGTTGCCATTTAAAAAAATATAATTTTATTCTACCGTTTGAGAACCACTGGTTGAATTTTTTATTTATTATTCCTCATAAATTAAGCCCTTTTTCCTGGTAATTTTTTGTATATAACATTTTTCTCTAAAGTCATTAGTTCGCCCAAAAAAGCGCTGGTTGTTTTAAAGGAAACACCCTGTATATATATATATATATATATATATATATATATATATATATATATATATATATATATATGAATTTAATTTTTAATTTTAATTTTTTTTCTTCGTATGTTATAATTGTTTGTTTTATAGTTTTATTCTATTACATTTCTTAAGTTCAACTACTGTATAAATAACATATTTTACTCTTTTTGAGTGGTACAATATGTCAACTTCTTCGGCAACCTTGCTTAAAGCGATTAAGCGACTACTAAACACAATATCTTCAATTTTGCCACATTTTCATTGGTGGTATAATATGCTACAACATTTGCACAACTTTCTTGCGCTTTATACAATTTGTGAAGCAAAATTTAATGCGGATACTTTGTTCCGGCATTTTAAATTTAAAAAATTATCGATCGTATCAAAATGATTCGTCAATATACAAATAATTGTTAAGCAAAAGCGACGTGCGCATTATAAATGAAACCTGACATACACTTTTCAGGCGGCGGTAAAAAAAATGAGCTCAATCGAAAACGAATAACGCACGAAATCCAAAAATTCTTGTTACTTTTCTATTTTCCGGCCAATACAATACAAATAAAATATAAATTTTATTTTATATGAAAGAAAAAACTTAAAGAAAACTTGGTATTCGTATCTCATTAAATATATTTTTATTAAAACAGATGTTATAAGCAGTGTTTAAACGATCTTAAATTTTAGACCGCGCGAATAAACTCGTCACAAAAGTTGGCGCGATTAGCATAAGAGTGAAGCTCATTCTAGCATCAATAACCGAGCTAGAATATGTAATTCTTATTCCGAAACAAAGAAAGTTAAACAAGTTATATAATCCGATTGAATTAATTAAAACTAATATAACTTCACGAAAGTTTATTGTTTGAGATGTTCTATGAAAATATGTACCTACTATAATAAAATTAATATTTTAAATAACTCAGTTACTTCTAAAATAAAACAAAGTTGCAGCCGTCGTCGAAGAGACTCACGCACTTGATCGTAAACACCTAGAGTCCTTAGTTGTTAAATCTGATGTGGCCAGCACAATACCTTCCGTCAATCCTGTGTATTATGTACAAATTCCATACATAAATTTTCTAAAAACCAATGAGTATTGGACCTAAGTGTATTAGAATTTTTTTCTTGTTTTCATCTCTACTATCACCTGCTAAAGTGTGTAAAGTTTTTTTATTAACACCCTGTATATATAAAGAAGTAAATTTTTTATTTTGATATTTTTTATTAGTAAAATAAATGTAATTTTGGTAATTTAAATTAGTGTGTCAGTGTATCAGTTTATACAAATAACGAGTTTTCTAATAAATATAAAATCATTGTGGTCAGTGCAGCAATAAATCAGGAAATATAAAAAATAATTTGAAGTATTTTATTCAAGGTTAAGTGTAGATCACCAACGGAGTTAATTAAATAACTAAAAGTGTTTAAGTAAATAAAATCAGTATTGCCAAATATATTGAAATTAAAAACAAACTTTTTACTTTTTATTATATCAATTTGTATTGATAGGCAAAAAGCAAACTATAGCAAACCGTGGTTCGATAATAAATGTAAAATGATGAATCAAGAAGTTAAATATCTCCATAAAATCTGTAGAAAAAATAATTTTAATGGTAAAGACTCCGTGCAATATCTTCTTTATAAAAGAACTTAAAACAAATAAATCGAAAAAGCATATAATAACGCGTTAAAAGAAAAATTGAACAATATTAACAATCAGAGTTTGGGACCACTATAAACGAATTAATCAATAAACAATTCAGAGTTAATCCAATAAAACTGGAACTATGGGAACACTTCAAGACATGGTATGGAGCCAAAATAACTAATTATACATCTATTATTGACGTATAACACCCATTGCACGACTCAGATATTTCGATTGAAGAACTTAAAGTAGCACGGAACGACTGGAAAAGCAACAAAAGCCCTGGTATTGATGCCATTACAAAAGAACACTTAAATCTATTGCCTCAAGATTGGAAATTTTATCCATTAGATATGTTTAATAAATTTTGATCAGATGAAGAAATATCAAAAACTAGCAAATATAAAACAAAAACTACTGAAAAAGAGATTAAAATGAAACAAATAATTACAGAGCATTGGCGTTGTACAGTAGCACATTGAAACACATCACATATATTTCTAATTCCAGGGTACAAATAAACAGAAAGCTATTGTATACTATCGAAAGCCCAATCATGTTTTTGGAAAAGCAGATCCACGGTAGATAACCTTTTTGTCATTAATGCTTTAGTAGAAACTCAATTAACATCAAATAAGGAAAACTTCTATGAGATATTTGTAGACTATGAAAAAGATTTTGATTCGGTGTGCCACGAAATTCTTTGGCAAAATTTATTTTGATATAGGAATCAATGAAAACCTCAGTTGTTTACTAAAAAAAACATTTACGAGCAAGCCCAAATGATTCTAGAAATAAGAAATGAAACATCACCAAGCATCCAAATTTCGAAAGGCGTACTACAGGGAGAATGTACGAGTCCTTTCTTATTTTCACTGTATATTTTAGACAGAAAAATATTTTCGAACAGAAAGATTGGAAAAATTTATGTCAATCATAAAAACGATATGGTTATTATCATCTGGGTTTAAACGTGGGAATGCCGAACACAAATGAATACGAGAATTTACAATAATATTTAGAATGTTTGACAATTAATAAACAACTAATATAACTAACTAACATTAACTAATTGATTTACCATTGCAGCAGCGTAAGAAACAATGCAAGAGGATCTTATTAAGTAAATTTCACAGGTTTTCGTAGAATCCGGCCCTGGCAAGGGAGATCGAAACATATGGATAATAGGTAAAACACAAACAATAAACAAAATAATCAAAGCATTGTTTAACAGGTGTATCTCTGATTTAAACATTGTCATTTAGGGGCGAATAACAACAATTTCGATAAACCAAGAGTTAGATGAAGATTAAGAAGTGGGAGTTAAAAGTAACATTGTCGCAGGCTATCTCTATCGCACTCACCAGGTCGAGATCTAAGGGCATCCTTGTTTAAGTAGGGGTGAAATCTATCACTACCTCGTGGCATCTTTGTCGTACACTCAGAGTACAGATATTTGTGTCTTTATCTAATATATAGGGCATATGTGACTTTTTGAATGCAACTAATTAGCAAATCAACAAGAGAGAATTCCTTTCACAGCCAGGCACAGGGAACCAAAGATGGCTACTTGAGATGAGTTCGAACAAATCAGGGTCAACAATTATAAGCTGTCTCCGTCTAACATACAATCTTCATATGCAGAAAATTCCCCACTGCGCCAGGACATCAGCCAATGATGCGCATATCATTAAGATGATATTCTCAGAAAATTCTGTCTGTTGCAGTTGCACCTATAGACATCTAATCTTCCATAATTTCCACCCCCAATCTCTATGGTAGCTTGAGCTGCATTACGATCGCTGGTGGTATATGTTGGTATTGCTGTAAAGTCATTGGGTAAAGCCCTTTATCTTCGTCATATGTGTATTAATAAGGTCAGTAGTAACGAGATAACAGGTGTGTACGTCCCCTCACGGGTTCAACTGCAACTTCCAACAACGTTACTTACTCCCCATAGGGTTGCGACGAGATAACAGGTGTGCACGTCCCCTCACGGGTTCAGCTGCAATTTTCAACAACGTCGTTATTTATACAGCTATTTGGTTTTAATACATACCACTATACTATATCATGTATGAAATTTATATCGAACATCTCGTATGTTTGTGCACCCATGTGTATATGGACACATTGGTCCCGTCATCCACCTGGAAGACCCCGTCAGCGGCCGTAATCTCGGCTAACCGCGTCCCACGTCCTACGGCCGGTGTACCGCTCCGCCAGTGACCGGTCCATGCCGTGGCCCATATCCACAGCTGTCCTGAGACGCTGCCTGCGCTGCGGCCGGTACGAGTCTGTAAAATTATGAAGAAAACCCAAACGACTCTCTTGCTCTTATAAGGGATTTTCCACCGCCATTGGAATAAGTAACTTCTATATAAGAAGGATTTTTAATTTCTTGTATTAGTACAACTGATGATGAGCACATAGTAGTCGAAATTCGAAATATACGTTTTCAATCAAGTATTTAGTGAAGTAATAAAGGTTTTACAATTTATTATTTTACATAGTTCTTCACGATACTCAACCCGTTTTATTTGTATAGATATGTGATAGAACGGTTTCGTCACAAGAATGAAAATAACAACAACCGAGAAATAATAATATTTTAATCGATAGCGCCGCCACCAGGTTATTTTCTACGATTCTACGGGTAAATAACTAAACCTAATTTTGAATTTGGGGTAAAAGATTATACAATAATTTAATGGATTCGGAAGGCAAGACGAAATAATCAAAGGCATTAATGGCTGAGTTAATTATACTATAAATGAATAAAGGAAATAAAAAATGTTACAAAAAATATAGATATACAATGAAAACATTTAAAATGCCAAGATCAGAAACATGCATTACAGTTTAGAAAATTAGCTGCAGAGCGGATCAATTACATGTTAAATAATTCTTATTATTAAAAACTTTCATGGTTACAACTATTGACGCTATATACACTTGGCTTGTTCCTCTCAAGCCAGAGAACAACTTACATCTTATTACTTATAACTTCATACTTCTTCTCCTTGCTACTAACTTTAACTATTCGTCAACAACTGACTTCTAGCTTTAATATTTTCGATATTTATGTTTTCCGCTATTCAGAAGACATCACAAGTTTTGCAGCCGATTGGAAGTCGAAGTTCGGGTTCTCATAGACCAATCATAAACTCACTAGAAATGACGTCAAGGGCAAATATCCCTTGAGAAAATCAAACGTCTTTATCTACTCGTACTCCAAAACATCGTCAACAATCTATGAATCATGGCTACAGAACTTGAAATGCAAATGAAAAACAGATAACATCTTCAAATATGTTTATCATCGGAAAATGCCGCTTGATACAGTAAAATTAACTATATTCCGTTTGTCACAGATATAATGAGTCCATTACCGAAATCGTGCGGGAGAGTTGTTCATTTATTAGTCGTAACAAGTGACTTTTCAAAATTATTAAAATTATTCACTGTAAAAAGCGCAAATACAAGTATCATTAAAAGGATTAAAGATGTCATATCGAAAATGGGAAACCGAGGGCTATTGTCCGATAACGGTATACAATTCTCATCGAATAAGTGGGTAAACTATCTGAGAGAAAATGATGTCATCCTGAAACACACTTCAGTGTATTATCCGCAAGGAAATATGACTGAAAGGGCAAATAAAAAGATAGGGCGGTTGTTAAGGATCTTATGTCACGAGAAGCATACATATCATTAATGAACCGTCGAGGTTATATAAAAACGCTGTACACGATAGTTCTGGTTTCACTCCAAAGAAAGTACATGGTGGAATTTCGCGAAAGGAACCGTTATTCAATTTTTTTCTATATTTTTCAGGACGAGCTTCAGCGTAAAACTGCGCACCGTAAAACGGGGTGGATAGCAACACTTTTACACATAAACGGTCTTATAATTGTTGGTGAAATAGCGAAACTACTGTTTCAAATAATATAAAATATGGGTCTTGGTCTATACTTTACTTTTTCGTGGGTTGTCTGATTTTTTAAAAAATGCAGATGACTTTTTTTAAAAAAAAACCTTTCTGTTTCTATTCACCTGCCTTTGTGGAGAATAGAAACACTAACTGATTTCCAGCGATATTTCTGTTATTCTATACAGGAGATGAATGGAAACAGTAGATATAAGATATATAGATATATTTACAATAGAAAAATTACATTAAAAACTGTGTTTTTTTACAAAGGAAACAAATATATTTATAAAATAAAGCATGTATGAGTATATACAGCGTATTCTAAATTAAATTAATAAATCAAAACGTATTTCACATAGAAAAAGAGATATTGATAATAAAAACGAATTAATTAATAACAAAATCGAACTTTTTGAGGCCTCGTCGGTAAATTTCAGGTGGATTCAGTTTTTCAACAACTTGATTTAAAATTAAAATTAAATTCCGTTATGTCAGGAATATCTGGCAGTCCATAAAGTCCCGAGGAACTTTTTTGGGGATAAAATTGGCCTTCAAAATTTAAATCTTCAGTGAGTGCTGTCACTTGTCCTATAAAAGGTTTGTTCTTCGAAGCTGAACCCTTCGTTGTGCATATTGGAAAATTAACTACTAGCCAATTCCCCTCTTGGACGTCTTTTTATTTATTTTTAATGGGTAAGTTGCTGGGATGGTTTCTGAAAGTGGGGTTATTTCTGTTTCTGAAACTTCAGATTGTTCTGTGACTACGGGAAACAGTGTTTTTTTTTTGTTTCTATACAGCCCTTAATTTAAAAACTTTGAGGTTTTTTTTTTAAATACTGGAAATATGGGAGAACAATTAAGTAAAACAAAAAATTAATTTACATGAATTAAAACAATACATAACACAGTAACTTACTTGTAAGTACTGCGAAATTACGTCTAATACGAAGTTTCCAGAAACAAAGTTTTTCACAAAACACATATGAGCCGAAAACTTGAGTTCCCCGTTATCAGTCACCTGGTAGACAACGTCAGTGCTGCCAACTTAAAACCAAATTATTTACCTTCCTTTAACCTTCGACAACATAGAAAATACAACCATAAATCCTATATTATATATTGTAAACTTAGAATATTTCTTTTCTTATTTATGGAAGTTTTGTTACTCTTCACCCCGGTGTTGCTATCCACCCCGTTTTACGGCACCAAGCAACTCCAGTGACAGGCCATGTTTACTGACCGATACGTGTAACCCATGTTTTTTTAATTTTAGTTATATTAATATAATAGTTAATTGGTTCTTTTAATATAAAAATTCTGTTTTACGTCAACTGCTGTAAATAAAGATTTTCAATAGTATAATATAATTATAAAAGAGCTCGAACAGTTTTATGCCATAATACACTTTTCTTCATATTCTATTCCCTGAACTTGATTGTATCCTCTTGGTACAAGTCTTGCTTGGTAGATTTGTACGGTTTGGTTTTAATTTAAAAACCCATTTTATATACAAAATCTTCTTGCCTAATGGCAATGAAACTACCTTCCAAACATAATTATTTTTAAGAAAATTAATTTCTTCTTCCATTGCTGATTTCCATTTTCAAGAATCTGTTGATTTAACTGCTCCTTCATATGAAGTTGGCTCAGCATTGGAAGCGAAGTACAATTCATACTCTTGTAAATAATCTGGATATTTTCTCGTCCTGAGTTTTTCAGTCAGTGTTTTTCCACTTGATGACGGTCCTGTTCAATTTATTATATAACATGCTGTATTTACAGATTCAGTCCACAGTCTGTTTAGGTAATCTTAACAATGACTTATGGATCTTGTATTTTCTACGAGAGTACGATTCTCCCGTTCCACGCCGTTTTTTGTTCATGAGTGTACGGTATTGTTGCCTTTTAAATTGAGAACTTTTTATACTTCGTAATCGAATTCCTTTCACTTATCCGAACGAAACCAGAACATATATTCTAATATTGTCTGGCTCATTAAAAAAAAAATCTAGGCATTTAGCAACTTTTTAAAAATAACAAGACGGAATTTTGAAAACTTGTTTTTGAAAACTAGAAAGTAGCTTGAACCTCTTACTAATTTCGACTGCATCGTTCCGCAAATATCACCGCTTATAAGTTCTCTAAGACTCTTTGATTTATAATCCTCTCTTGCTTTGAATAACTTTCGATGTAATTTTACTTCGACACAGGCACAGTCTTTGCGCAAAAAAATCAGTTTCTAAGAATTTGAACTTTATCGAGGATTTGCGACATATTTTTGCAACATGTCCTTTATCTTTATGTGCTAATCTTTCATTCACTGTTGAAGAATTAAAACTGATTCATATATACAGGGTGTATCACGGAAAGTGAAACATAGGCGTTTAACATGGGAAATCAATTTTTTCCGTGTGCATTGTTCTCCTAATTATTTTAGACAAAATCTTCAAACGGATACTATGAAGCAAGAATTTCTACATCCGAATCAATAAAAAAAACCATTTTGGCTACTTTATAACTGCAGAAATAAAATTTGAAAATTCACGAAGTTACAATTTAATAGTATTAGCCATGGAATTAGAAACAAGAGATGTACAAAAGCTTAACGTTTTATTACATCAGTGTCAGAATAATGATTGTCAAAATAAATATTTTACGTAGTAAATAGAAATTTAATAATAATAATAATAATAATAATAATAATAATAATAATAATAATAATAATATTAAAGCAAAAGGTTTAATTTGATTTATTGTTTAAGATTAATAAAATAAAGTAACACTAACAATTAATTAATGTAACAAATTAATTTCAATATAAACAACAACAAACTAAAATTATTCTTAAATTATAATAGATGTTGAAACAATCCTCCGTTTTGTGCTAAACAATAACCCAATCTATTGTACAAACTTTGCCGAACATTACCTGTCTATTATTTATTTTTTGACATTCTTGTGTTATAGCATTTTCTTCTACAGTTTAGTGTTTTTTTATAAACATTAGTTTTTAAATGACCCCATAAAAAATCGCACGGAGTTAAGTCAGGCATCCGTGCTAGCCATTTAATTGGTCCACTTCATCCTATCCAGCTTTCAGAAAATGTTTGGTTCAGATATTCCACAATTTCTCTTGTACATGATGGCTGCCCTAGCCATCATGTTGGAACCACACATTTTCTTTATTTGTTTCGGCAATTTCTGGCCCAACAACATTCATTAATAAATTCAAATATGACTCCGAATTTATTCTTTTAATGAAGAACGGGCCAATGATTTTATCTCCCAAAATTCCTGCCCATACATTTACATAAATAAAATAAATAAATAAATATTTCATCACGGCATATTACCCATTGCTGGGTGTGCCAATCTGCTTTGTCGATATTGTGTCTGAGATTCTATAATATTATGTGGATTATTGTGGGACCAATATCGGTAATTATGACCGTTGGGTTCGCCATTCATGGTAAATGTGCATTCATCTGTGAATAAAATATTGCTTAAAAAGTCTCTATCAAAATTTCACCTCTCCATCATTATTTCACAGTATGATGCACGCAATTCAAAATCTTGTTCCAAAATATGTTGATGATTTGGAAATTTGAAAGGAATGTATTTATGTTTTTTAAGAATTCTATGAACTGTCGTAAAATGAATATTCAGTTCCCTGGAAATTTCACTCACACTCATTGTTTGCTCCAGTTCTATTAAAACAAGAACATTTTCTTCATTTTCATTGTAGTTTTCGTTATTTTCTTCCTCTTTTTTGAAATTAAGTGTACATGTCTTCTCAAACTTGGCAATAAATCGTTGAAAAGTAGAAAACCCCGGGATATAGTGATTTTGCCAGATAGCACTATTATATTCTCGAATTTGCCGTAAACTATGAAACTGTTTCCCCATGTTAAACGCCAATGTTTCACTTTCCGTGATACACCCTGTATACAGGGTGACACTGAAAAACGGGCCACTCAAAATAACTTTTTATTTATAATTTTTTTTGTTTTCTATATTTTTTTATAAACTAGGCTTAGGGGCTCACAAATCATGGTATTTGGCATGATGGTACATTAACTTTCATATTCCAAATGGGACCACCTATATATTTTTATATATTTCGAATCTGGGTAAAATTACGAATTCAACGATGTGGTTGAAGTTAATTTTTATTAAAGAAAGAAATTAGAAAAACGTAAAGAAAGTTATGAATAATTAGCCTGGTAAGCCATATCAGTTAGCTGTGATAACAAATTGATCATTTTTACTTCCTTGTACGTAAGTAAAGGAAGTATTGTAATCGCGAAAAATTTCGGTTTTCAGATTTCAGCGGAAATATCCATTTTGATCATCCCTGAATCCATTTTGACTAATTTCGTCGTGACGTCCGTACGTACGTATCTCGCATAACTCAAAAACGGTAAGCCGTAGAAAGTTGAAATTTTGTATTTAGGACTCCTATAACATCTAGTTGTGCACCTCCCTTTCTGGTTATTATACAATTTCCAGAAGTGGCACTTTACATGAAGCCTATAATAGATTTTAATGAAAAACTGTTTTAAAATATAATCCAAAACTTTTCAAATTTGGTATACAAGACTTTTATGTCAATCGAAATAACATAATAGATTTTGGTTAAAATAGGCTAACCGGAAGTGGTACATTACTTGAAGTTGTTCACAGTTTTTCTTGAATAAAATGATTTTATTTTGATTTTAGAAATAAATGCTTCAAATAAAAGTTTTAGAGAATTAATTTCTGCGTCTAGCACATTATTAAAATAGCCCTTTGTATAAGCGAGATATGTAAATTTAAAAATTATTTTTTTGTAATAAAGCTTGCTATGGATTAAAACAAAAATTTTAAAAAAAATGTTCATATCAAATTACGTTAAATACGTGCAATTTTATGATTCGTACAATAACAAATATTATATTTTTATTGTGAAATTAGTCATATTCATTGTTGTAATCAAATATTTCTTTGTTGTAATCAAAACTCTTTAAAAAAATATGTATAGTTTAATAATCGTACACGGAAGTCGTGTGGTGTCCACATCATTTTTTTTGTAATAAAATATGGAATATTACAAAAAAAAACTTAATATTTAAACAATTAACTTAAATATTACTTAATATTATAGTAGTGGGGGAAGGCCGTTTCTAGACCATCAGCCGCAGCAAAATGAATTGAGCGTGCATGTGTTTTTCTGTGGGGGTTTTATAGGTGGAATATTGTATGAGACGCCACTGAATGTTGTTGTCCATAGACGTAGGAATTATTTTTGTAACTATGTATACATTTTGTTGTGAATATTGCAAGAGACGACGCTGGAAACTGGTTGTGGGATACAAGGTGAGGTGATTGTTTGAGGCGTGCAAATGCTGGAGCTGGAAACTGGTTGAGAAATTGTCGTAATTGGAAGTTTAAGGTTAATATCATTTTATGTTCAGATTTTATAAGGTAAAGGTGTTTGACCCAACAATGAAACAAGTAACATGAGTAATATATTTAGAGAAGTCGGCAAAGAAACCACAAATTCCCACGGTAGACAAAATTTTCCCAGGCTGAACCGTCCCCATAACCGAGGCGTAGGAGCAGTGCCAGAGATGGAACTGGAAACTCAATTGTTTTCAAATCTTGCCTGATACCATAGCTTAGTAGGATAATATGATCACTGCTGTTGTAGTGTCACACGTCATGCGCTTATCCTTTCCCAACCTAAAATAGAGTAACCCTTGGCCCAAGATCATGTTTTTTCTAAATAACTCTGCGAATAGTTAATAATAGTTAATAATTTAATTTCCTCCTGTGAATTATCCTATGATACGTCAAAGGATATTTTGCATTATCAAAATTATAAGTATGAATTGATTTATGTTAAGTTATGAGCAATTTTTGTGTACGGCTATATAATGACCCGGTTTTAGGAATCAGTGTTACTGAAAATATTACACCGATTTTGAGGTTTTGTTAACACATGCGCAGTTTTTTAATCCAGCAAACGTGTTAGTGTGCATTTTATTGTCGTAATTTCGTATAATGTTTACAAATAAAAAAGGTTTGTAAGACAAATAGCTCTATAAGCTCCTAATGAATGAATCGGAGGATGAAATTGAGCAAGATGAAGTGGAGTATGTAGAATCAGAAAGAGAGGATGCCGAAGGTGTTGAAGATATTGAAGAAAAGGTTAGTGAGTCAGAAAATAAAGAATTAGTTTCATCGGACAATGACAGTTTTGATACTTCTCATTATGGTGACGTTTCTGCTGCTGGCCGTACTTGGCATTATGTAGCCCCAAAAATTAGTAAGAGGAGGGTAAGTGATTTTTTTCGTCAAGAAAAAAGTTTAACGGATAAAAGTAGAGATGTGGAGTCAATCATTGATTGTTTCAAATTATTTATATCAGATGAAATAATGGCGCTTATAATAAAGTATACGAATAAAAGAGCGACTGACTTTATTAATTTGAACAATGAAAACTCAGATAAAAAAATGAAACCTTGGGCGGATGATGATGAAACTGAAATGTACGCATTTTTGGGGATACTAATTTTATCAGGACGGTTCAGGGAAGCTCGAGAAAATATACATAACTTGTGGTCAACAAGTAATCAATCTTTAGTTAGACCTATATACCTTGCCACGATGAGTAGGGATAGATTTATTAATATTCTCAGTTTTCTACGTTGCGAGGAAAGAAACTGACAAACTTGCGCCAATCCATGAAGTTGCAGATATATTTGCAAAGAATTGCAGAGAGTCGTATAATCCATCCCCTTATAGAACAATTGATGAACAGTTAGTCAGTTTCAGGGTCAGATGCCCCTTTCGAGTCTATATTCCTAGCAAACCCGGCAAACATGGTACAAAAGTGTGGGCACTTTGCGACGCAGAAACATTCTACTGCTGTAATTTTGAAGTTTATTTAGGGAAAGTAGGCGAAACAGCTGAACGCAACCAGGGCCCCTATTCTGTAACTTTAGAGCTAGCTCTATGTCGCAAATGTTTCTATATTCACTATTGGCATCTTGCGGCAATAAATACAACTACGCTATATGACGTCATGTCAGTTTCTATCCGTAGAGCCACTGCTTCGGGTGGCTCTATAAAATAAAGCTAGCTCTATGCGCCATTTTGAGTGTCATTTGCCGGTGAAACTTCTTTGTGGACATTTTGAGGTTGTGTAGAGAATTTTTTTAATTTGTAATAAGTGCTGTTATTTTAATTAAAAGGTATGAATTGATATAGTTATGGTTTAGGATTAATATATATATATATATATATATATATATATATATATATATATATATATATATATATTTATTTATTTATTTATTTCAGATATGACCGCTAATAGGTTTTTACAACTAATGTTTATTCAAGAACTAGAAAATGAGAAAACCAATCAACTGGAATAGTTCGAAGAAGTTTTGCATAGCTATCGGTAACAACTTTGTAACACCAAAATCACTAGGATAGAGATATGTACTTATTTCAATATAGAAACAGTTTCTATAAGTGACGTCATCGTTATAGAGCTAGCTCTAAGCTCTAAAGTTACAGAATAGGTATCCAGGTTCCACGAGTAGTTAAAACTTTAGTAAGCTATTGGTATGGCACAGGACGTAATAATACAACAGACAATTTTTTTACGGATATAACATTGGCAGAAGAACTCTTGTCAAACAAATTAACTCTATGCATTATGAACACTATAGCAGGGAAGGATAAAAAATATAAGCCAGATATTATTTTGTCCTACAATGAAACTAAAAGCGGCGTAGATGTTTTGGATAAACTAATCCGTGAATATTCATGCAAGAGAGCAACTAGAAGGTGGCCTTTGCCTTTACGAATATTTTTTTAATTTAATTGATACTGCATGCTATAATTCTTTTGTCATATGGCTGCTCAAAAATCCAGAATGGAACAATGACTAATCAATAAAAGTACGTAGAAAAATATTCCTACAAGAATTGGATAAAACTCTAACTGATGGCAATATTATTCGACGGGCAACTGTAGTTCGGCAGGATGGCGGAAGCTTTTCGAGCACAATTTGTAGTGCTATTGAGAGCACAGGAGTACAGCTACGAAAACCTTCGCAGGACTCAGGGAAGACAGGTGCGAAACGTGGTCGCTGCCATTGTTGTCGTGGCAATGAGAACAAATTTGCAAACAGATGTGACACATGCAAAAGATTTGTGTGCAAAAGACATTCTAAAATCCTGGAAATTAAGCAATCCTCATGTCATTAGTGCTCAAAGGATGAAGATGGGGAACCAAGTTAAAGGTAAAAATTAATAACAAATTTAAAAATAATGAAACCTTAAGAATATTTTTTATATTTTCAGGTCATCATGCCTATGTGAAAATATATTTTTTAAATTAAAGTAAAAAGAAAAATTCTTGTTTATTATAATTTTGTTTTGTGTAAAAAAACGTGAAATAAAATTAATTTACTTAAAATTTGTAATTATTTGTACGATGCCGGGTAAAAAATAACTGGGTCACAAATGACCCACTTTTAATCACAATCAAAGATTGTAAATTCTTTTAGGTTGGCGAAGGTTATACTGTCTGAGGCGGGTAACGTGTGAACACGTCAAGCTGTTAGGAAAATTTAAAACAGCTGTGATACTTTAGTTCGGGAATGAATAACTACAAATTACCATTTGCAATCAACGTGTTAATAAAAATGCACTTTGAACATATCGTTGAATTTGTAATTTTACGTAGATTTCAAATATATAAAAATATATAGTGTCCCATTTGAAATATGAAAGATAATGTTACTTCCGGTCAAACCGGAAGCGCTACCAACATGCCACATACCATGATTTGTGAGCCCTGAAGCCTAGTTTACAAAAAAATATTTAAAGAGAATTAGAAAATAATTATAAATAAAAAACCTGATGTGACCTCCCGCCATTTACCTATGGGGTCTCGTTTCCGCGTGCCTGATGTCTGGTTGCGAATCTGGAGAATCCGATTCGATCCCTATCAACGCCAAATAATTCGAATTTTAAATGGCATAAAATCAACCCTTGTGGTAAATACATGGTTTCAAAACTTTCTGAATGATAGTATTTGAGTTAGAACGTAAAGATGATACACACACACACATACACACACACACACACACACACCACGATCCCTATACCTCCCTTACCAAGGGTAGCGAGAGGTAAAAAGTTATTTCGAGTGACCCGTTTTTCAGTGTCAACCTATACAGAGTGGTAACCGGCACAGCCGAACATAGGACTTTAACATGTAAAATCAGACTTTCTAATTAATTTTATATGGTTTGTAACGCCAGAATATCGAAAATTACCTTAAAAATAGCAATAGCCATTGCGACAAAATAAATAACAAATGTCTAAGGGTTTATCTATTATGTTGATTTAATTTATTTTTATTAGGTATTATTTCTAATTTCTGTTCCAGTTAACAATTATCAGTTAATTTAAATTGATATTTGTTCACTTGAACAGAAATTATAAATAATAATAAAAATAAATTAATTTAGCTTGACAGATAAATCGTAAACATCTGTTATTTTTTTGTTTAAATTCCATGGCTATAGCTATTTTTGGGGTGATTTTCGACATTTCATACCTGATTTCTGAACCTTTTTACGTAAAATTATTAGTGATACAGGAAATTACGAAAGTCTGATATTACATCCCAAGTAACACTGACCGACGGTCGACCAAAAAGTGACGTCGATTTCAAGTTGAATTTAAGTCGTATACTGCCGTCTAATCAGACGTCTATACGACGACACTGTGACATTGATTTCGGTCTGAAATAGGTATATTTAGACGTCTAATCTGACGTCTATACGACGATACTGTGACGTTGATTTTTGGTCTGAAATAGGACTATTTAGACGTCAGATTTGTGGTCGCTATGACGTCCATATGACGACTTTATGTGGTCATAATTAGGTCTATTTAAACCTTTTTTAAAGGTCTAATTTGACGTCTTTATGACGATTATTTTTACTTTATTTTTAATATTATGAAAAATTCATATTCTTATTTTAAATTTATTTAATTCAGCAATTAACAACACACGAAGGGATATATTATTTTTATTTATATTAATTAATATAGATCTTGCTGAGATGAAAGAATTAGTTTTTATTTAATTTTATAATTTATATGTCATTTTCTTAATCTATTCTATTGACAATTTACAACTCACTTTTTTTCTAAAACAAAAAACATTTTCTCCTACTTTTAGTAGACGCGTGTCGGAACATTCTATTTCATATAAATTTATAATATTTCAACACACCTCCTTACATTTGTATTACAATTTTATTTTTACTTAGTGATTTGGTAAATATATCAGCCAAATTTTCGTCTGTATATACTTTTACTATATCTATAAATTTTTTTCATAGCACTCGTTCACAAAATGATAATGCACTTCAATATATTTTGAATTTTTGGTAAAATTTGGCAATATTCAATGCTCCTGAGTTATCCTCATATATATTTACTAGTTTTTTAGTTTCTATATCAAATATTTCAAGTATATCTCTTATTATTTTCATTTCACTCACAGCTTCTCATAATGCTACATATATCGAAGTGAACTTAGAGACGACGCGTCTCAGCGACGGGCGAGTGTAGGCCTACCGTTCAACCAAGTACTACGCAACAAAATTCTTCAATTTTAAGGGTGTTATAAAGCTTCCTGGATAATATACAGTGATTACTCGATGCAGGGAAAATTACTAGTGCCCGTAGATATTAATTAAATTATAAGCAGAAATGTGACAACTAAATTTTTAATCAAAATACACAATTTATTTAATAGTAATCTGCTGCACCCCTACGGGATGGCCACCTACATGGCTATATTGGGTTTATTATTAGACTCTTTAGATATAAAATCAAATAAAATTTGAAGTGGTACAATGCCGTATTTTTTTTATTTTAATTATATTTCAGACTTTGTATAATGCTATATATGCGGTTATGTTTAAGGGTTAACTACAACACCCCTACGAAATGGCCAGCTACATGGCTATATGGGGGTGATTAATAGGCTCCTTAGCTATAAAATCACATAGAATTTGAAGTGGTACAAAGCCGTATTTTTTATTTTAATTATTTTTCAGACTTTGTATAATGCTATATATGCGGTTATGATTAAGGGTTACCTACAACACTCCTACGGGATGGCTATAGGCGGTGATTAGTAGGGTCCTTAGCTATATAATAAAATAGTATTTGAAGTGGTACAACACCGTATTTTTTTAATCTTAATTATTTTGCAAAGCTATATGTGGGTGATTAGTAGTGTCCTAGCTATAAAATAAAATAGTATTTGAAGTGGTACAAAGCCGTATTTTTATTATTTTACAGACTTTGTCTAATGCTACATATGCAATTATATGCTTAAGGGTTAATTACAACAACCCTACGGGATGGACAGGTACATGGCTATATTGGGTGATTAGTAAGGTCCTTAGTTTTATAGGGTCCTTAACTATAAAATAAAATATAATTTGATGTGGTACAATGCAGTATTTTTTTTATTTTAATTATTTTTCAGACTTTGTATAATACTACATATGTAGTTATGCTGAAGGGTTAACTACAACACCCTTACGGGATGGCCAGTTACATGGCTATATGGGGGTTATTAGTAATGTCCTTAGCTATAAAATAAAATAGTATATGAAGTGGTACAATGCCGTACAAAATCACCAAAATCTGCGAATAGAGGCAGATTGGCACACCCAGAAATGGGTAAGCCGTGTTGATATTTGTTTTATTTATTTAAAATATATTTCGTAGAAACGATGTCTCAAAATGACGTCGAAACGTCTTAAAATTTCGTCGCGCAGCTCCACGCTTAGACATCCCCAGGGTGTCTACGTGACGTCGATTTTAGGTCATTTGTAATACTTGGGAAGCTAAATAGCTATGATTATATGGGGCTGATTAATTTGAAGTGGTACAACACCATATTATTTATATTTTTTTAATTTGAATAATACAATGCTGAATATTGTATGTTTAAGGGTAAAATAACTTTATGGGATGGCTATACTTCGATTACGATGTGATGGAAAACTCACGTCATAGTTTGATGATCGTATGAATCAAATGGTATTGGTAGTGATAGAAACGTTATTACAAGCGATCTTAAACTGTTTTGTGTACAATGCAATTACGTCATATATTAATCTAAATTTGTGCTATTTTATAACGAATAATATTATTACTGTAAAATACTGCTACATTTTATGATAATTCCTAAGAAAATACTTACCTAAGAACGGAAATCATTGTAAGAAAAGGTAAATATCACTAATAAATTATAAACGTAACAATGACATTGACACATCTAGAATGTCAAATCTAAATTCAGATATTTCACATATTTTTTCCAAAATTCAATTCATACATCTCGAATATCGCGACAGTTAACGTAAACAGGGTAAGCCATAAGGGTACCTTCACTAATTTCGGCTGAATGGGGTAGTTACCATATGTTTAAATTTAATGAAATTTTTACTTGTTTACAATATATGACTCATAATAAGATATACACTGGAATAAAGTTCGCCATTTATTATGTAAATATTTCAAAAAAGTTATTTATAATATTACATGATTCAAATCGACCTCTCCTCTTTGACGTCACGCTTACATACTTAAAGCCACAAATGTCGATAGTGTCGTTTTGCAGAAATGGGATGTGACATGTCAAAGCGACAGTTGATGGTGATCCTGACTATATACTGACGCCGTGGACATAACCCTGTTTCTATTTATCAACTGTAATACAAAACGTCGTTACAAACTTGCTCAAACAAAAATAAATAAGTAAAAATACATGCTAACTTGACAGCAATCTAACCTAACAAACAAGTTCCCCTTACCCCGCAAGACATACGTCGCAAAATATCTTTGTTATACTTCGAGCAGCACGTCGGAACTAAGTTGCAACGGCAACGGCAAGAGTAACGTCACAATGGCGGGAATAGATATGTCCGGTATTTTCAGTATTTTTTTTTCTCATTTAGAAACAAAAATTGTGCAAAATAAAAAAATATGGAAAATTTAAATTTAAAAATACTTGCTTTTAATAAAAAATAAAAAATGCGAAACTACCCCACTGGAGTTGGGAACGAGCCTGCAAAACTATTAAGTACCACTGCTTCCAAATGTCATATTTAAATTTCAAATATATTTGGATTCACGAAAGATGACTATTCAAAGACACTTGTTCGAAGAAAGAATATACGGCACTTTATTCAGCAATAGCTTAGCAGCATTTTATTTTAGAAAGCGAAAGATTATTTAATGCAATTTATGTTGTGTGGCAGATATACGTAAATGGTGATTTTACTTTTGAACACCCTACAATTAATAATGACTTATGTCGTATATCGTATAGTTACAGATATCTAATTAGCTAGAACACTGCCATCTGTACTAATGTTTACCCAGTAACATTGACTTTTCAATCAAATTATTAGTCGATGGTTTATGTCAAGTCTATGTTTTTGTGTTTTGCAAAAACATAGGAAAAGAACATAAATCTTTGAGAAAGGCATTGTTTAAAAAGTAACATCATTTTCAAATAAATTACACTTATTTTTTTCAATTTCCCGAAACGATAACATAAAAGTTGGATGGATAGCCTTTACAATTGGTCTCCTGTACAAAGTTATCTGCTGGAATTATTTTGGTTACAGTTTTAGTATTACTGTGTGTAGTTCAATTGTTCAATGATTATATTTCGAGCATAAATCAAATACAACAGTAGTACTGTTATCCTCAATTACTGTGTTTTTAATACATACTATATGTATATGTTTGTCACATACTTTGCATTGTTTTGTGTCGGAAGTATTTTCAATATTTTTGGCACAATATATACAAATTTTATTAATATTATTCGCCGATTGTAGTAACAAATTCATCACATATATTTTATAGGTTTCAGGTGGCGTCAAATTATGAAGTGATTCATTCCGATATATTTTTTCTAAAAATTGCATAACAAATATTCCGCAATTATAAATATCTATCTGTTCGGCATGCTTATCATTACATTTGTAAATCCAGTCTTTTAATTGATAATATGATATAAATTTGTCAAAATATTTTTTTGTTTGTCGTAAAGTACTCCCTAGTGGATTGTAGAAATAAAATACGCGTTGTTGTCTATCGGCAGTGGCCAAACACCAGTGATTGTGCAACAAAACTGGCATTAACATAAAATCAGTTATAGTATCATTCTCTTCATTTTTCATGTTGGTGCAAAATATTTTTTGGGTATTGTGAGTTGAAATTATATTAACATTAAACAATGATTTTTTTGTCAAAACATAAATTACAATGACCATCAGGAAATTTGATACCCACATATCTAAATATTTATCGTGCTGCTTTAATATGTTAGAATCCTCAAATAATAGTTCTTTTATAGGACTATTAACATCTGCGTAAATACCTACTAAATATGAAGGATGTGAAGGCAAATATATATAATACGACAAATCTTTAATAACACCGTTATCGTATTGTTCCACTCTATGCATAGTACTGCTAGGCGGAATAGTGCAAGGCAAATGGGAAGTAACATATTGATTTAGAGTTTTGCCTTTAAAATAATTTAATTTATTTTTACATTTTTTATTCCATGTCTCAACAGGTTTAGTCTTTTGACTTGCGCATCGAGCACGTGGAACGTTCATTTCGCATTCTTTACGTATACTTTTAACCTTAAAACGAATTTTTCTTAAGAATCGGGTACATCGTAAATTGGTTTCTCCCAATAAAATATTGTTTTTAACTTGTCCAAACCAGTTTTCCACTGGAGCATTATTAAGTCGCTCCTCTTGAGGGATCAAAAGTAATTTAGTCCACATTGGTAAATACGGAATATGTTTCCTTAAAATGATTTCGGAATACGGAGCGTGATAATATTCATTAGGTTCAGATCCTGGTATACATTGGTTTATTTGTTCCATGGTATTATTACAAATATTTAAATAATGTTTATAAAATAAACTTGTTTTATATATTGCCTTACTATCTAGTAGTGCATCTTCTTTTATTATTATATTTTCATTTTCCGATGCGATTACAAAATCTTTATCTGTACATAAAGCTATTAAATCTGCAAATGATTCATTGAATTTAGTATTTTTTGTTGGTGAACATATAATATACAGTGTGCGATTAAAGTGTGGAATATCAAAAAAAAAAGCCGAACTCAGCCGGTTTTTATAAAAACGCTGAAACACGTCGATTTTAATTTTTAAAAATACACATTAATATGTACGATTCATCTTCCGACTTTAATTTGTTTTTCAGTTATGACGTCATCAGAAAAAAAATTAAATGACAACATGGATTTTTAGTAGTGAAATCCGATAGTGTTTTTTATTCTCTTTATGATCATGTAAATAAATCATAACGTTGCATAACAAAAATTCTGAGAAAAATCGAGTTGAACATTTAATAATAATGAATAATCAAGATACCCTGATAAAAACATTTAAAAGTTGATTATGGACCTTATAACTTATAAAACATGAAAAACGAAAAGTTTTAAACTGAAAAATGAAAAATAAAGCAAACAAAATTAACACTATTAAATTAAATGAATGTTAATGTAATTTTTTATCGATGTAGGTATCTTGATTATTCATTATTATTAAATGTTCAACTCGATTTTTCTCAGAATTTTTGTTATGCAACGTTATAATTTATTTACATGATCATAAAGAGAAGAAAAAACACTATCGGATTTCACTACTAAAAATCTATGTTGTCATTTAATTTTTTTAGTGATGACGTCATAACTGAAAAACAAATGAAAGTCGGAAGGTGAATCGTACATATTAATGTGTATTTTTAAAAATTAAAATCGACGTGTTTCAGCGTTTTTATAAAAACCGGCTGAGTTCGGCTTTTTTTTTGATATTCCACACTTTAATCGCACACTGTATATTAAATATTCAAACCACTTGCTAATCTTTGGTAATGAATCCATGTCAAAAACAGATGCTATGGATTATTTTAAAAATATTTTTAATTTTTTGTCAGTTACGTGTTTATTTATTTGTAGTTATTATTTTCATATAATGACAACAACATAAATGTATAGTAATTTGTAACGTAATATTTGATGTTTTTTTCTACGTTTGTAGGCTGTATAAGTCGATAAATCGGGAAGACATAGCCAGAATATTAGCAAGGTATTAATAATAGCGTAACTGAAGTCTGTTACTATTGTTTGGAACAAGGGCCATTTTACTTTATTATATATACAAAACGATTTAAATTTACCCAGCCATATTCCAATGGATGTAGTATCATGGTTACAATTTAGCATTTCAAAAACTAGGTAGACTTTGTTTTATTTGGTTTCGCACAACCATACTATAATACAAAATCCGCTTTAAATTTTTATTTGGCGAATGAACCACGGATCCTGTAGCATCCAAATATCCGACCAAAAAAGTCATTTGATTTACATGAAGAAACTAAATCTAATTGTTCCTGGCTATAGACATAAATATAAAATGGTTCACCAACCTGTTTGAAAGCAAAAGATCTATTATTTCATTCCTATGTCGACCATTGATGCTTAGAGATTCAGAGCTCAACTTTCTTAAAATTGTCATGGATTTTATATTTTGAAGATTACCACGGTTAATTCTGTAAAGTGATGCTTTTAATATGGTTCTATCGCTAAAAGAGGACGGTTTCAAATGTGTTATATTTTTATGAAATATCTTTCGTTCAACACCACGTACTTGCGAAGTAAGTTTATTTTGATGAGAGTAGTGTAAATTTGAACTATAAACCACAGCTTCTCTATCTTTCTTGTTTAAAACATTTTTTATTATTATTTAAATGTTTTACACACTCTGTGTGCACAGTACCTGTACACAATAATACTATTGGTTTTTAATTTTTCTCTTTTGGAGTTAACATATAAAATGCAGGTATTATTAACCGAAATAAATTTTGAACGCAGTAAGAACGGATATTTTGATTAGATCTAGAGTACCATGTTTAAAAACATCTTGCCATTCCTCATTTGAAATTATAAATGAACATTCTTTCAGATGACATGAGAAACTAAGTGTTTTTTTCATTGTACCCAATTCTGGAATATTAGATGAATTTACAGGCAAAGGTTGTTTAGTGTAATTTGTTTGCTTATCGTACAAATTTAGCACGACTGACTGTCGCACTTTCAACGGAATTTATGGACACTTTTAATATTTTGTCATAAGAATTTGTACTGCTTAAGTGCTTATTATTTTGATAACCATCAAAATAACATGTAGATACGTTCGATATGTCATGAAAAGAAGTAGGATTACTGAACAATTTTTTTTTCAAAACATGAATTTTATCTTTTATATTTGGTGTTGATGAAACTAATCCAAATTTATCTGAATTTATATTTTCATATTTGCATTCTGAAGATAAAGTTTGTTTAATTTAAAGATGTATCGGTGAAGGTGAAGCAGAAAACTCAACCACAGAATCAAACTTTTAAGGTATTTCATGAGCCAAAGATTTTGCTGTAGTTTTTTGTGACTTTTTCTGAAGATATTCATTTGTATTTGTCAGAAATTATTTTAACATTAAGTTTCCAATATATATATGTAAAACCTGTTAGCAGTATTTTTCCTACCCATCGTATAACATATTTTTGAATACGCACTATTTTCTGCTCTATGGGAGTGTTTATTTAAGACTTCTATAAGAATCTCTTTATTTATAATTCTTTTTATTTTTATTTATATTCTCTTGATGTTTTACCTCTATTTTAAATTATATAAATATATAAAAACACTAATTTATTATCTAATCGATTTCGGTTTATTTAGTAAACCATCATATGAAGTAATACAAGAAATCTCTTTATTTTTTATAAGTGTTGTGAAATGTTCACGTAAAATTTATTTTTCAAAACCGTTTTTCTTCTTCAAACCCATATTACTATTATATAAAAACTCTACTACTATAATTACATATACATATATATATATATATATATATATATATATATATATATATATTATATATATATATATATATATATATATATATATATATATAAACTGAGAGAAATATGATATTTTATAAAATAAGAAAATAAAAATTATAAAGTAAATCCAAATGACTTACTATGAACCAAAGATACAAAAAAATACAAATATAGTTTCAACACATAGACCAAATTATATAAAAAAGATTATGAACAAAAAATAATTATGAAAAATAGTTCAATTAACGTTTCTGAAAGCAATAAAAGTGTACAAAGGAACCAGAAAACCAATAAAAGTTGACAAATTAAAAAAGCACTATGTACTTTAACAAAAATGAGAGAAGATTCGTTAAAAATATGAAAAATAATAATTGACACAAACAAATAAACACTAAACAAGAAATATAAGCAAATTATGAATCAAAATATGTTATAAACAAAACATGATAATATGAACGAATAAAAATGAAACCTAGAAATTATAGGACTAAATATTTAAATAATGAAAAAATAGTTCTTCTTAAAAGAACTTCTTCACAAAACAAACCGTTTTATTTAAAAAATAAGTAATTAAAACAAAAACTGTCCTACAGAACGAATTATATAAAAATATTATGAACAAAGAGTAATTATGAATACAAATCAATGAATGAATCAGAAAACAATAAAAGTATACTAACTGAGAACCAATAAAAGTTGCAAATTAAAATAAAGTAAATTAATATAAAATGAGAGAAGCAAGATCCGTCAAACAATTTTATATTCCGTAAAAGGAAAAAAGATTGACTTAATTATAAAGTCATTAATATATACGTTTCTTTAATACTAGTAGAAGAAGGACACCAAGCATTTCTCAGGAATAATAAATTAATAATTAACGGAAAACATTACACCGCTGAAGAGTTAGTTGATAAAAATCAAATAGATGATAGTTTGCAAAACTTAGAGGAAAATAAAAATGATGAAGACCTTTTAATAGAAACAACCACAGAAAGAATATCATCTGTAAACGTATCTCAAAAAAAAGAAAATAACCCCAACAAAAATAACGAAACTACTTTTAACTTTAAAGGTCCATTAGACAAACATATTGTAACAAGGTCAAGAACCCAATCCTCTTCTAAAAATACTGCTCCAAAAAACTAATCACCAATGCGTCTGATATTGTATTCTGGAATTTACAAGGCCTTAAAAACCTTTACAAAATGAACCATGCCGAAGAATCAATAATACTGGAATATAATATTATATGCTTAACTGAAACGTGGACCAACTATGAAGTTAAACACATGCCAGTTTTCCTAAAAGACTATTTAATATATCAACACCCAGCAATCAAAGACGCAAGCCTGGGCAGAGCAAGTGGCGGAATTATTACACTAATAAAGAAAGAAGAAAATCAAAACATTACTGTTATTGAAAGTGAGTCACACTGGTTAATTTTAGAAATAACCACATTGAAACAGAAACTTATATTAGGTAATATCTACTTCTCACCCTCGTATAAATACGAAACTTTATTAGAACTCTTTACAATAACCCTACAAGATGTTAGAGATACATTTGCATCACACGCACTCATAATTGGGGGTGATTTCAATGGACGTGTTGGCAACTTAAATCAAGGAGATAATTACTCCTATTTCAATACAAATTTATTGAACTCTCGTGTAAGTAAAGATTCTACAATTAATAAAAATGGCCGTGATCTAATTGAAGTCATGGAGAATGAAAATCTCTTTTTATTAAATGGGTGAACAAGTAATGACTATCCCGGAAACTTTACGTATATAGGGCCAAGGGGGAAATCAGTGATATACTATGTATGGATTGATATCAACGCAACTCACCTTATTAAAAATTTCACTATAGATAACGAAATAATCTTATCCGATTATATGATGTGTAAAGTAACTATAACAGATATGTGGAATAAAGAAATAAAACATTCAACTTCTAAACAAAAACTCACAAAAAACGTATGGAATAATGACAAAACGTTTGAATATAAAAATGAAATAGAAAACATCATATCGCAAAACGATAATGATATGAACTGCGCAGCAGAAGAGTATACTAACCTGATAGTCGCAATCAAATCAGCATCAAACAAAATAGGCATAACAAAAGAAATAATCATCCGTGACACATACAAACAATCAAAGCCTTGGTTCACTAACGAATCCAGAAAAATAAAGCAAAAAATGAGAAAAACATTAAGAATATGTAAATCTCATAACTTTGAAGGCGAATATCTTTATAATTTTTTACTAGCAAAAAAAGATTACAAAACTAAACTGCAGCAGGAAAAAACAAAATCTCATACCGAACTGAAAAACAAATTAGTAAATATAAACAATCAACAGGACTTCTGGAAAACAGTGAAGTCATTACTCCCCAAGAATCCTTTGACAAACTCTATAATACCATCAGAATGGTTTAAATATTTTACGGAATTCTTCGGTAACAAAATTATAAATGAAGTAACTTTTCTTGACGCTAGACATCCGTATTTGGACTGCGACATAATTCAATCAGAACTCAATTATGCATTGTCACGATTAAAACCAAATAAATCGCCAGGTTTAGATGGGGTCATAAACGAGCAGTTACGCCATTTACCTGAAAGTGGAAAACAATATCTAAAAAACATCTTAAATCTCTTTCTAAAAGAAGAAAACATACCCAAAACACTTACCCAAATCAAACTCGCAATGATACATAAAAAAGGAAACCCAACTGATCCTAACAGCTACAGAGGTATTGCCCTAATCAGCAACATCACAAAATTACTTACGTTCATAATTAACAAAGGACTTCAAACATGGGTGGAAAGTTATAATCTGCTTCCAGAGGCGCAATCCGGTTTTCGAAGAAAAAGATCGTGCGTTGACAACATCTTTATATTTAATATCATAATTCAATCAAGGATGCTCACAACTAAAGAAGGAACCTACACCATATTTATTGACTTTCAAAAAGCATTTGATTCCGTCCCGCATGAACAACTATGGGCAAAAATATTTCAACTTGGGGTGAGTGGTAAAATTACGAGGCTTTTACGAAATATATACAACCAGGCAACAATGCAAGTTAGCACTAGCTCAGGTCTTACAGACCCAATTGATATCTCAAAAGGTGTATTACAGGGAGAATGCACAAGTCCACTACTATTTGCCTTATATATAGCGGATTTCGAACTGGCATTCCGAAATCAACAATTAGAAGGCGTATACATAAACCACAGCACGGATATTTTGTCATTACAATATGCAGACGACATTGTGCTATTCTCTCACTCTCCGTTTGACATCCAAAAAAAGTTAAAAGCACTGGAAACATACTGCAACTCTTTAAATTTAAAAATTAACCCAAATAAAACCAAAGTCATGCATTTCCATCAGGGAAGACCACGCAAGCAGAAAATCAAACACACATGTCAAGATAATGAAATTAATTATACCACCTCATATACCTACTTAGGTGTCACATACAAAACTTCGGGAATATTTACAGAAAATGCACAAACTATGCTCAATAAATCAAAGAAGTTAACAGCAAACATAAAAAATACTCTAATAAAATCCAAAATCTTCAACTGGGAAACTATAAACAAATTATTTAAAAGTGTAGTAGTACCAACCTTATTATACACCGGCGAAACATGGGCATTTAATTACGCAGATATAGTCGAAAAGGGACAAACACACTATTTTAAAAGCATACTAGGTTGGAAAAAAACTACACCAAATTACATTGTCAGGCAAGAAGTCAACCACAACAAACTAGAATTATTAATTATTAAAAGTATATTGAACTGGTGGCATAAAATCCTACTGATGCCAGAAACCAGATATGTAAAAATTTGTTATAAGAAATTAGTCTCTCTAAACGAAAATACCTCCATACCAACTCCTAAACAAGAAAAGTTAAATTGGGCAAGACAAATGCAAATGATTCTCGACAAATCCAATTTTTCACATATCTCTAAAAACCAAAATTTCTTAGAAGTAGTGTTTCTGACGAGACGATCGAGACGAGAAACTACGTTGTCTCGTCTCGTCTCGTCTCGAAGGTAAGAAATTAAGTCTCGTCTCGATTTTTTCTCGTCTCGAACAATGGAATCTCGTCTCGGCCGAGAATCTCGACGAGATTTCTCGATTTTTTTTTTAATAAATCCAATATTCGATTTAAGTTGATATATAACCGAAACACAAATAATATACAGAGTGATTAAAAAAGTTTGAGTTAAACAACTATTATTCAGTATCAATTTTATACCGAAAGTACAAACAGATACGGTTGAGCTGGGAAGTTTCATTGGCGCGAAAATTCAAAATAAGGAAAATTAAAGAAGAGCGTATAAAACAAATAAATAAGCTTGGTTTGAAAATCAAAAGTGTTCAATAAACAAACTGTATAAATTGCATATGGCAAAATTATATTTAGTCCATTTTTTATGTTTTATCTCTTTCTAATATTGATATTCATGCATCTTTGTTTCATATAATATCAATTTTGTAAGTGTATCTTTTGCTTATTTAAACATTATTTATTAAAAAGAATCTCTATAAATAATAAATTATTAAAATAAAATAAATATATCATCCGATTTTTACCCATTACTGAGTGTAACACTGAGTCGGTAAGTGAACAAGAATACTGTGACGTCAGGAAAGTAGGAGGTAGTTGTATTTTAAGAAATTTTAACGATTCTGTTTAGATTTATAATTACAAAAATATAAAAAATTACAAAATGTCCCAACCAATTTTTTTACAAAATGTATTTTTAAAAATAAAAAAAATATCGAGAAATCTCGGTAATTGTCGAGAATCTCGACATATAAGTCTCGTCTCGTCTCGTGAGTTCAAAAAGCTTTCTCGTCTCGCCGAGACGAGAAATTTCGAGACGAGACGAGACGAGATTCGGGAATATCTCGTCTCGTCCGAAACACTACTTAGAAGTCAAAAAAGAACTGACAAACATCTTAAACTCCTACAACCAATACCTTTACAACATCGATATCACGCGTATCCTTCACTCTTCCTATAATCCACATTACAAATCTTATATTTTCACAAACGTTTTCCAGTCTTTTAACAACATTCCTTTCAAAATCCTTAAAACCATAAGTCAATTACGTATAGGAAACACAAACAAATTTCAGCTCTTCCAAGATGGTACGAGTACAAATTTCACCTTCAATCAACAGGAGATTTGTACAATCTGTAACACATACCAAAAAGACAGCCTACAACACATGCTTTTCCACTGTCCTATTTTCGAGCCGATTAGAAGAGAGCATATTTCAAAATACCTGTTCAACATCGATCCCGAGAATTACAACAAGGCCCTGTTATCCGAATTAACTGCTACTAAACTATATGATATTTATAAATTCATTAACAATTCAATTAAACTAAAGGCTTTTATACAAAACTTTTGAAACAAAAATGTAACAAACATTGTAAACTATGCCGATTATTACATTATATTACATACATATATTCAATATTGTCAACCTCTTGTATAAGTTTTTCTTAAACAAATAAATGATATTATTATTATTATTATTATTATTAATAATACTAGTATATTCTTTATTCTTTGTTAAAAAAATAATAACAACTAATAATTTCTACAAGTTATATTTCATTTTATAAGGTTTTTCTCAGGTTGATGACGTGTGTTTTCTGCCTAATCATTTTCACTATATGAAGTATAAAATGCACAAAATTCGTAGATTCTAGAATATTCTTCAATATTATAATAACATTAAATGTCAGAAAACGATTTTAACAGTGTTTTTCCAAAAAACAAAACTGTTAAAATTTTCAAATGAGGGTACTTCAGGTTGACCAATAATTGTAACCAAAATCCAATAAGAAAAGAAATACGAAAGAATTATAATTTTTAGAATTGTAGTGTTGAAGTTATTGTCTATGAAAAAATCGTCACACACATACACAAACACACACACACACACACATACACATACACACACATACATTATCGTAAAAATGGTAAAATCGTATTCTAGGCACCCTAAAACGTGCTTATTGTCTAAAAACTCATCATCAAATTTTTTGACACAAGATAATATCATCCTTACCTAAAATGACGGTAAAAGCGTCTTTTCCGTCTGTAGAATCTATTATATTATTGCATTGCCTAATTTCCGTTCTTGGATTACACTGAAAAACAAGAAATTTGGCATTGCTGGTTTAATACTTGTACTAAGTAAATAATACTTGTGAATAAATAGATTTTTACTTACAATACAAAGTATTACAAGAATGACTAAAAATGTGCTTATGTAGCAAAGCCCAAAATATTGAACAATATTATTAATATATGCAAGAAATAGATTGAAATAAATGTTAAGAGAGGTATTGGAATCATTCTAAAAATCGCATATCCAGATTTTAGTAAATAAGCACGTTTTAAGATCCCTATAATCCGATAATAACATTTTTACGATGATGTCTGTGTGTGTGTGTGTGTGTGTGTTATTAAATTACATCCATTAATGTTAAGTATTTTTAACAAATGAATATGGTAAATACTAAGAAATTTGGTATGGTCGTAAAGAGAATAAAAAATACAATCTAAATTTATAAAAAACTAGTATAGGTTGTAGTTAAATTAACAAAGTTGATATCACTTCTGGTTATACCGGAAGTCCCAGAATTACACTTTTCATATAAAATAATCGCAGATATTGTATTGAATAAATTATGTCCTATAATCAATAAGCGTATCTGCAATAATAAGCCAGATAAATGGATGTAACCATTTTTTCAAACACACTGACATAGGTATATACAGTGTGTGCAACGAAACGTGAAACATAGGACTTTAACATGGGATTTTAAAAATGTGCGGAAATTGGCTCTCCTGTACATTTTAAAGCAAAAGTACAAGAATTAAAAGTTGTTTAGAATTAATTTTTACTTAAAAAAGTCCTCATTTAATGCAATAGAATATCTGTAGCACTAGATATTTAGAAAATAAAATATGACATTTTCGTCAAAATTCAGATAGCCATGGAAATAAAAAACAAATAAAACAAAATATTAATTAAGATCATAATACTTTAATATTTAATGCTGAATTATAATAATAGACACAATGATTACAACAATTAACATGAATAACACTGAACTCAAATGAGATTTCAGTGAATATTAAAAATGGGAAATTATCAAATATTTAATAATAAAATAAATCACACAAATCGGAAGAAAAGAATAGCAGCAAACTAGAGAACTTTTATTTAAATTAAATGCTCAAATATGTCTTCATTCTGCGCCAAACAATAACCTAATCTATCATAAAAAGAACTCCTAACATTCGCTAGTTGGTAGCACGATATTTTAGTACATTCCAGGGATATTCTAGATTTAGTGATTCTAAATCTAGATATATGTAATCAGTGTAAATTTTTGATTTTAGATGTCCCCATAGAAAAAAATCTGATGTGGACACCACACGACTTCCTTGTACGATTATTAAACTATACATATTTTTTTAATAAATAAATTACAAAATATTAATTTTAACTTCAAAACAGTAAAATATATAGCGACCATAATCTAACCCGGTTCTTTTTAAAGAGTTTTGATTACAACAAAGAAATATTTGATTACAACAATGAATATGACTAATTTCACAATAAAAATATAATATTTGTTATTGTACGAATCATAAAATTGCACGTATTTAACGTAATTTGACATGAACATTTTTTTATGTTTTTGTCCTAATCTATAGCAAGCTTTATTACAAAAACAAAAAAGTATATAATTTTTAAATTTACATATGTCGCTTATACAAAGGGCTAATTTAATAATACTTGATGTGCTAGACGCAGAAATTAATTCTCTAAAACTTTTATTTGAAGCATTTATTTCTAAAATAAAAATAAAATCATTTTATTCAAGAAAAACTGTTAACAACTTCAAGTAATGTACCACTTCCGGTTAGACTATTTTAACCAAAATCTATTATGTTATTTCCTTTGACATAAAAGTCTTGTATATCAAATTTGAAAACTTTTGGATTATATTTTAAAACAGTTTTTCATTAAAATCTATTATAGGCTTCATGTAAAGTGCCACTTCTGGAAATTGTGTAATAACCAGAAAGGGAGGTGCACAACTAGATGTTATAGGAGTCCTAAATACAAAATTTAAACTTTCTACGGCTTACTGTTTTTGAGTTATGCGAGATACGAACGTACGTACGAATGTACGGACGTACGTACGTACAGACGTCACGACGAAATTAGTCAAAATAGATTCAGGGATGATCAAAATGGATATTTCCGCTGAAATTTGAAAACCGAATTTTTTCGCGATTACAATACTTTCTTTACTTACGTACAAGGAAGTAAAAATCATTTGGCGCTAGATCCGGAGACCGTGCGGGCCAGTGAATTGGTCCGTCTCTACCAATCCATGTATCGGGAAATACATCATTATGATATTCTTTTACAATTATGAGCTGACAGCCGTCTTGTCACGATCATTGGCCAGTTCTTCAATTGCCGGTCCAATATCATTTATCAGTAGATCATAATAGGACTGACCAGTTAAAGTGCCGTTAATTAAATATGGCCCAATAATATGGTTTTTACTTTCTTGTACGTAAGTAAAGGAAGTATTGTAATCGCAAAAAATATCGGTTTTCAGATTTCAGCGGAAATATCCATTTTGATCATCCCTGAATAGATTTTGACTAATTTCGTCGTGACGTCTGTACGTACGTACGTACGTATCTCGCATAACTCAAAAACGGTAAGCCGTAGAAAGTTGAAATTTTGTATTTAGGACTCCTATAACATCTAGTTGTGCACCTCCCTTTCTGGTTATTACACAATTTCCAGAAGTGGCACTTTACATGAAGCCAATAATAGATTTTAATAAAAAACTGTTTTAAAATATAATCCAAAACTTTTCAAATTTGGTATACAATCTAAATAACATAATAGATTTTGGTTAAAATAGACTAACCGGAAGTGGTACATTACTTGAAGTTGTTAACAGTTTTTCTTGAATAAAATGATTTTATTTTGATTTTAGAAATAAATGCTTCAAATAAAAGTTTTAGAGAATTAATTTCTGCGTCTAGCACATCAAGTATTATTAAATTAGCCCTTTGTATAAGCGAGATATGTAAATTTAAAATTATATACTTTTTTGTTTTTGTAATAAATCTTGCTATGGATTATGACAAAAAATAAAATAAAAATGTTTATGTCAAATTACGTTAAATACGTGCATTATTATGATTCGGACAATAACAAATATTATATTTTTATTGTGAAATTAGTCATATTCATTCTTGTAATCAAATATTTCTTTGTTGTAATCAAAACTTTCTTTAAAAAGAATCGGGTTAGATTAATGTTAATTTAAGAATGATAGTAGTAAATGAATTATTTTTTGTTCTATATCAAAATATTTCTCGGGCTTGGCTTAAGCCTGTCAATATTTTGTAATTTAATTATTAAAAAAATATGTATAGTTTAATAATCGTACAAGGAAGTCGTGTGGTGTCCACATCAGATTTTTTTAAATTGCAGTCCAAACGTTGACTTTTCGGGGATATTGTGTATGAGTCGTAACATACAGATGTTCATTATTTTTACGCCAATATCTAAAATTTTGAATATTTGGCTCATTATTGAGTGTAAATGTGCTTTCGTCGAAAAAACAAATATTTTCTATAAAATGTAAATCTGCATTTGCTTTTTCCAGCATTAATTCATAAAATGTTGCTTTCAGAAACTTATCTTCTTCATTCAATTCCTGGTGTTTGCCATATTTAAAAGATTTATATTTTTCTTCTTTTAAATAATTTCTTACAGTACTAAATAGAATTGAAGTGTCTTTTTCTATTTGCCACAAACTTAAATTTTTATCATTTTCAATGGCTGCAATTACATTAATTTTATTTGCTTGTCTTTCTTCATCTTCATCTGCAATTGACCTTTGACACATGCATGGTTTTAAAACACTTCCTGTTTTATTAAATCTCTCAATTACACGATATATTGCACGAATTTCTTCATAACTATTTCCTCTGCAATGTAATTTGACAATCGAAAGTTTTTCATTGGTACTGAACAAATCCATTTTATTATGCACAGACGAACAGTGATGCAATGTATTGATTACAACAGTGTAGACACAGTGATTGCAACAATTAACATCAATAACACTCAACTGAACTGTCAGTATGAGATTTTGTTTTATTTCTTTTTTATTTCCATGGCTATCTGATTTTTGACGAAAATGTCATATCTTCTTTTCTAAATATCTAGTGCTAGAGATATTCTATTGAATTAAATGAGTAAAAATTAATTCTAAACAACTTTTCATTCTTGTACTTTTGCTCTAAAATGTACAGGGAGCCAATTTCCACACATTTTTAAAATCCTATGTTAAACTCCTATGTTCCACGTTTCGTTGCACACACACACTATATATATGTATTATAGTTATTTAACTATCAAGTGTGTTAATGAGGGCGATTAATGATCGAGACATTTTCACGCGTGAGCGTAGCGAACGCGTTAATTGTTGAGATCATTAATCGCCAATTAACATACGTGTTAGTTACAATATTTTTTCGTTGACCGTATCTTACTTAAATGGAAAATCTAATTTTATTCCATGACAAATATTTTTAGGTTAGTAATGGTTGACCGAACGTCAAATTTTACGTCAGAAAATCAATAAGTTTTGTCATAAAATGTTTTCTTTGGGTGCGTTCAGTTTACTTAATGCTAGACAACACAAGCTGTTTTTTTTGTTATTTGAGGAATTTAATCTTTCAAATTCATTTTAAAGGTATGCTACGTGAATATACCTAACTAGTAAGTGTCAAAAGCATGATTTTTAATTCTGCCTATCTTTTCGCTACAACTTAGCGTTAGCAATACATGCTGTGTTCCATGTAGTGAACGCATCCAATAAATCGTTTATTAATAAAAAAATCATGCATTAATAGGGGTCATTAATGAATGATTTACTATACATTAAGATAGCCTATTAATAAACGGTCGACGGAAAAAGTTATTAACATGTAATTTGGAAAGTTTTGGATTTTTAATGTTTTTACTTCCTTGTACGTAAGTAAAGGAAGTATTGTAATCGCGAAAAATTTCGGTTTTCAGATTTCAGCGGAAATATCCATTTTGATCATCCCTGAATCCATTTTGACTAATTTCGTCGTGACGTCTGTACGTACGTACGTCCGTATGTACTTGCTATGGATTAGGACAAAAACAAAAAAAAAAATGTTCATGTCAAATTACGTTAAATACGTGCAATTTTATGATTCTTACAATAACAGATATTGCAATTCCCTGCTTGTCTAAATATTTTAAGCAAAAACGCGTCAAATAAAAGTTTTAGGGCATAAAATTCTGCATCTAAATCAATAAACAGAATTACTTTTACATGCTTTGTAACGGCAGAAAATAAACATGAAAATGTCGAAAATTACTTTGAAAATATCGACAGCCATGGAATTGAACAAAAAATAAATAAATGCTTGACGTTTTTCTATTTGGACAAATATCGTAAATTATAACAACAATACAAATATTAGATTAATAAATAAATTTAAAAAATACAGTTTTGTTTAATATATGAATTTATTAAATAAAATAAATAAATAAATATATCATCACGGCATATTACCCATTGCTGGGTGTGCCACTCTGCTTTGTACACAGATATTGGTAATGATGAAATATTTGTACCGTGCGGGCGCTTACCAGGCGTCACCTCACGGGCACTCATTGTTGGCGTGGAGAGTGCGCCACAGGGATCAATTTTGTGCCATTAAAATGCGAAGTAATTTTTGGCGTCGGTCGGGGTCGAACCCGGGTCCCCAAGATTCGCGACCAAACACTCAGGCACGTAACAAAATATGCTCAAGCAAGAAAAGTTTGTAGTAATTAGTAAACGGATAACAAGTAATTATAAAGATAATAGTTACAATAAATATTCAAATGCAGAACCATTATACGATGACATTCATTAAATATGGAATCTCTTAGATCATTTATGTTTTCGTGCCTTTTTTATAAATTTGATGTTTTATGTAACCCCATAAAAAAAGTCACATGGAGCAAGATCTGGAGATCCATCCTATTGGAACCAGACCTCTCGATCTGGGCGCACAACATCGTCTTTTACAGGACCAATTTCATTTTGTAGCATCTCCAAATAATTTTCGTTATTTAGATTGCCACGTATTTCAATAGGACCAATTATGTGGTGACCTAAAATTCCGGCCCAAATATTAACTTTTCGAGGATATTGTGTCCTTGTTGAAATATTAATTCCAGGATTTTCTATAGCCCAACAACGGGTATTTTGGATATTTGGTTCATTGTTCAAAATGGAAGTGCATTCGTCCGTGAAAGAAATGGAACAAATTTTGATCATTATAGCCGGGTTCTGCATATCTACGCAAAACACTCTTCTACTTTCTTCATCGTATGGGGCAAGTTCTTTGAGACACTGCATTTTATAAAATAATAGTTTTTTTTTTAAATATCTTGTATGATGCTGTGATGTACTCCCAACTCATTTCCAATATATCTAGTACTACATAAGTGGTCTACACTTATCCATAAAAACTTTTTATTAGTATAAATATTCATTTTTTAATAATTTCAAAAAAAACCAAAGACAAAATCAAATTGTCAGAACATACGTTGTGACAGATAAAATGTCAAGAATTTATTTATTTTTTGTTCATTTCCATGGCTATCGATATTATTTTCAACGTAATTTTCGAAATTTTCATATTTAATTTCTGCCGCTACAAAGCATGAAAAAGTAATTCTGTTTATTGATTTAGATGCAGTATTTTATACCCTAAAACCTTTATTTGACGCGTTTTTGTTTAAATAATTAGGCAAGCAGGGAATTGCAAAAAACTGGTTTCCCATGTAATTTCCTATGTACACCTTTAAGACAGACACACGGTATACGCAGGTGTAGCCATTTCTCTTAAATAATATATGAACTAGTGTATATTCCATTAACACACACACAAAGACATTATCGTAAAAATTGAATCAGTTGCTCTCTTAAATGTATACAGGATGAGTCTAAGACGACGCCTCCCCTTTAACTTTTTAATTATAAGTAATAGAAAGAAATGGCTCATATAAAAGTTTTATTATTTGAATTATAGATAATATTGGCAAATATAGATATTTTTTATAAAGTCAGGTTTACAAGATACAACTATCAACTTTTATTTTTTAAATAGCAACCTATAATTATTTTACTAAAATATGAACCATTACATTTTTGTCTTTTTAACGATCTAATAGTTTTTATTAATGTATTTGAAAAATTTCGAGTAAAATAAGATAAATGAGTTATATGAGAAATAATTTTTATTCAAATATCCTAGGTGGCTATGTGAAAATAAATAATAAATAAATAGATAAATACGTAAGTAATAATAAATAAGTAACAAACAAATGTATACTTTGTTGGTATTAGCATTGTTATATTTTGTTTATTTTCACATAGCCACCTATAATATTAGAATAAAAATTATTTCCTATATATCTCAATTATTTTATTTTTCTCAATTTTTTTCAAATACATTCATTAAAATTAATACATTATTGAAAATAGAAAGATATGGCGGTTTATATTTTAGTAAAATAATTATAGGTTACTATTTAATAAATAAAAGTCGATAATCATATTTTGTAAACCTGACTTTGTAAATAATATCTACATCTGCCATAAAATTGTATATTTAAAATTATAAAACTTCTGTATGAGTATTTTTTTCTATTACTCAAAATAAACAAGTTAAAGAGCGGGGGGGGGGGGGGGCGTCACCCCGACTCAACCTGTATAAAAATTTAGGAACATAAAGGCCAAATACAAAGATTTTTTTTTAAGAATATTCGGAATTTTTTTAAATAATTTAGAATGTTTTTTTTTTTGTAAATAATGAAATTATTTTTTTGATAGTAAACATGAAATTAAGTTTATCTTTAAATTAATATTAATATAATAAAACAAATTCGTAACTAAACAGCCTTTATATAATTTAAAACAGGAAAATACAAGTATGTGGATTTTTTTAGGTAAAAAGTTAAATATTGTTTCCATTAAAAAAAAATTATGTTAATTATTTAATGAACTGTTCTATGAATTTAAAAGAATTATAAAGAACAAAAGAGCTCTAATATAGCCCTAACAAAATATGTGTTAAACAGTATAATATTTTATTAATGCCATGAAGTTGGCACGTAATCAGATAATCTTAATTATACCATAAACCGCATTATGAATTTCAAAAAAAATTAAAGCACAAAAGAGCACTAACGAAGCTCTAACAAAAGATGTAATAAGTAATTTGAAATTTTATTAATGACGTGCTAAGTGTGAACTTGGCACGTCATCATATAATTTTAATTATTTCGTGAACCGTTCAATTAATTTCAAAAAACTTTGAAGCACAAAAGAGCACTAACGAAGCACTAATTACTAATATAAAAAAGAATATTTGTGCTTCCAATGACGTGCCAACTTCACGGACCCGTCAAAAATGCAATACAATTTGATAAAAACCACACCCATCTTAAGCTTATGAGTGACTTAATGGTACTAAAATGAGAAATGTAAGTAAATGCAATACAATTTGATAAAAACCGCACCCATCTTAAGCTTATGAGTGACTTTATTACTTTTTTATATTTATAACTTCTAATAGTTATGACAAAATGTTAACCGACGTTGGATTTTTCCATACAAATTTTATTAATGGTGAGTGATTACAAAATTTTATGTTATACTTATAAATTTGTTGTTAACAAATTATTTTTGTAAAAAAAATTTATGTAGCTGAAGATGAACCACTTTGGTTCGAAACGTTCGATGTTCTGAAATAAATAAAGAATATTAAAAATCTGGATCACCAAGGCCTTACTCTATACTCAACAGAAGTAAAATGTAATTATAATTTGTAGTAAATATTTTTTTTTCAAAGAATGTGTAAAATATTGGCTTATAAAAATTATACATTAAATTATTTTGGAGAAACTTACTTCAAATAAAAAAATGCGTATAAACTATACCAAGTTAGAATTATGTACCTCAATTTTTTTACATCTTTCATGGGATCAAAGTTCTACCTACGCATATTTAAAAAACTCAATACGACATGGACAACTATTATTTATTTCTATTAATAAAACATGAAAATAATTTATGTGATACAAATAATAATAATAACACAAATAAAAAAAAACAGCAGTCATTTTCTCCATTGCAGAAAAATGTAATTTAATGTTAATATGTATAGTTTTATAGTACATTTGGCCTTGTTCAGTCATTACAGTCATCATTGTTTTTAAACCATTCCGCTGGTCGGCGCTAATTTTTGAATCTCTTTATAGTTTCTTTGGCTCGAAACGTTCGATGTTCTGAAATAAATAAAGAATATTAAAAATCTGGATCACCAAGGCCTTACTCTATACTCAACGAAATTCCAACTGATCCTCCTCGACTCAACACATTTTACTTCTATTAAAATAGGTATATATTCCCTATGCTGCCCATTTTATCTGTTCTCGCCTGAAAATTCATGAATAGGCAATTCGTGTTACATTTAATAATTGACATGGTTTTTAAAATATTGTTTTGCTCTTATACCTACTGTGAATATTCGATTTAAAATACTAATATTTACCAAGTGGCTTATGATATGTATTGTGTTTAGCCTATTCTTAAAATTTCAGGGAGATACAAATAAAATGGGCATCCTGTACATACCAATAAAAAATATTGAAGTTTATTATACATAAGTATTTATATTGATAGTATTTAGTTACATGGAAAAAGCGAATATTATTATAAGCATGAGCTATCATGCAAGGTTGTATTTCAGAGAATATGCTTTGTCAAAAAAGTAATATCAATTTTAAAAGCGCATGCTCTAGAATCCCATTCCCGTTACGTGGTATAGAGCTATCAAGGGAAATGACTGCTCAAGTTTCATAAAAATGAAATACTCTTCAGCAATTTTGCAGTATCCAAGATTTTATTTTCTATTATATCAAAGAGTTTTTAATTTAAATTTATAATACGTGTACGTTTACATTTCTTAAATTCCTTCTTTCTCTTTTTCAATGGCAAACAAATTTACACAAATATACAGATGACCAGATATCGGAAATAACAGCTTACTTAAATCATGTCACGAACTATTGAAACCGACAGATTTCAAATTTATTTGGACCAGAAATTGTAAAATTTACATCAGTAAAAATGAATATACCCCAATATATTTAATTCGCATAGAACAGGACTTAAATAAATTAATTTAAAAACTAAAATAAATACTCCGCTTTAATTTATCAATATCTTTCATTTCAAATATGAACTTATCGATACATTACCAAAATGTAAGAGGTCTTCGTTCTAAAACAAATGATATTCGTATAAATTCTGTACTGTGCGGTTTTGACATTATATGTTTGACCAAAACTTTTAAAAATTCTTTGGTGTAAGACTCCGAAATTCTGTGCAGTGAATACAATATAGTTCGACGCGACAGAGGTATCGATACGTCATCAAAGCTTGATGGAGGCGGTGCGCTAATTGGAGTCCACAAAACACTTTGAAATAAATGACTGGTGTTCGAGTGCTGAAGATGTCTGGATAAGTGTTAATTATTACAATAATCGTTTCTTTGTCTGTTGTGTTTATATTCCCCCGGATGATAATGTAGCCTTGATGTCTTTTTTACACAAACTTTCTTCAATCGTTGAAAGGGAACCAGAAAGTAAATTTGTTATTTTTGGCGATTTCATTCAATCTTATCTGTGGTGGGAATATGAGTACAAAACAAATCGTTTTATGCCAGCTCCTTCTTACAAAAAACCATCTACTGAATTTGTTGATATTACTACGTATTGTGGAGTTTCTCAATTCAGCAGTGTAATAAATGCAAATAAAAGAACTATAGACTTAATTTTATCAAATTATGAAAGAGTAACTGCTTTAAAATGTCACGACCCACTGACAAAAATTGATAAGCAGCACCATCCTTGTTAAAGATAAATATTAATTTGAAAAATTCTGTAAATATGAAAAAAAAACAAAAATATTTATATATAAAAATTCAGTTCTTGCGTAAATTAATACATTTTTTAATGATGTTAATTGGAATGAACTGTTTTGCAATCAATGTACAGAATACTGCGTTAATAAGTTTTACGAAATCATTCTGGAGGGTGTTAACAAATATGTACCTCAAAAAAGTACAATACTAATGGTTATCGTCCCTGGCTTTCTAGTGATCTAATTAAATTAATCAGAGAAAAAAACAAAGCTCATAAAACGTATAACCAGTTTAAAACGCAGATTTATTATAATGTATTTGCATTACCGCGGAAACAGAAATTAATACTTGCTACAATAATTATGTTAATAATGTGAAGAACAAATATCCACTAATAGTAAAAAAAATGTCGACTGGGTGAGACTGATCGTTCAGCTGTTGCTACACACGGTTTGCAATCTAGCCATGATATTAATCTGAAGAGAACCAAAATATTGTCTACAACTGTTAGTTTCCATGCTCGCTTACAGCGAGAAGCGATTGAAATTTACAAACATTCAAAAATTAATAATCGGAAGGAAGAAAGACAAAGAATTAATAGGATTTGGATTCCTGCGCTAAAGAAAACAACAGCTAAAGGATCCAACAAATTAATTAAATAGAACGGAACAACGCACACCGCTCATTCAAATTTCCAGTACCGTGACTATCTTCCATCTAATTTTCAAAAACAAATCAAGAATTGACATTATCATCTGTCACCCATCAAAAAGGTAAACCGTTCTTAAAATTAGACAAGTCCTCTGATGCATAACACAATGTTAGGCGAAACGTTAAGTAGTAAAGAACCTTTTAGACCATGGCCCAACAACCCGAAAAATAATCAGACTTTCATAGACAACGGCCGCGAAAGCTCAAGTATTTATTTATACTACGCGTTTTTGTTTATTAGGTTATACTATTTTTTTTTGACATATAATATTCGTATTGTAACGTTTATTTATTTGGTTGAAGTGTAAAAATCAGAGAAATATTATTAATTGAAATAAAAGTTTATTAAATGATGAATAATTAGGATAAATATTAAAAAGATAATAAATGTAATTAACACTATGATTAAATAATTATAACCACTAATTTAATACTAAGAATATTGTTAAATACTTAAAAACTAAGATTATTTATTTAAACAATATTTATATCACTATATTTACTTATATAACTACATTTATTTATGTTCACAACTCGTAATCTGTTTCTTCTATATAACAGAACGGCTGTCCTCCCGACGGTATTTATACAGCCGGCAGTCTCTGTTCTAGATTGTTCCATTGAATACAAAGTAATCGGGTGACTCTAGTAATTAGACAGGTCGGAACGAGTTTACTACGCCCATTATTACGAAGATTGCGTCATCGCCCAACGTTGCGCTGTTCTGGAAATATTCTACCAGTGCCGGCGATCGCTTACTCTTAAGAGATAGGGGCGCATGTTACAGTATCAATGTTATCAAATTATAAATTTAAAAAGTACTCACTTCACGGTTAAATAATGTCTTTTAATATTATTTGAAATTTAATTGTAATTAGTTAAACAAATTATAAGTATTTGCGAATGTACATAATAATTTTACCTTCATGTTTAGGAAAAGACCCAGAACACGTTCTGACTCCCGAATTAAGTTGGTTGCAGATAGGGGTGTAAGACTTTTTGAAATGAATGAAGACGAGGGTGTTGTTGGATCCTTATCAATCCTTTTTGGTAGAGATGGAGGAACAGGAATAATATCTTCATCCTCGGTACTAATTTCTGATACATTATTTAATAGTTTCCTTGGTAATATTTTCTTCTCTTTTTTAGTGGGTTCATATTCACTTTGCGACGATGAAAGTGAAGATTTGTCTTCCAAAATTTTCAATCAATCTTCTACTTTTTATAATCATCTAAGGAGAAAAGTACAAAAATTAGTTTTGGTTTACCATATTTGTAACCAGTCAGTACTTTAATGTACTGATTTGTATTTAAAGTAACGTGACATTCATTAATTTTGATAAAATATAGTACGGTATACAGGATGGAATGTGAAATTGGAAACACCGTTTTTCTCGGAAGTTATTATAGATACCGAAAAATTGTTGAAATAAAGTTTTTAGTACTTTTAATAAGCTAACTAATAGGGCTATTCTGTAAACATCGTTATGACAAAAGGAATCGTTAAAATGTTATATCGCTATGGTAATAACGAAAATCGTTTAATAGGCTTATTCTGTAAACGATCGTTATGGCATTATGCAATAGTAAATCGTTAATATATCGATAATCGTTAAAGTGGTATTCTGTAAACAATAATTTCATTCAACATAACGAAAAAAAAGATAACGATATCGTTATTTATTAACTACTGGAAAAACCATTCGTTACCTAAACGTTTTGTCAATAATTATTTTTATTTGTGTCAAAATAAAATTGCTATTATGTTGAATAGTGATCTCAAAAACCCGTCACATTATTGTTTTATACAAGGAAATATTAAAATAATTTAATAAGTCTTTATTCCTAGCACGTAACACACGCTTCCTAATTTATCTACAGATGGTTGTAGTACCTCTAGCATAGTCCACAACAAGAATAATAAAGAGTTTGACAGCTGATAGGTTGACAGTGGACTCCCACCAGAACTAAACTAACCTGGAAGTTTTGTGAGTGATATTGAATTATTTTATATATTTCATTTAAAATTAAATTTGATTTTAGGAAATAAAGTTCTTAACTTGATCCCAAGGTTATTATTTTTTTTAAAATGAGTTACGGAATACCGATACAAAGATAATGATTATCGTTAAGTAGAAATAACATTTCACAATAACAATTTCGTTATGATAACGATTCGTTAAGCTAATATTTTACAGAATAGGCCTGTTAATCTGTATAAATTTGGTAAAAAAGTTTAATTTTCGTAGATATTGTCATATTTGTACTTTTTACTTTCCGTCACCTTTAGGTAAGGAAGGTAAATTGTCTTTGGTCAAAAAATTCAATGATGAGTTTTTAGTGAATAAGCATGTTTTAGGGTCCCTATAATACGATTTTACCATTATTACGATGATGTCTATATGAATATATATATATATATATATATATATATATATATATATATATATATATATGTGTGTGTGTGTGTATGTGTGTGTGTGTGTGTGTGTCTGTGTGTGTGTGTGTGTCTGTGTGTGTGTGACAAAAGTTCCGGATCCCATAACTTCAATACCACGATTCCAAAAATTATATTTTTTTTAGTAATACTCAAGTTTACATCCAGAAGAACAATTGATTAAATTTTGGTTATAATTGGTGAACCGGAAGTAGCCTCATTTGAAGATTTAACAGTTAAATTTGATTTATTGACATTTAGCGTAAGTATAACTTAAAGAATATATTATTTTCTATACGATTTGATTACATTTTATACTTCATATTCAATAGATACAGAGTTAAAGAATTTTAAAGAAATTAAATTTTATAATTCAGCCAGCTATGCTAAACATGGAAACAACTAATATATTCATATAATTCAAATTGACAGATGTCAGTATCAATAAAAATTAAATTAATGTGGCAGAGATGAGGATGTTGAAGTAGATGTTGGGGAAGACACGGAAAGATACGGTAAGAAAATAACTCTATAGTGTTACAAGTTTCTAGAAAGATACAAGAAAGCTGATTACATTGGTTTGAACATCTCATGAGGATAAATGAAGAATTATATTTGAACAAGAATGAGTAGTTTAGTAATAGGAGGTTGAAGAAACAGAGGAAGACCAAAGATAAGATGGAAGGACTGTATTGCGGAAGACTTGAAAGAAAAAGAACTGAATGAGAACGACACGCAAAACTAGGGACACCTAACGAATGGTAAAAGCTAAAGAGGAAGAAGATGTCAGTGTCAAGTACAATTTGAATAGTTTGTTTATGAAATAATTTTACTGGAAATTTAGAATCTTTTGCAAGAAAAAATATATATGGAATTTATACATTATACACAGGATTGACGGAAGGTATTGTGCTGGCCACAACAGATTTTTTAAATGAAATATCTGTATATTATTGCACTAATTAATAAAAAATATTTTTTGTCTTAAGAAAATTTAAGGATTCTTAACTTCTAAACTTGATAGTTTTTGAGCCATTAATAAAATATTAAAATGTTTCTTCTTAAAATAATGTGTGCGTTAAAAACAAAATTACCATTAAAAATAATGTACAAAATAAACAATTGTTTTGTTATCATAGTAGCACATAGATAAATACAAAAAAAAATATTATCGAACTACAAAAAATGTTCAAAATTGCTATCGTTTTGTCGTACACATAAATAAAACCTTTTTAATAAATTTTGTTTTACATTATTTGTATTTAATTCAACAGCTTGTCTTATTCTGTTTTTAAATTCGTCAACTGTAGCAACGGGCATTGCATAAATTTTATATTTGATAGCTCCCCATACAAAAAAAAATCTAAAGCCGATAGATCAGAAGATCTTGCGGGCCACGATGTAGGGCCTCTGTTGCCAATCCAGGAATTTGGAAATTCTTGATTTAAATACGCAGTTACATCCAATGAATTGTGCGGAGGTGCACCATCTTGATGAAATATCGTTCTGCGTCTAACTACTAATGGCGGCATATCATCCAAATAATCTTGAAATTCATTTTGCAAAAAAATTAAATATCTCTGTGATGTGAATATGCCGTCATAAAAATATGGACCCAAAATAGTGTTATTTATAATACCGCACCATACATTAATTGAAAAGCGTATTTGAAAATATGAAATAAATGTTTCACGTCAATTTGTTTCTACTGAGTGTCAATAATGTGAATTATGTCTATTTAGTATACCATTTTTAGAGAAATTTGATTCATCTGACCATAAAACTGTATTTATTGCGCTAAAAAAAATTGTTGCATACATACAATTATTACTTTGTGTCAATAATGGCAGATTATTCAATTAATGAGAAGTTAGATATGTATTCATATCTGAACATTTTTACATATAGTCCTTAAGATATATTATCTATACCTTTAACATTAATTAAATCCTAATCGATTTTTATTACCTAATTAATTATAAAATAAAACTGCAAATTATTTCTCATATTCTTCTAAAATAATTAAAAATTATGTAATAAAAGGAAAGCATACATAGTTATAATGGTATGGTAATAAGATTGCTTTATAAATTACATCTTCAGGTGAACAGCAGATATCGTCGTTTCCAAAATTTATTTCATTAATTGACAGAATTTTGCTGTCAGCGGGATATGATAGGAACGATATTATTTCTTTGTACCTGAAGATGCTCATCATCCTGTATTGTGTATTGAGTTAAATGTTGAAATAAATACTAAATCATTCAATGTATATGATAATACAGTATATGATTTAAGAAATGCTGATTTTTTATCACTTGAGTCTACAAATTGGAACACTTTAAAAAATCATGATGTTGATACACCCTTTTATAATTTATTTGAAATTATTACAAACGTGTTTATTGAATGTGTTCCTACTAAAAGTTAAGTTACATATAAATATTCTTGATTCACTCCGGAAAAACCATTAAAAATTTAAAAGGAAAGGAGAGAAATCGAAAAATATTTTATTTGCGACAGTGCACTAATATGTTATTGGTACACCAATTTGAAGGTCATTGTCATTGTCGTAGGCTACGAATGAACATTTCCACTTAGTCATATAATCTCCTCCTTTTTGTTTGGACGTTATCAATTTGTACAGGATAATGGATTTATTTCAAAATTCTGTTGTGTATATTTACATCGCTTGTTGTATTTTGCTAACTCTATCTTGTCTCTCTATTCTTGTATTTGAATTTCTATATCATTTGTAATCATTACCTCTGTTATATTTACTCCTCCTCTATTTTTTTTTCTCATGTCATTAAATTGTTAGTTTTTCTTTCCAAAATTCCCATGCTATTTATTTTCTTGCATTTCCTCTTATTTTTTCTTCGTACCGCATTGCCCGTTTTTCTGTTTCTATTCTGAGTCTGTGTCGTTTAGTTTCTTCCAGTACGATGTATGACGGTGTACACGTATCCAATCCTAGTACCCATCTTATGTATTGTATGTGTTTTGCTTCTATTTCATTTTTTCTACCCATCCCCATATTTCAAATGCATACAACAACTATACTTTTAATAGTATAATCAAACATCATCATTCTTAAGTTAAAGTTATCTTTAAATTTCCTTTCTCCTATACTCCATACTTGCCGCATTACAATTCTTGCGTATCTGCCAATTGTTGTGTATGTCCGTTATTTCTTTGAAATACAAAACCCAGGTATTTAAAGCTTTTGACTTTATCTCTTTCCCTTGCTGCCACCTCTGCAGACTTCCTCCTCCGTTCCTGAACTTCATCATCTTTGATTTTTCGACGTATAATGTTGTCTTTTCGGTCTAGGTACGTTTTCAATATTTTTAGCATTGATCTCATCTCCACTTCAGTTTTTGCAATTACCGCTAGGTCGTCAGTGTATGCCAGTGTCCAGAACTTTTTGTTACCGGCTACTGTTCCTCCCGTATGTCCTCTTGTTATGTGATCCTCCATATCCGCAAAATATAAGGTAAATAGAGATGGGCTTAGTGGGGAGCCTTGCGTTAAGCCTTTAGACGTCCAGAAATCTTTCGTCTTTTCGTTTCCTACTTGTACTATGCTCATAGTTTCCGAATATATGTCTGCCAGATTCTAAGTTATTATTAATTCCTATTTTTCCAAATTTACCTCCCGCTACCCTTGATAAGGGAAGTATAGGGATCGTGCTAAAAATTGCATATCGAGATTTTGGTAAATGACCACGTTTTAAGGTCCCTACAATCCAATTTTAACATTTTCACGATGATGTCTGTGTGTATGTGTGTGTCGATGCTCTTTATGCTCTAACTCAAATACTATCATTCAGAAAATTTTGAAACCTTACATTTCTACCTTACTCTTATGGAAAAATGCCATTAGATTTTGGAATAAATCAAATAACCGAAAATGTCACTTTACTGGAAGCTCAGAATAGTTTTTTTTTTCGAAAAATACCTTTAAATGTTATTTTTTCGAGATTTATGTTATATAAAAATTAAAGTTTATTAATTTTTCTACAAGTTTGCATTAATACTTTTTCTATATATTCTATGGATAATTTTATAAACACAACTCATACATATGGTTACACAATTCAGATCTAAAATGTTTGCAACTAACATACATATGTCAATGTCGAAGGGTGTTTCACTAGCGTAATCAGGTGTACAACCTTACGTATTTAATTACGTAATCAAGAAATCTCGTAATCATATTAAAATAGAGTATTATATGTAATATAAATGTAGTAATCCGTAATCAATTGTAATAATCCGTAATCATTTGTAATAACTACCTTAATTAGCTCTAACCATTCGTGTATTACTTTATTCATGTAAGGTGTTTAAAATGATCTTACATTTAAATTTTGAGCGAAAATCATTATTTGAAATTAGCGCGAAAATATGCTGCTAACTGTGGCCAACAGATGTCACGCTAGATATCGATCTATTTTCGGATCTCTTGCACCGACCTAAAATTTATAATAAATGAGGTTAGTTTTTCTGTTATCACCTCACTTGTCAATTTGCTTATTGGTAATTTGTCATTTGTTAAACATCCACACTGTAAAGGTAAATAAGAATTTAAATACGATATTATGATATGACCACAAAGTATTAACTTGACATGAAATATTGTATAGAATTATATCGATGGTTTGATGTAAAAAGGCCAGGATAAATGTCTTTTATTTTAACATTGTCAAAATTAATGGATTTAGTACGAAGTTTGTTTACTTTATCAATTTATACCTGCTGAATACAAGTATATTAATGCATTCGCAATTGAATTTTTAGAAAGAAGAAATATGAGCGAAGTTACCAGCGATTCGCAGAATAATATGGAAGAAGGAAGCATTTGCTGAGAGGAAAATTCAAGCAAATACGATATTATGTACAATAGATTACCTGAATCATTAAAGAAAATATTGAAAATTTCGGGTTATGACAATGAATTAGCGATTGTATATTCACCAAATACCTGGATTGAAGATATTATATCCTACGTTAAAGAAACTTTTTCTAGAGCAAAACCCGAAGAATTTGAGATATTCTGTTCACATAAATGTGACGCCAAAGAAATTTTCAATATCTCCCGGATATAAAGCACTTCTTTCTGGTTTAAAAGAAGAAATATTGTGAAACAAACATTGTGAGAAAATAACTAATAAACCAATAATTAATATATCGTCAAGTAAGAGACGTAGTGAAACAATTACTTACATCAAATTCCATAGAGAAAGAGAAGACATTAATTTTGAATTTTTGTAAAAATCAAAATTAACCTTCTATTAAATGCAACGAGCTAATAATTACGGTAGAAAATAATTCTGCTAAAATAGTTTGTCCTCTTTGCAAACCAATCCACGAAGTTACAGTTTCAAATACTTCTACAAAACATAGTTTTCGTTGGATAATTTCAAACTTTACACGCCATATTAAATATTACTTCAAATAAAGTTTCACCAAAAGATAAGTCTAAATCGTTGAGTTCGCTGGATAAATTTTTAGTAAAAAATATTGACAGTAACAGTAACAAAATAACAGACAATAATGAACAAGAGTCTAAGTCGAGTTTTGCATGAACAGGAAGTTATAGTGGAATGTAAATTAAGATTTGAAGAACTCAATAAATATTTAATGGAAAAGTGTTATTCCAAAAAAGTGTGTATTAATGAAGATGCTACTGGAATTGTTGGCCGTATCCAATATGATTCCAATACGAACATGTTAGTTGGATTTGTACTTCCGGTCAATGAAGAAAATGGACTGCCACTGGTTGGAATATTTAAGGCAACAAGTGCTCAAAGAATGGAGAAATATTTTCTAGAAGAAAAGATTTCCTCTTTAGTATATTGTATTATGGTACAACCTTTAGAAGAACATTCTCCGTCATTTTGTTTAACACTTTTTGGTACAGATAACAAATTTACTTCTATTAATGTTTTAAAACGATGGAAATTTATTACGCGTGAAGCTATGAAATATAATATTAATATTCTTGGGTTTTCTTCTGATGGAGATACACGCCTAATGAAAGCTATGCGTCACAAAATGAATTTGACATCTATTCCTAAAAATATAGGTGAAATAGACACTGGTTCCTGTGTGATCATAATGTTGTCTATGTGCAAGATACCATTCATATAGGGACCAAGTTACGTACTAGATTTTTAAAAGCCCAGAAACCATTACAATTAAGTACAGAATTGATATCTCCAGAACATGTTAAACATTTGTTACAAACAGTTTCTAAAGATCAACATCAATTAACTTCAAGTTATTTGACGCAAAATGATAAAATGAATTTTAAAGCAGTAGAAGCACTTAGTGATCCAAGGGTCGCACAACTACTAGATAAAAATCCTGGAGCAGCAGCAACAGCTTTGTTTTTGAGACTAATAAATAAATGCTTATCTGCATATTTGGACAAAGAAATTCCTGTTTTAGAGAGAGTACATCGAATATGGTACGTTGTATTTTTTTTGAGATATTGGCGATCTTGGATTATACGAAATCCCAAATATACGCTTTCTGAAAATTTTATTACGTTAAATGCTTACCTTTGCATTGAGATCAATGCACATTCATTAATTAATTAAAAAATGATCACCTAGAGAAGTTTTTTATTCCATGGCAGTACAGTAGTCAAACTTGTGAAGCATTTTTTCGAGCTACAAGATCCATGACTTCTACTTATTGTACTAAAGTAAATTACACTGTGCTTGAAATTCTGTATAGATTACGGAGAATACAATTCCAGAGTGATGTTATGAATTCTGAAAAATTAAAAAAATATAATTTTCCAAATAAAACACAACGTTCAGTGAACTACATACCTGAGAGTTTGCCAAGTATTCATGAAATAATTAACTGTTGTGAAGATGCGAAACAAGCAGCTCTAATTGATGCACAAAAATTTGGAATACAGACCGACTTCCCTATAATTAAAATTGACGCTGTTACATTTGGAAATATAGATGATCCTGAAATTACTTCCGATGAAAATTTGGAAGAAGTCATGGAACTTAATGATGAAACGGAGAGTGAAACAGAAGATAATTATGATAAATTAAAAACACTTAACGGACCTCTCACTTTAAATTCAGTTGAACTTAACGATAACGACAATTTATGTGATACACAATTTGTTAAAGTAACTACTAGTACAAACGGAAAAACATACAACATTAAAAAGTCGTCTCTTTGTTGGTTACTTCAAAAGAACGAAAAACGTTTAAGCAGTGACCGGTTGTTACGAGTAAAAGCTTAATTTTATCTATCCAAGCATTTAATATATTAGCTAATACCACAATCCACGTATTGAAACGATATTTTGGTTTAAAAAAAGTGCTCAAAAAATTCTAATTACGAATGCACCTGTAAAATTAAATCAAGAAATATGATTGATAACAAAATAGCGTTTTTAAACAGGGTTTGTGGTATCAATAACTTCCTACATAGTTATATTTACCTAACTAAAAAAATTCCAATATGCATTTATTATTAATTTTAATGTGATTTTTTAATGCTGTGATTTTTAATACAATATTATACTTATGTATACCCCTCGGTCAATGTCAACAAAATAATCATTTCAAATATTAATATTAACGTTTTAAAAAGAAAATATTAAATGGAACAATTATTATATGGAAATGAACTTAATATAGTTTCCAGCATAAGTAAATATGTAAAAATATAGGTAAGATAATAAAAACATATATCATCACGGCATATTTCCCATTGATGGGTGAGCCAATTTGTTTTGTACGCAGATGTCGGTAATAATGATTACATATTTGTTCCTTGCAGGCGTTTACCCGGCGTCACTTCACGCGAATCATGGGAACAGGTTCGATTCCAACCGACGCCAAATATTTTAGAATTTTAAATGGCACAAAATTGACCTTTGTGGTGCACTTTCTACGCTAGCAATGAATATAGGTAAGTATATAAATAAATATATCATCACGACATATTACCCATTGCTGGTTCTGTCAATGTGCTTTGTACACAGATTTCGGTAACGATGATGACATATTTGTATCGTGCGGGCGTTTACCAGGTATCACCTCACGAGCATTTATAGCTGGCGGGGAGAGTGCACCACAGGGGTCATTTTTGTGCCATTTAAAATTCGAAATATTTGGCGTCGGTCGGGATCGAACCCGGTATTTAAATTTAATTTTAAGTATTTACATGAATAAAAATTAAATTAAACGGGAGGTATTGTGCTGGCCACATCAGATATTTTCTATTTATTTATATCTGACTTGTATCGAACGTTGCTTTAAGGTCCGCGAAGAATAAATACAAATTGCCTTTGTTTTCTTTTAATGCTTTTGCTTGTAAATAACGTGGTTTAGTATGTATATACTGTCTATCGTACTCCTCTGTTTCCTGAAAACTGTCCGGGTGTGTACTACATCTTCCCCTACTGCTTTTCTTTTCTTTAATTTTGTTAAAATATACATATAATTGCTATTTATTCAAGGAAAGACCAAACTGTCAAACGAATTATATTTTTATTGACAAGTTATATATTGAAAACATTTTCATAAGATGACTCATACAAATTTGATTTACAATAAATTCTAATACTCTCCCATAATGAAACTCAAATTTGCAATCTTCATTCTTCGGAGTATGTAGACATTCCTAGAAGATCAGTCTTCTTCTTTTGTTTCGGGCCGGGTAAACTCTTGGTCATTATATCAGCAATCATTTCTTCCGTAAGCAAGTACTTCAAGGATAGCTGTTCTATCTTCGACTGCGTCTCTAATGAAATAAAATCTTAAATCTATATGCTTCGGTTTTTTTTATTAAGAATATGATTAGTTGACAACTTTTATGCTGATTGATTATCATTATAAAGCTCCAGGAGTTCTTTATTTCCACCAAGTTCAAATATAACATTTTGTAAAAACTTTGCTTCTTTAGTTCCCTCACTGAGTGCTTTATATTCGGCTTCAGTACTTGGTAAAGCTACTGTGGGTTGTTTCTTGCTTTCCCAGGATATAGTTGCTCCAGCTAGTTTGAAAACATATCCACTATATGAACGTCTGTCAATTTTACTGCTTCCCCAATCAGCGTCTACGAATCCACATAATTTAGTATTACCTTTTTGAAAAACGAGACATAAATCTATCGTCCCCTTTAAATATCTTAATACTCTCTTAGCGGAATTCCAGTGTATTTCGTTGTAACAATTGTTAAACTGACTAAATACACTAGCAATATGTGCAATGTCAGGTCTGCACGTCATTGCTAAATACATAATTGATCCAATTAGTGCTTGGTAGGGGTATGTCAACTTACTATTTTCATCACCTTTAATCAATGACACATTTGATTCACTTGGCGTAGAGATTGGTTTACAATCTTGCATCTTAAATTTCTTTAAAATATCTTTAATATATGAAGATTGTTACAGATATATCGCATTCCGTGTTTATCGAACTCTCATGCCTAGTATACGCTGAAGAGGTCCTAAATCTTTCATCTTGAAGGTTTTCATTACTTCATTCTTAATTCGCTTTTTCTCTTCTGCATTATTACAGAATAGAGTGATACATGCAGGGCTCAGAATCACATTTTTTAAACTTCATACGTATTTATTAAAACGTCATTTATTTTCTGATACCAAGTCCTTAATGATTGTTTTAAACCATACATAGCACGCTTCAATAAGCATACTTTGTCTTCTTTTCCTTTTACTACAAAATTTTCTGGTTGTTCCATGTATACCGTTTCTTTCAATACACCATTCAGAAATGCTGTTGAAACATCCATATGGTCTATATCTAGTCCAAGATTAATTGCTAAAGCAAATAGCATTCTAATTGTTGAATACCTAACTACAGGAGGAAAAGTTTCTGTAAAGTCAATCCCATATTTTTGAGTAAAACCTTTTGCTACCAAACGTGCTTTGAACTAAATAATATCACCATTGTTATCTCTTTTTATTCTGTACACCCATTTGCACTTTACAGGCTTTTTACCTTTTGGTAAATCAACCAATATCCGAGTTTGATTTTCTTTGAATGAAAGATATTCTTCTTGCATTGTTTTTTTCCAAAGTTCGCTATTTTCATTAGACATTGCTTCATTGACGCTTTTTGGATCTCTATTGGCGTTATTTACACAATAAACATAATGTAACGTTTTTATTTATATGGGTGAAGTGTAACACATAGACAAATATTATTAACGAAAAGAATACGTTTATTAAACGATAATTAAATAAGGATTAAATATTAAAAGATAATAAAAACAACTAATACTATGATTAAATGATTATACTAAGAATATTATTAAATGCTTAAACACTACGATTATTTATCTAACTAACATTTATATCACTGCACTTATTTATATAACTATATTTATTTATGTTAACAACTTGTAAACTGTTTATTTATATCACTGAGTTCATCTCTGGTTGCTTGTACATATGAGACTGTTCCTTCGCCTTCTCTCGCCGATATTTATACAGCGCATAACATTCCAGAAGCCTTCGAAGCGACAATGACCAGTATACAAAGGAACGAGGTCACGGCGCAATTAGAGTCCAGCCGCTGCGGCGCCAGGGATTGCGTCATTGTTCTGGAGCGTTCTGTCAATGGCGACGTTATATACTCTTCTCCTGGGGGCGCACGTCACAATAATAATCTGAAAAGTCTGTCGAATGTCTATCTCTTTGAGGATATCTTCTCTCTTCGGAAACATCAGATTTATTGTTTCTTATTCATATTTCGTTGTTTTCTTTACAATTATCTCTTGGGTTTACTTCGTCATTTAATTCTTGATCTTCTCCAGCATCATTTTCTTTCAGCTCAACAGAAGAATTAGAATTATCTGTTAAAAATGTTGTTTTATACGATTGAATCCATACGCGTTAGATTCGGTACTATATCCCACAAAGATTAATTTTCTACTTTTGGGATCAAGTTTCTTTCTAAAGATTTTAGGAATGTGGGTATAACCACTACATCCGAATACACGTAATGTTTCAAATTTACCTTCTTTCCTGTCCATGCTTCTTCAGGAGTCATATTTTCAACTGCTTTCGTGGGAGAACGATTTTTCAAATAAACCGCTGTATTTGCAGCTTCTACCCAAAAACTTTTGTCCAATTTGGCATCTTCTAGCAAAGACCTTGCTTTTTCTATGATTGTTATGTTTATCCGTTCCGCAAGACCATTTTGTTCTGGACAATATGGGGCCTTGTTTCATGTTTTATGTCATTTTCTTTTAGAAACTTTTGAAAAAATTGATTAACATATTCGGTACCATTATCAGTTCGAATAATTTTTAATCGCTTACCAGTTTCATTTTCAACGAATGATTTCCATTCTTGAAACACAGAAAATACATCATTCTTATTCTTTAAAAAATAGCCGAATGATGTTCTTGAAAAATCATCAGTAATCATGAAGAAGTATATGGCACCTCCATGAGAATTTACACTCATCGGTCCACATAAATACGCACTGTATCAATGCCAAAGGTTCTGTTGTAAATTGTAAGCCTGATTTTTATTCTTCATTATAGGGCATTCCGAGGCTTAATGTCCATTTTCATGACATTTAAAACATTTGTAAATAAGTTTTCTAGAATTTTAAAAATTATTGTTAGCTCTTACTGGTAAAGCACGATCTTTAGTATTATATGCTGACATGTCTAAACTGAAATCTTCTTGTAGAAGTTTAGCTTTAATCATGTCACTGGTAATGTTTTTCCAGAATTTTCTAGTGCCATTACCAACGGATCAAAGTTATTTGGTAAACCATTCGGCATTAGTACAGCCAAAAAAAATCATCTTCAATTGGTTTACTTATGTCACCTATTTGTTGAGAAAGTGACATAATTTTAGAAACATACTCTTCCATACTTTTAAAATTTTCCACTTTTAAATTGAAAACTATTTTCAGAAGACCTAATCTTCTTACAAGTCCTTTGTCTTCGTAGGCCTTTTTTAAATTAATCCAGGCTTCTAGAGGATCTTTTACGCTTCTAACATGTGCATAACAAGACGGCTTAACATACAAACAAATTTACGCAAGAGCTCTTTATTCTTTCTTGTCTACATCCACTGCCTGAGGAACACCATCTTTATCTAAATTTTCGATACAGCACCAAAGATCTTCATGTGTTAAATACATTCGCATTGCAAACTTCCAATTATTGTAATTAGATACTCTATCTAATAGCTCAATGCTAAAACGTGAATCTTTTTCTCCCATTCCTCTATCAGTTTTAACGTCTCCCTGTCTACTACAACACACATGGAAGACCCATAACCTGTTAATACTTTGATACAAATTTTATTTATAATAAATTCTAATAAATTTACTTATCTGTAGTCTAACCTCCTCAGTTGTTACGTATTCTGTTTCTTGCTGTACTTCTAGGTTCCACTCCTTAACGTGTCGATCTACTTGTCCCCCTAGCAGTCCACAGAAGTGCTCTCTCCATTCTGTCATTTCTATTTGGTTTTTGTTATTTTGTTTCTTATTTCTTCCTAAATACTTCCAAATATCATTTTCGTTCTGTATATTTTTTAATTTCTTCTCTATCTTGAGTTAGTGCTTTTCTTTGTTTTGTTTACAGATATTTTGATATTCTTTTCTCAACTTGCAGTAGTCTTCTCTTGTGGCACTGCCCGCTTGAAATTTTCTCAATTCTCTTTGTTCTTTTCCTCTCTTAACTCTACATTCTCTATTGAACCATGGTGGGTCATCTTTATACTCGCCGTGTTACTTAATTACTTTTTTGGTTACTGCCTTATATCGCTGTACAATTAATTCTTCTGTCTTCATCTTTGTTTTGTTCTTTACTTTCTATTTCCATAATGTCTGCATATATCTGAATTGTATTTTTTTCCATTGTATGATAACTTGTTATTCAGTTTGTTCCCTATCATCGTCTTCGTACTCATTATTGACTTTTATTCTATTCTTGTGCCTACTGCAACTAACTTTATTTTACTAAATGCTTCTTCGTTGAAATAGCATAATATTATTACGGATGCTCCTTTTGTGTCTAGGTAAATATATTCCCCTTACTCATTTCCAGGTAGATTTCCGTTCAAAATACTCCATCCTCTCCCTTCGGTTATTTTTATAAGTTCTGCTCCTTCTGCGTCTTTTACTTTATCGTTTGAACTTCTCTTATTTTCTTCGTCATTCTTCTTTTCCACTAAACTACCTTCTTGTGCTATTCTCGCGTTGAAGTCTTCGCCAATGATTATAATTATCTCTTCAATTTCCTCTATTTGCTTTCTTAATTCGTTCAGTACATTTCATCCCATAAATATTTTTCATTGTTCTCCGCCTAATTCTATTTCCCTTTCTTGGATTCCTTTCGATTCATTCGCCTGTACTGCTATTTCCTTAAAACTAATTATTATTCCAGTAATTACCCCTCCGTATTCTAGCACGATTTACAAATTCACTCACGAGCGCGCAGCAATGAGTGGGCAAACGAAAGAGTGCTTGAATTGCCTTCTGTAACGTGTTTTATACTATTTTCTCTCTAGACGCATTCATTTACATTATTTTTTTATTAAAATATTTGACAATTTCCATTAAGGGATATTTTTGGTAGAATTATTAGGTACGTGGCAGTGATTTGTGCTGTTTATTCTGTCCATTGCCTAGATATTTAGTGTATTTATTGCATAACAAAATATCACCAAAAATCGTTTAAGACTGAAGCTCCTTCTACAATCAATATGCGTGCTAGAATGTGACGTTCCAGTTTCGAAACAGAGAAAATATAATTAAATTCCATTTATTCCTATTTTGCGCCACTATATTATTTTAGTATTTAGTAGAAATAACGTCTTCTGCTGCTTCCATCAATATTTGTGCAGCAGCATCATGACGTAAAAACTATTCCTTTGCATAACTTTTACATTTGAAAAACGTTATGTCGAAGAAGCTCAGTCTCACAGTGTTTCTTGTTTCTTCTAAATAAATTTTCAAACATTTTTAATATTATTTTGAAATTTCGCATCACATAAAATAAAATATAAGCATATTTAAAATTAGCTTCATTATTTGAACCGATGAGTTTGCTGAACACGTCCATATAACTCGTCGGTCAGCAAATTTATGATAATTAAAATGATGACAGAGATACACGAATTATGTTATGTGAGCTATATTATTTTACTATATTTCGTTTATAATCTTTATACATACCTATCTATATAATTTTGTATTACACTTTGTATGGCATATTTATTCTACAGATATTTCATTAGTAGAAAGCCTTTGTTGCGGTTTATGTTCTAATTTAAGTAGGTAATTAAATACTGAATTGAATTTCGATGAACAAAAAATTGTTACTTGGCAAGAATTGATAACGATATTGTTAAAATTTCGTATTAACATGTCTCAATGTAAGTGAGCAGTAACAATTATTGTGTAGTAACAATTATGTTGTCCTACACCATGAAGTTGTGTGGAGTACAGCTGTCATTTTTTAAAATTGCAGTGTCAAAACTATTAGGATATTAAAATTAAAATATTTCATATTTAAAATAATGTTTTTTTAAATTCTTTTAAGTTATTAATGTTGCGTTTATTATAGTATAATACTTAAAAGTGACGTTAAATTATTTTTAACTAAAAAATATCTAATTATAAAACTATTAATTTTCGCATCGGTATGGTAAGGGTGGTAGAAGTGCTTTGTTTACTTTTTACTTTGGTTATGAGTATGGGTGACAAGTGTGACAAGTATAGTTGTTTCAAATTTACAATATGGCGAAAGGAATAAGCAAAAAAATTAAATTGCAGCGAGAATCTGGAAGTAATTTTTGTAGTACGTTTTTTACCTCTCGCTGCCCTTGATACGGGAGGTATAAGGATTGTGCTAAAAATCGCATATCGAGATTTTGTTAAATAACCACGTTTTAAGGTCCCTAAAATCTGATTTCAACATTTTCACGATGATGTTTGTGGGTGTGTATGTGTGTGTGTATGTGTATGAGTGTGTGTATGTGGGTATATGTGTCTCTAAATCATATACTATAATTCAGAAAAAATTTAAACTATGTATTTCTACCGTACTCTAATATGGAAAGAAGCCATTAGATTTTGGTGTAAATTGGATAACCGGAAATGGCACTTTACACTCAAAATAGATTTTTTACAAAACATACCATTAAATGTCATTTTTTTGCAATTTATGTTATTATAAAAATAAATAAAGATAACTAAATTTTCTACAGACTTGTATTAAACTTTTCTATATATTTTATAGATAAATTTATAAAATAATCTATAATTTAAATCCAGGAGCTTATGCTTAAACACAAATCATTGGTTACACAGTTCAACTCAAATGTATGTAACTGACAGATAAATGTCAATTTTTACCTTCCGTCACCTCTAGGTAAAGAAGGTATTGTCTTTGGTCAAAAAATTCGGTTGTGAGTTTTCATTGAATAAGCACGTTTTAGGGTCTTTATAATACGATTTTACTATTTTACGATGATGTCTGTATGTGTGTGTGTTCGTGTGTGTGTGTGTGTGTGTGTGTGTGTGTGTGTGTGTATGTGTGTGTGTGTGTATGTGTGTGTGTGTGTGTGGACCGCGGTTTCGTCAACGATATCTCCAATACTAGAATTCCAAAAATTACAATTCTTGCGTATTTCTCTTCTTTACAACCATATGCAGACTTGATTAGATTTTGGTTATAATTGGTCAACCGGAAGTACCCTCATTTGAAGATTTTAACAGTTTTTCTTGAAAAACTCAGTTAAATGTTATTATAAACTTAAAGAATATATTATTGTCTATACGATTTGATTGCATTTTATATTTGATATTCAAACGATATAGAGTTAAAGAAGAATAAAGATAATATATTTCATATAAATTTTATAATTCAGCCAGCTATGCTAACTTAACCATGGAAACTGCTAATATATTCAGGTAATTCAAATTGACAGATGTCAGTATCAATAAAATGTACATCAATGAAAGAATAAGGGAAGTAACTCTAGTGTTAGAAGTTTCTAGATATAAGAGAGACGATTACATTGGTTTGAACATGTCATGAGGAGAGATGAATATATTAATAGAAGGTGGAAGAAACATAAGAAGACCAAATATAAGATGAAAAGACTGTATTGCAGAAGACTTGAGAGAAAAGGTACTGAATGAGGACGACATGCAAAACAAAAATGAGTGGGAGAAGAAAATAAAAAATAGCGACCCCCGAACGAATGGGAAAAACTAAAGAAGATGTCAGTGTCAAGTGCAATTTGCATAGTATGTTTATGAAATAACTTTATTGGAAATATAGGATCTTTTGCAAGAAAATTTATGTATAGGACGCGTGCAGTGACATGACTTTGCTGTCTTTGGCAAGCAGATATGGGGACCCGTGTCAAAATGACAGCAATTAATTATGTCCATAACTGACAAGTGTTATAATTTTTCATTCAAAATTTCACAATTTTCTTATTTCATGTGGTTTGTTTGTTATCATGAGTATGGAATTCAGTTTCCGAGAAAGGGAATCACATAATACAAAAAAATTAGAATCTTTTGCAAGAAAATTTATGTATGGAATTTGTACGTAATACACAGGATTGACGGAAGGTATTGTGCTGGCCACATCATATTTTTTACCTTCCGTCAGGTAAGGAAGGTATTGTCTTTGGTAAAAAAAATCGGTGGTGAGTTTCAATGAATAAGCACGTTTTAGGGTCTTTACAATACGATTTTACTATTTTTACGATGATGTCTGTATGTGTGTGTGTGTGTGTGTGTGTGTCTGTGTGTGTGTGTGTGTGTGTGTACGTGTACGTGGACGTGTGTGTGTACGTGTGTATTTGACCGCGGTTTCGCCCGCGATATCTCCAATACTAGAATTCCAAAAACTACAATTCTTACGTATTCCTCTTCCTTACAATCATATTCAGATTTGATTAGATTTTGGTTATAATTGGTCAACCGGAAGTACACTAATTTAATGATTTTAACAGTTTTTCTTGAAAAACTCAATTAAATATTGTTTATCTTAAAGAATATATTATTCTCTATACGATTTGATTGCATTTTATATTTTATATTCAACAGATATAGAGTTAAAGAATTAGAAAAATTTTAAATTTCATAAATCAGCCAGCTATGCTAACTTTACCTTGGAAACTGCTGATATATTCAAATAATTCAAATTGGCAGATGTCAGTATCAATAAAAAGTAAATGAATGAAAGAATAAGGGAAATAACTCTAATGTTAGAAGTTTCTAGAAAGATATAAGAGAGACGATTACATTAGATTGAACATGTCATGAGGAAGAATATATTGGAAGAAAAATGAATAGCTTAGTAATAGAAGGTGGAAGAAACATAGGAAGACCAAATATAAGATGGAAGGACTGTATTGCGGAAGACTTGAGAGAAAAGGAACTGAATGAGGACGACACGCAAAACAAAAATCAGTGGAAAAAGAAAATAAAAAATAGCGACCCCTAACGAATGGGAAAAACTAAAGAAGATGTCAGTGTCAAGTGCAATTTGCATAGTTTGTTTATGAAATCATTTTACTGGAAATATAGGATCTTTTGCAAGAAAATTTATGTTTAGGGCGCGTGCAGTGTCGTGACTTTGCATTTTATTTATTGAAGATATTTGTCTATCTGTGATCTGTGATATACTTTTGTATGCGGACGATGTAAAAATTTATTACAAAAATAATTCTACTGAAGATTGTGTTGACTTCCAAAATAATATTAACAACTTTCACACATGGTGTACATATAACAATCTACCATTAAATATAAATGTACACGCGAAGGAAGTGTCCCATTTACTTTATATATTATATCAATGATATCATTTTAACTCGTTCTAACTTAATTAAAAACAGGCATCTTATTCGATCCCGAAGTTAAATTTGCACCTCGTATTAAAGAACTAGTGTCAGCGACCTATAGATTACTCGGTTTTGTTATTAGGAGCAGCAGAGAACTCTGCAATGAAAAAACTCTCCAAACTTTGTTTTTTTCATTAAATCGTTCTAAAATTGAATACGGTATTTTAATTTGGTACTCGCCTCTCCAAACACTTACTTACTTACTTAATCCTAGCCTTTATACCTTTCGGTGTCAGGCTCTCCAAACACATAAACATATAATTGAGAACGTTCAAAGTAAATATTTTAAATTCATGTGGTTCAAAAAAAATTTTTCCTATCCAAACCAAGGTATCGAACAAAGTATTTTTCTCAGTGAATTTTCTTTTAACCCCATTGAATCCCGCCATTCTCAAACAACTCTTACATTTCTCGTGAACATTTTAAATGGTAACATTGACGCCCCAGTCAAAATTACCTATACATCTGCCATCTACAACCTCTCGTAATTATATTTTTTTTTTACCCAACTGCAGGACGAATACAATGCTTAAGTCTCTTTTAGTAGTAATGTGTATATAATCATTGAATTAGTAATTTTTTATACTCTTGTATGTATTTTTCATGTATTTGTACTTATGTTTGCCATTTTCCTGCTTTGGGTGTATACCTGTTAGGAAATAAAATTTATTATTATTATAAATTTTCTTGCAAAAGATCCTATATTTCCAGTAAAATTATTTTATAAACAAACTATGAAATATTATTTACACATTTAATGTTATTATAAATATTAAATAATATTCTATTATCTATACGAATTGATTGCATTGGATATTTCATATTCAATGGATATAGAGTTAAAGAATTACGTATAAAGAAATTAAATTTTATAAATCTAACAGCTACTATATTAAGAAAATTCTAACTAAAAAGAAAATGAATGTGGTAGATATGAGGATGTTGAGATAAATGTTGGGGAAAACACGGAAAGATACGGTAAGGAATGAATGAATAAGGGAAATAACTCGAGCATTAGAAGTTTCTAGAAAGATACAAGAGAGATGATTACATTGGTTTAAATATATCATGAGGAGAGATAAAGAATATATTGGAAGAAGAATGAATAGCTTAGTAATAGAAAGTGGAAGAAACAGAGGAAAACCAAAGATAAGATGGAAGGATTGTATTGCGGAAGACTTGAGAGAAAAGCAACCGAATGAGGACGACCTGCAAAAAAATGAATGGAAGAAGAAAATAAAAAGTAGCGACCCCTAACGAATGGGAAAAGCTAAAGAAGAAAAAGATGTTAGTGTCAAGTGCGCTTGCATAGTATGTTTATGAAATATTTTGCAAGATAATTTATGTATGGAATTTGTACATAATACACACGATTGACGGAAGGTATTGTGCTGTAAGCATCAGATTTTTTAGTAATTTATATTATCTTCTATTCATAGGGAATACCATCAGGACGTTGCCTAATCCTAATAATGGTTTTACATTATGTCAACTGTAGTCTGTCATGACTTTCTTTTCAGGCAACGAAACTCCGTGATAACTTTCATCTTTCAATTTTTGCTTATTTATTTTTATTTCTTGCCTAACGAGATAGACAATTAATAAATTAGCTACAAATTATGCATGTAATGTAAATATATATCAGTTTGCCATTTAAAGACACGACTACACATTAATTTTAAATAAAAAAATGAGAAAACATATTTATATATTTGTTTATAGATTTAAGCTTTTAATAAATTATTTGATGAAAATAGAAAATTTACATGTATTATAATATAAAAGAACATATTAGCAAAGTTTATGTATTCCATGTTCAATTCAAGTATTCTTCTACAAAAAGAGTTTTTTGAGAGATATAGTTTTAATATTTTTTGAACTTTTCAAATGGCAGATTTGTAATATTTTTTGGCAAATTGTATAAATTTAGCTGCAATGAATTTTTTACTGATTTTGTCAACCTATACCTATTCATTCGTAGTAAGTCTGCAGATCATGTGCACTACAGTATTCATGAAGGTCGCCATTCTTCGACAGATCTTTATTGTTGTATAATTCTTAAGTCGGCTTCCCACGACGCCTGACTTGGTGAGCCTCCCACGGTTTGTAGAGTTAGGCGAGCACGAGTTTTATTGCATCTTGACCGTTCCCATACCGCCTGGCTCGTGGTTGGTTTGTGGGTCGTTTATACTGGCTCGGACGAGTTACCGAGCCATTCACGTTGGTATCTACGCAGTTGAAAACGATCTATAAATTTCGTCCTCGGACCATGAATATATTGGAATGTCGGAAAGGTGGCACGAGGGAGCTTAAATGAGCGGCGCGTTTTCTTTGACTCGTCAAATTTACCGACAACTGACGGGAAGCCCGAGCCGAGCCACGAGCCACACCATTTTCACGACGCGAAGCTCGCAAAACTCAGGTAAAAGATAGCCGAGCCACGTGCCGTGGGAAACCGGCTTTGAGTGTAGTAAATACAAACAACGTCGGAAACGGCATTATTTCAAGGTCCTTGAAAATCTACCTACAACTTTCTCTATACCTTTGCTATAATTCTTTTTTTAGTTTTCAAAGGAAAGTGTTGTAGGTTATGCGGATCAAATATTCTTCACATTTAATAATGTTTACATAATTATATTAGGACGTTTCGGTAGCCAAAATGCCACAATCATCAGCTATTAAAAAATAATAACAGTATAAATAATGTTACAAACATTGAAATATAAACCAGTATTACCTTACAAAATCATTTTTTAGTATAAATGCATATATGACGAAAAGTTTTCGTTTTACATTTTGAAATTACATAAAATTGATAGTTATAACTGAAAAATAAGATCGATATTAGGTTTCAAAAGTAACACGTACATAAAGAAAAACGTGGTTTACCTTAAAATTGAGAAACATCCACTCAATTTTAAGGTAACGTTACTATTATTATTTGAAATGCTTAATTTGTTGACAGTGACATATATCTGTCAATTTGAGATCTGAACTGTGTAACCATGGAGTTGCGGTTGAAGCGTAGGCTTCGGGATAGAATTATAGATAGTTTTATTAATTTATCCATAAAATATATAAAAAAGTACTAATGCAAGCCTGTATAAAACTTAATAATCATTAATTTTTATATAACATAAATCTCGAAAAAATTACATGTAAAGGTATTATTCGAAGAAAAATTATTTTGAGCTTCCAGTAAAGTGTCATTTCCGGTTATCTGATTTACATGAAAATCTAAGGGTTTCTTTCCATATTAGAATAAGGTAGAAATAGAAGGTTCGAAAATTTCTGAACGATAGTATTTGAGTTAGAGAGTAAAGAGAATCCATACACACATACATACACACACACACACACACACACACACACACACACACACACACACACACACACACACATACACATACAGACATCATCGTGAATATGTTAAAATTGGATTCCAGGGACCTTAAAACGTGGTCATTTACCAAAATCTCGATATGAGATTTTTATCACGATCCCTATTCTTCCCTTACCAATAGGTAATATGCCGTAATGAAATATTTATTTTTTATTTATTTACATCATCGTTGCAATTGTATTATATTTATCTTATATCGTTTTTATTTGTCGAAGTCAATAATAACCTTGATACAATACTGTGAGACAAATAGTATTATTTTTGTAGAATTGTTCCTGTACTAACAGTACGTATTAAATAATACCAGAAGGAGAAGATGTCTCATTCGTACTTGGCGAATATACTCGTAGGAAACTAATTAAACTAAGTTAATATCAGATGTACTTACAATAACGAGACATTCTGAAATAATTTTATTTTCTTATGTACATGTGTATTTGTAATCTAGAAGTTTACGTGCATGTTCTGTTATATTGCATATATATTTACCCATATACGACTAGCAGTCTAGGAGTTAGTATTTGAATATTGGATAACATTGCTCAAGTTACATTAATAACTAATACAAATGTTAACTCAGAGCTATTAAGTTTTGTGGGAGTATTTCTACACAGCAATTCTGTTAATTAATGAATTATATAAACTGTTTGTATGCAGTTGAATTTATTACACTGGATTAATTTAAATACATCGTTTTACGTAAGATTGAATACTACATTTAATTTTTGAATAAAATTCTGATGTGTTACTACAACACTATATTTATAATTATAATGAAAGGCATAGGTAGGATTTTTTTCTCTTGTAGGGGTGCGCATTATAAATATTATATCGTGTTTACACAAGATAATAAAGAAGGTGTTTAGTAGAAAGTTTTATTTTATTACCGGCTGATAAACCTTTTAATAAATAATAGTACTTTATTGAAATCTATATATTAGAGTTTGTCGGCGAAAGTATGTGGAAAGTTTAAAATAAAATTTAATCTATAAACAAATTTTGAATTTTTTCAAAGGAAGATTACTATCTTTCGCTTTATGCTTTCAAATGCTGTTTAGAAATAATTTTCAAACTTTGGTATTCAAAACTAGATTACCCAAAATAAATATACACAGGCCCAGTTGTATAAAGCGTTTGTTGAACTTAATCAAGTAGTTAACTATGCGATTGTATTGTTAACTGTTGCTTGAATGACATGTTAAATTTTAATATGTTTTTAAGTTAACAGCATATTAAACTCATTGTTAAGTAAAAATTTGGTTGCATAAATCACTAGAGTTTCACGGCTTGACTTGATATTCAAGTTACTTGACTTGACTTGAAATCAAGCCAAGCTCAAGTCAAGTAATAGTAGTCGAAATTCAAGTCATGTCAAGTAGTAAAATTTCAAGTACTTGAAAAATCAAGTAGTTATTTTTCAATTACTTGAAAAAATCATGTATAGTTATTATTTTAATTACTAGAAAAATCAAAAAGTTCTTCAAGACTACATTTCATTTTCATATACTTGCTTATGTTTTATATCAATAAAAATATCAATAATATACCTTGAAATATAGACTTTTATTCATAAAAATAAATTATACATTCAAATTTAAAAATTAAAAATAAAAGATTTAAATGTATAATATATGGACTAACAAACTATTTATAGTATATGAATTATGGAGGACCTTAAAAGGGGACAAGTCGAATTTTAACCGGACCGCCCCTTAAAGTGGTTTCAAATAAATAAATATATACTGGCAATGATTGCGCTTAATTTTAATATTTGACCGTGCTAAATGCACTTGATTTTTCCCCATTTAAATAACAGTCGGTTTTAGCACATTTTGGAACTTTATTTTTCTCCGAGATATTAAGAGGTTTAAAAAATCCGTTCATTATTGGAATATATACTAGAATGACCCGAGAATATGTGGACAAAATCTGAAGTCCCAATTATTATTCTTAATTCGAATGGAGTATAGGTTTTTGAGCTTTTATGCGATAGTTTAACCATCTACAGTTATCTTAATAATAATGATTAGGACTTCAAATTTTGTCGACATATTCTCGGGCCATTCTAGTATATATTCCAATATTGAGTGAATTTTTTAAACCTCTGCAGAAATTTTAACTTGCAGTAGTGAATCAGCACAGCATATGGCGCGCCAGGCCGTACCACACACAACTAGATTACGATTCTACTGATTCGCGCGTTTTCGTACATAATCGGTTCGTTATCAAGTAGCTTGAATTTGCTTGAAATTGCTTGATCAAGTCAAGTAGTAACGATAGAAAATCAAGTCAAGTCAAGTAATGAATTTTTGAAAAGCTTGATTTTCAAGTCAAGTCAAGTAATTTACAAAAACATCAAGCTACTTGACTTGATGAAACCCTATAAATCACTGTTAGTGTTAACATATTGTTAAATGAGTAGATACTCGCTTTTTAAATGAATTATACGATATCCCGTGACTAAATTCATTGTTAAAATCAATATATGTATGAGAATTTTATTAATAAATAAATATTTATTAATAAAATAATTTGTCCATATTACGTAAGGTGTTTTTTAAATTTTACATTATTTTATTGTTAAAAATCCAATTTATAGATGTCATTGTCCAGCCTGTCTCTTTTTAATGGTGTTAGTTCCTTAGAAGATGAAGTCAGAATTTACCGAAATATACTATTTTTGGATACCGGATTAATTAAACTACACTTAAGGAAATTTTGCACGTAATTGGTCATAATTTAAAACCCACTACCAAAGAAAATCATTCAGTTTCAGCCAACATGCAATTATTAATAGCGTTGCGATTTTATGCCACGGGCGCATTCCGACAACTTATTGGAAATGACTTTCGTGTACATAAATCTACTGTTTCACGCACAGTTTACAAAGTAACCAGAGCGATTGATTTACTTAAACAGCGCTATATTCATATGCCCAGAGATGATGAAAAACGTGCCGTGAAAGAACAATATTATGAAATTAGTCATTTCCCAAAAGTTATAGGTGTAATTGACTGCACTTATGTTCCCATAAAATATCCTTGTGGTAGAAACGCTGAAGCTTTTCGTGACAGGAGAGGTTATTTCTCAATTAATACGCAGGTTGTATACGATGCTTCATTAAAAATAAGATATGTTATAGCACGCTGGCTTGGTTCGGTACATGATAGAACGATTTTTAATGATTCACCTCTGTGTGCCGAATGTGAGGCTTGAGAATTTGACACATACTATTTCCTAGGTGATAATGGCTACCCTTGAAGAAAATATTTATTAACTCTATTAAAAGCCCAAACTCGTGCTAAAGAGGTTTATAATCGTGCAAATATATCTATTCTACACAAAATCCTGTAAAGCGATGTTTCGGTGTCTTAAAGCGACGATTTCCATGTTTTGTACAAAGGACTGGCTGTACGAACGCCGTCTATTTTCGCTACTACCGTAACATGTGCAGTTTTGCACAATATATGTATAATTAATCGGGACGAAAACTTTATTGAACATTGTGATCAACCTGCTGAAGAAGATGAGCCCATTGTTGTACCACAATTAACGGAAATACAAATATACGCGATTCGCTTATTACTATATTATTTTCTAGATAAAAAGTTTAACATTATTAAATATTTATTTTAATTAGTAACAATATATAAATAAGTAATGAAATAATAAAAACTATTGATTTAATAATTAATTGTTCCTTTGTAATTATGCATTTTTAATTTTTTTTTTCGAAACAAGCAATTTCAATTTTTTAAAAGTTTTTTATAATTTAATTTTCGTTTTCTGTTATTTTTTTGGTCCTATTCTGGGCAGTGGCTTCTTGGACAGGGTTGTAATAAGGCGAGTGCAAAATAAATATCTTTTTATAATCTTTTTTTTTAAATTATAGTTTTAGGAATAATATTTCAACTTGTTATCTTTGTTAGTCAAAATTATGTTTAGAAATAGTTATCATCTTATATTAACTGACTGTTTAGTCTAGCTGTCAGAGACCATTGACAGTTATTTGTTGACAATTAAGTCTTTAAATTATTAAGCATACGTGAGCGAGACACAGGACACCATGGGTGCCATATGAGAATACTTCACCCCACGCCCCTAAAATTAACCTCTCACGAAGTCAACGCTTTGTTTTAAGTAGCCGGTCTTAGATACTCATGTCTACGAGATATATAGTCTGTGTTTTAGTTTCTGGCGCGGGCTGAACGCCCGGCTGCTTAGTTACAATGTAACTTCAGTTTATTTGATTTAGTTATGTTTAGTTTAGTAATCAATAATAATAAGTTTAATTAGTTGATAATTGATTAGTGTTAGTGTAAATATGTGTAAATAAAGAAATTAGTTTAAATAGCGAATAATGTCTGTGTCCATAATGAAAGTGTTCATCGCCCATCAAAGACAAGTGCAAGTGAGTGTGTGTTCTTCCTCCTCAATCAGGTCGTGGTCGACCATCCAAGCGACCACCAGTTAGTGAAAGTTGTATCGTTGGTAAAAGAAGTGCAAGGCCAAAATCATAAGCTGCGCCAGTTTCACCCTCCTCGTGTTACAGGGTGGGATGTAGTGGCAGGGACTTCTTGAATAGGAAGGAAGGTGATGTTGACTGGAGAAACTTATGTAGACTTTCTTATAACCAAAAAGAGGATTTCTGTTTACAAGTTGTTTTGCTCTTGAACTATTGCAATAAAATAAATTTAGGAAAGATACGAAATATTTAATATAATTCACTAAATTTGCTATCTTGATAAAAATATACTGCCGCATTATCGAATGAACTAGATAGAGGTTCGAGTTGGTCTGCAAGTTGCTTATAATGCCGCCCCTATCTCATCTAGTTGAGGCTGAAAAGCACCGCCACCCGTTTTAATCAATTCTTTCTGTAAAAAATCTGTTGTGGCCAGCACAATACCTTCCGTCAATCCTGTGTATTATGTACAAATCCCATAACTCGGTATGGAGGTTAGATCCTTATCAGTTGTTTTTTGACATGTTTTAGGAAGGCAGTAGGATCGTTTTTTTTTATTGTGGATTCTAAGAACAATAAATACAAAAGACTTATACTTAAACTTTATAAAGGGTTTTCCAATAAGAGGTGTTATTTTGAATAGCCCGCTATTTCGGTAGATGTCGCTTTTGAAGCTGTCATTTTTTGACATTTGACAAGTAGAAACTACGTCATTAATAAAAATGGAACGATACACGCTTCAACAACGCATTGAAATTATTAAAATTCACTATAAAAATGGTGAAAATTTGGCAGAGACGGTTCGTAAAACTCGACAATTTTTGGGTCGTCGTGAAGCACCTTGTCGGACCGCAATACAGAAATTGGTGGAAAAATTCGAGCTGTTGGGACAAGTTAGTGATGTGAAGAATAAAACCCGTGCACGTCGCTCAAGAACAGCCGAGAATATTGCTGCTGTAGCCGAAAGTGTTGCAGAAAACCCAGGTTTGTCCATTCCTCGTCGTTCTTTGGAATTAGGCATTCCACAAACGTCATTACACCGTATTTTGCATAAAGATTTGGGTCTTAAGGCTTATAAAGTCCAGTTAACACAAGAACTCAAGCCGGCCGATCATCAACAACGTCGTGTCTTTGCTGATTGGGTCGTTGAAATGCATGAAAATGATCCGGAATTCCATCGAAAAATCATCTTGAGTGATGAGGCCCATTTCCACCTCGGTGGCTTCGTCAACAAACAAAATTGTCGCATCTGGGGCTCAGAAAACCCAAGAGTTATTGTTGAAAAGCCTCTCTATCCTCAACGTGTGACTGTTTGGTGCGGTTTATGGTCCGGCGGAGTCATTGGACCTTACTTTTTCGAAAATGAGACTGGAGCAACAGTTACGGTGAATGGATTGCGCTATCGAGAGATGATTAACGATTTTTTATGGCCGGAATTGGATGGTATTGATCTGAACAACGTTTACTTTCAACAAGACGGCGCTACGTGCCACACAAGCAACGAAACCATTGATCTTTTACGGGAAAAGTTTCCGGACCGTGTTATCTCTCGAAGAGGTGATCACAATTGGCCACCGAGATCTTGTGATTTAACACCTTGCGACTTCTTTCTTTGGGGTCACGTGAAAGAGAAGGTCTACGCCAACTGCCCAGCGTCGACTCAAGACCTCAAAGATGGAATTCGTGAGGCTATCGAGGATATAGGACAGCCACTTTGCGATTTGGTTATGGAAAATTTCATGAAAAGGATATTGTCCTGTCAGCGTGGTCGTGGTGGTCATTTGCCTGATGTTATTTTCCACTATTAACGGCATACCTTCCTCTTTATAATGAAATAAACATCCGATCATTTATATTAAAAAATGGCATTTTTCTTTGAATATCAAAATAACACCTCTTATTGGAAAACCCTTTATATTAATAAAAACAATGTAAGTACTTTGAATAATAACACAGATTTTTTGAATATCATGAAACACGCGGGTTCAATTTTACAATCACTGTCGCCTACTAGGCATGCGTAACTTCATTATGTCTTTGGTGGTTTGTACATTTCCGCACATCTAACCAAGATGTCGTAGTGGTAACATCAACTTGTGATACACGCATACCGGTCGAAACGTCCTATAAATAAAACAAATGTACAATTAACACATATGTAGTAAAAACGATCCTACTGCCTTCCTAAAACATGTCAAAAAATACAAATCCCATACATAATTTTTCTTGCAAAAGATTCTAAATTTCCAGTAAAATTATTTCATAAATAAACTATGCAAATGGCACTTAACACTGACATCTTCCTCTTCTTTAGCTTTTCCCATTCGTTATGGGTCGCTATTTTCTATTTTCTTCTTCCATTCATTTCTGTTTTGCGGGTCGTCCTCATTCGGTTGCTTTTCTCTTAAGTCTTCCGCAATACAGTCTTATCTTTGGTCTTCCTCTGTTTCTTCCACTTTCTATTACTAAGCTGTTCATTCGTCTTCCAATATATTCCGTATCTCTCCTCATGACATGTTTAAACCAATGTAATCGTCTCTCTTGTATCTTCCTAGAAACTTCTAATACTCTAGTTATTTCCCTCATTCATTCATTCCTTACCGTGTCTTCCCCAATATTTATCTCAACATCCTCATCTCTACCACATTCATTTTCTTTTCAGTTTGAATTTCCTTAATATAGTAGCTGTTTCCATGATTATAGCATAGTTGGCTGATTTATAAAATATAATTTCTTTATAATTCTTTAACTCTATATCCATTGAATATGAAATATAAAATGCAATCAATTCGTATAGATAATAGAATATTCTTTAATATTTATAATAACATTAAATGTGTAAATAATATTTCATAGTTTGTTTATAAAATAATTTTACTGTGTGACGATGGTTACTGAGCTTGGTGTAATGTGTGCGGCATAGCATAGTATTAATTTGTTTAACGCACCCGTTAATAATAGTCTCGCACATTGTGTAAGTAAAGATCTTGGCATGTACAGTCCATACGATGTAACTTGGCGAGTTGGGGAAATTATCACATTATCACTGCGGTAATGGGAAAGTTATAAAATCCATAGGCGTACCGAAGAAAAATGAAGTTCAATAAAATTACGAATATTACAAAAAAAAGAAATTATTTATACAAAAAAATATATTACAAATATTGGAATGAATTATTTATTATATAAATCATATTATAATTAATTATTTTTTAAATTAATAAAGTTAAGAAAATAAAATTTCTATTGCTATTGAGAAAAAAATGCACCAACGCTTATGTATGAATATAACTTCTTGGGTTGAAAAGTACCTGACACCCCGAGTTTGGGTGTATTAGGATGAAATTTGCTTTGTATAAGGCAATAAAACATTGTAAAATCACTATTTCACTTCTGAAGCTGTGCGGCATCGAAGTAAAAGTAAATATTTGACAAAACGCAACTTAGGAATAGTGAACTGAATTACATTATTTTGGGTCGCCAAGTCAAATCGTATGGACTGTACCAAGGAATAGCACGGAAATTTAAAGATATATTCAAAAACGTTGATAAGCTACATAAACAAAAACCTAAAATACATAATATAGTTTATTTGAAAGATAAAAATAGATTCATCATCTACCTCATAACAAAAAACCGATATTTTGATAAACCATCCCTTCAAGATATATTTTACACCCTGGTCAATCTTAAGAGTTTTTGTTTAAAACATAAAATTACAAATTTGAGTATTCCCAGACTTGCATGCGGTAAAGACGATAAAAAGTGGACTGATATAAAACCGATGATTCAGTACATTTTCAAGGACATAGAAATGACAATAACCGTATACACAGGACAGGACACCTTATTATCACAAGTAGAATTAAATATTAATGAAACAGATAATATGAACGCATTTCAAAATTTCATGGATAATTTTAATAAAGAACTCCAAAATTCTAAAACTAATAAAGCTCCTGACGATTCTCAATCCTTAATAGTAGAAACAGGCAATGACAATGAAAATGAAGACGACAAATTATCTGACACTGACGCAACAATACACTCAAATGCAGAATACCCCGTGACTGGCATTCCTGTATTTGAATGTCCCGTAAACTATGGGAAAAATCAAATAATAATATCCGAAGTTGAGTACAACCCTGCAACTCCTACTATTATAAACTTCATAATAACAAACAAAGATTTCTAGTACAATTTTCAAAAAATAACTTTGAAAATGATGCATTACAATTTATTAAAGAATTTATAGTCCCCCGAATTAAATATTATCTTTATTTTGAAAATCCCCTTTATGAAAAATTTAGCACCATATTACAAAAATATTTAAAAAATTCAGAAATAGAAATGGTAAAATGTATTAAAAAATTTTTAGACGTTACGGACGAAGACGAAATTACTCAAATCATACAAAATTACCATGAAAGTAAAACGAACCACAGAGGCATAGACGAAACAGAAACTCGTATTAAACAACAATACTATTGGCCTAGACAACGGAAATCCATACAGACATATATATATATATATATATATATATATATATATATATATATATATATATATATATATATATATATATATATATATCAACCAATGTGAAATTTGCCAAGTAACAAAGTACGATAGAAATCCTGTGAAATTAAAATTTAATATTACCCCTACAGCACAGCAGTGAAAACTTTCCAAATTATGCATACTGACAGTGTCACACTAGAAAAGACGAAATTCTTAACAATAGTAGATTCTTTCTCAAAGTACGCCCAGGCTTACAAACTGAATTCTGGACAAGGCATTGAAGTTGTAAATAAATTAATTAATTTTTTCACGTATCACCCCATTCCAGAACAAATCATATCTGACAAGGGATAAGAATTTAAAAATTCGGTATTACAAGAACTATTAGATGTCCACAAAATAAAAATTCATTTCATTAGTTCACAACACCCCGATTCTAATGCAATTGTGGAGCGTTGCCACTCCACCTTAATTGAACACATCAGATTATTCAATAATCAGGACCTGTACAAGCAAGAACCCATTGAAATTAAAGTAAATTACGCATTGCAAGCATACAATAATACTATTCACTCTGTAACCAAATTAAAATCCACTGAAATCATTTCTGGACACATAGATTTTAAATCCCCGTTTAATATAGAAATAGACAAACAATTAATATACAATTATATCACGGAACATAAAAATAAAATGACAATACTATACCAAAAAATTAATGAAAAAATTAAGCAAAATAAAGATAAAATAATTGGCAAACGTAACGAGTCTCGAGAAGAACTACCTAGCATACCTGAACAAGTATTTGTCAAAAATAAACAGAAACAACAAAAAACTAAAAACAAATATAAGGTAGAAAAAATAAAACGAGTAAATAACAAATGAAAAACAGCTAAAATAATTACTCAACATGGTAATACTTCTGAAAATATTCACTTGTCTAATATTAGACGTCCTAAAAAGAAAACTTACAACTTTGAAAACATTGCAGGTTGTTCGAATTCACATACGGAGCGGACGTCGAAAACATAACCTAAAATATAGGAATCTTACCAATAAATTTGGGACCAGCAAAATTAGAAAGGACAAAATATACCTTTGTACATTACTATGACTTGACTCCGTTATACGAACAATACGACCACATAAACATTCAGTATAATAATATTAATCGGACAATTTCAGACAATATTAGTTATAAACATGAACTAGGTTTTTATAATAAAATTATACAATATCTTCAACTAAGAATAAATGACAAAATGAACAACATTAAAGTACACTCAAATAATAATAGAAATAAAAGAGGACTAATCGATGGCCTAGTGTCGATATTTAAGTCTATTACTGGCAATTTAGATGCGGAAGATGGGAAAAGATATAATGAAATATTAGAGCACGTACAGGATAATCAACAAAATTTACAAAACCAAATAAATATGGCATATAGCGTGAACCACCAAATTATACAAAAATTCAACAACACTATTAGCGATATTCAATATAATGAATTATTACTAAAATCAAAAATAGAACATTTAGAACAAATGATAAAGAACAAAATCGATCTCGATAATATCTTGACCGCCAAAGATCTTTATAATCAACTGATAATATTGTACAATGCATTATTAAACATATTTCAAGAGATCGAGAACTCCGTGACATTCTGTAAATTAAGAGCAATGCATCCGAGCATAATTCGACCAGAAGAATTATTTTTGGAATTACAAAAAATTTCAAATTACTATAGTGATCAATTGCCATTCGAGGTAAAATATGAAAACATTTTAGATTTCGAATCAATAGTAACAATTAATTGTAAAATAATGCCTACTACTATAAATTACTTTATATCACTACCAATAAATTTTAATAAGAAATTTGAACTTTATTATCTACACCCTATTCCTACAAAATTGGAATCCGAGTTCGTAACAATAATTCCCGAAGTAATTTTTTTGCTGAAATTCGAAGACAATGAAATAAAACCTCTAAACGATATATGTACGAAAATTAAGACTTATCAGTGTCCCAACAACTTCAACCCCCATTACAACCCCGCTTGCGAACGTCACATCCTCCTAGATGACAACACCAGCCAGTGTACATATACTAAGTTGAAGATCGAGAAAAACCACATCGAGATGATCCCTGAAATAAACAAATACTTAGCAATCTTCCCTGAAGAAGAAAAGCTAAAGATTAATGTGACTAAAGTGCTCAAGTGAAAGTGTTAAGTGGCGTATATTTAATCAGCGAAAACGGTTGTGGAATCTTATTTAAAAATCAGAAACTGAGATACAAAGACAAATCAATCGGAAAACCGATATTGTTCGAAAAATTTAAATTTCAATTAAATACCAGTCAAACGTCAAATTTAACAATAAACTTAAAAACAATCTAATTGGAAGATATACTTATTAACCCTGTACAAATCATTGACAACGAACAATATTACTTTCACACCCCCAGCATATGGACACTTTTACTTTACATTGGCCTCATAATCATTACAATTTATTTTATTTTTAAATGGACGAGGAATTTACAGATACGAAGAAGGACTACACCTCCACCCTCGCAGGGCCTACCTGAAGGGGCTTCATTTTAGGAAGGGAGGAGTTATATTGTTGCAATATTCTTAGTCAGTTAATATAATGTTTAGGTAGCATTTACTCCTTATGAGAAACATGTAACAATATCCGTAAAACTGAGTAGACAGTTTTGTATGCTGTACTTTGTAGAGTTAGAATAAGTCACTCAGTAGTTAAGCTTGAAAGTAGCAACATCTTGTATTGTAGTTTAAACGATATAAATAAATTTTTAAAAAGTTAATTTCGATTGATCGATACTTAATTTATATATATTTTTTTGTTGTATTAATAAATATTTTTTTCACTATTAATATTTACGATAGCTGTCTGTACATGTCAGGTGAGGCGTGGTCGAGCGGCTAGAGAGCTTGACCAGCGCGGTGAGGATCGCTGGTTCGATTCCTCATGAAGTATGATTTTTTAAATATTGTTTAAATAATGTTTCGAACATGGCAAGTATTTGCAAGATGGTTAAAATCATGTTTAAACTTATTTTGAAGTTTTTAACGGTTTTTCGGGGTATAAATACGGGCCCAAACAACAGTTTATTCAGAGAGTGTGTGCTCTCTGCCGAGAGAGAGTGTGTGCTCTCTCAAGTGAGCGTTAGCTCTCCGTCCAACCTAGACGGTGTGTGCCGTCTACTGCGAACCTGGTGAGTGCCGGATAAGCAAGTTGATTGACCTTGGCTGCCTCTGACTCAGCGCTGTTGGTGTGTGCCGGCAGCTCGTGAGAGAGTGCTGAAAGTGTACCGTACCGGTTTCCGTAACCGGTTGTTTCCGTACAGTGGGGTCTGCCACTGTGTACCGTAATCGTGATTGTTGATGAGTGTTGGTGTGTGCCGACACGATCCCGTTCCGAAATCGCGATTGTTGACCGTTTCCGTTCCGTTGTCAACTTTGGTGTGTGCCATTGTTGAACGTCTGTACCGTGTTCCCGTAACTTTGGTGTATGCCATCGTTACCCGTTCGTGTTCCCGCAACTTTAGTGTGTGCCATTGTTGCCCGTCCGTACCGTTGCCCCGCGACCTTGGTGTGTGCCATTGTCGCCCGATCGGACCGCGTTGCCTCATCTTATTATTCTTTTTTTTACCATCGTGGCCCGTTTATTGTCGACCATTTGTCAGAGCGAAACCAGCTTGCAAATATTGCCTGTTTTATGGTAGGATGTAATTCATTGCTGTATTTATATTTTCGATGTTTTGTTATCACCATCTGTAAATACGTTTCATTCTCATATTTTAATAAAAATGTTCAAAATTATTATATCTTTCTGTGGAAAATAAAACTGAATCCTATCTCCATTTAGCTATCCAAATACTTTTGGCGTTGTACCATCTCTCCTAGTGCTGTGTTTCCGACCGACCGATTGGCACCCGAGCAAACCGTTCTACAGCACAGAGACAACAGAAGGACGTCGTACCACACGCTACGATTTCGCATCCGAGCAAAATAGCGTCACAACTGGAAATATAGGATCTTTTGCAAGAAAATTTATGTATAGGGCACGAGCAGTCACGTGACTTTCTAACTTTGGTAAGCAGCTATGGGGGCCCGTATCAGAATTACAGCTGTAAATTATGTCCATAACTAACAAATGCCATAATTTTTCATTCACAATTTCATTTTTTGGTATTTTATGATTCCTCTGCAACTTAATTCCATACTCCTGATAACAAATAGACCACATGAAATAAGAAAATCATGAAATTTTGAAAGAAAAATTATGACATTTGTCAGTTATGGACGTAATTAATAGCTGTCATTTTGACACGAGTCCCCATATCTGCTTGCCAAAGTCAGCAAAGTCACGTCACTGCACGCGCCCTATACATAGATTTTCGTACTTTCGGTTGACCAATTATAACCAAAATCTAATCAAGTCTGCATATGGTTGTAAGGAAGAGGAATACGCAAGAATTGTAATTTTTGGAATTCTAGTATTAGAGATATCGCGGGCGAAACCGCGGTCACATACACACACAGACACACACAGACACAGACACACACACACACACACACACACACACACAACACACACACACACACACACACACACACACACACTAACCCACACACATACAGACATCGTAAAAATGGTAAAATCGTATTGTAAAGACCTTGAAACGTGCTTATTCAATGAAAACTCACCACCGAATTTTTTGACCAAAGACAATACCTTCCTTATCTAGAGGTGACGGAAGGTAAAAATGATTGCAAAGTTTAATACTTCATAAACAGATATAATGATATGAATGTTTATTTATAAATAAATATAGTTTACCTTGTCTAATGTAGCTCATTTTGTAGCTCGCAGATATTCATCTCTCTGTGAACTGAGGTTATAAAATCTATTAATATATATATATATATAATTTTATATTTTCAGCGATACTTATGAAAATTATAATAATTATCTATGTATTATTTTGGCACCCCTTTACTTTTACCACTACTCTATAGTGTTGGTCGTTTAAATGCATATAGTCCATCTTTGCATAAAAATTATATATATATATATATATATATATATATATATATATATATATATATATATATATATATAATTTATGTTTAAATAGTTTGAAATATATCTTGTTAATATTTGATTACAACAAAAATGCTTGATGACAATAATAAAATTGTATTTCTTTATGATAAAATACAACAATGCACATGATATAATAAAGTAAGTAAATAATTTTAAAGTCTAATCTGACAAGAAGTTGAAATTTGGTATTTATCAAGCCGTTTTACATTTTTTTTGCATATAATACGGATTAGTTGTAATGGAAGTTTAGATTTTTACAATCAAAATGTTAAATTTGGTAAAATGAATGTTTTTGTATTCCTGTTAATTGATTTAACAAAGTAACGTTAGCTTGGGCACGCATAGTAATCAAAGAAAAAACGTATTTTGTAGATACGTTTTCTTTTACTTTTCTTTTTAATTTTTTTTTTATTTGTTTAACGTCTCGCTGAATTTCATTTTCCGAAATAAATTCTTTGGAAATTTTCTGATCTAACTGATCTAACACCGCGTATTTAAACTCTGACTACAGACTTTTAACTCTGCGTCTTTTACTGTTTGCCTGATAGACTAATAAACCGGTTTTCGCATCTGTCGAATTTATTTGAGACTTACCAACCCATTGTCTGGGACTTGGCGCAAATTCGACGGATGATCGCTGTTCACGGGGTTGAGACTACAGGGAACTGTAGACTGGCTGCTTCTCGAGTTCCTAAGCTTGAGCTGGGAACAGCTACTGCCTAGAATCTGCCTATTAAGCTCGGCGACGTAGAATTTATACCCATGTTGGCCCGAGTTTGGTTTAAACTCGCGCGTTTCTGGTGTGGGAACTTCTCCGGTGTTTTGATTGGTCTATAGGTGGAGTCTCACGGCGGTTTTCGATCACGAGCTTATATTTAATGAGAGAATATAATGAATTTTTGCAATCTAACCTAACCTAACTTTTGATATACATATTCATATTGTATTAAAACATGGTACTTACGAGTTTTATTTAATATTTCGGAGTTTGAATTATTGTTATTATTTATTTTTGTACTCAAAATTAACTGTCAATGTCATAAATAAAGAAAACAAATCCCTTAGTAACGACTATAAATACGGTGTTTATTTCTTTGTTTTTTATCATCGCTGTGATATACGCGTAGCTAGGGAGATTCTGAATGTTGATTGGCGGAAAACATGTCACGTGATTAAGGAATTATATTATCATACGTAATATAACAAGTGATATGATTATCATCGATGATATTCTCGAGTGAAACCGAGCTGCAGATTTCACGAGTCCGAAGGACGAGTTGAAATGTGCTGCTTCGGTTTCACGAGCAATATCTTCGATTATTAATCATATCACGAGCTTATATTTAATGAGAGAATATAATGAATTTTTGCAATCTAACCTAACCTAACTTTTGATATACATATTCATATTGTATTAAAACATGGTACTTACGAGTTTTATTTAATATTTCGGAGTTTGAATTATTGTTATTATTTATTTTTATACTCAAAATTAACTGTCAATGTCATAAATAAAGAAAACAAATCCCTTAGTAACGACTATAAATACGGTGTTTATTTCTTTGTTTTTTATCATCGCTGTGATATACGCGTAGCTAGGGAGATTCTGAATGTTGATTGGCGGAAAACATGTCACGTGATTAAGGAATTATATTCTCAGTATAATATTTTTTTCGTACAGCTGTGCGATTATTTATTATTACATAACTATCTTTGCATTGGTTACGGCTGGAAAACAGACTAATGCACAACAAGTGCTTTTTGATAAGCGTAAAGCACTTACATTTATCAAAAAGCACTTGTGTAATACGAAAAGACACACAATCCAATCAACGCTCGTGATGGTGCAGCAATTTTCACAAGATATGACTTACATGCACAAGAAATAAACATCAACTCATTACTAGAAGCCGTTGCAGTACAAATACTCAAACCAATAAAAACAATAATCTGTTTTATTTACATTCCCCCAAATTATCAAGTAAAATAAATCGAAATAAATAACTTACTTATTCAACTCCCCAAACCGGAGACTTAAATAGCCACATCACATGGGGATCAAAGAATACATGTAAAAGAGGCAAACTTATAGAAAACATCATAAAGGAGTTAGACTTAGTTTACTGAATGACAGCGCGAGCACACATTTCTGTAGCAGAACAGGTAATTTTTCAGCTATAGATTTATCTATTTGCGAACCTCTCATAGCACACCAATACTAATGGGAAGTTATCGCATATCCATTCAACAACGGCCATTTTTCCATTATAATATCTATTGGTACAGCTACTAACACTAGACCAGAACCCCACCAAGCATATGAGAAATGGAAATTGGAAAAAGCAGACTGGAAACTTTTCTCTTCCATCACCATACCAAAGGAAATAACATAACAAAGCGAAAACATCGACAAAATTGTAGACAATTTCACAAAAAAACATAATAAATGCTGCTAATATCCCAATTAATAATAATAATAATAATAATAATAATAATAATAATTATAATAATAATAATAATAAGAATAATAATAATAATAATAATAATAATAATAATAATAATAATAATAATAATAATAATAATAATGAGAATAATAATAATAATCTTTGTTGAATATAAACTTATTTTAGTTATTATAATTTTGATGATATAGATAGGGATGAGTCAGTTTTTTCATTATATGTACCTATTTATTTTTAACATTACACTTGTTGATGGATATGCGATGGAAGGAGACACAAACATCCAAGCCCGTGGTAGGAATCGGGCTCACGACCCCAGGATCGCAATTGAAATAATCTGATGTGACCAACACAATACCTCCCGCCATTTACCTATGGGATCTCGTTGCCGCGTGCCTGATATCTGGTCGCGAATCTGGGGAATCTGATTCGATCCCGATCAACGCCAAATAATTCGAATTTTAAATGGCATAAAATTAACCCTTGTGGTAAATGCCCGCACAATACAAATAGGTCATCATCATGTGTGTATAAATCAGATTAGCACACCCAGTAATGGAAATAACCCGTGATAATATCTTTATTTGTTTCTTTATTTAAATACATACCTGCATATTTACTAATGCTAGAAATTATGTATTTTAAGTTCCTTTCCATAAAACTATTGCTCTTTTTAAAATTTTCCTTTTAAAACGTTACTATTATTAATTTGAAATGATTATTTTTTTGACAGTGGCATTTATCTATTAGTTACATACATTTGAGCTGAACTATGTAACCACGGAGATGTGTTTAAAGCATAAGCTCCGAGATATAATTTTTATAATACTTTATAAATTTATCCATAAAATGTATAGAATAGTATATTAAAGAACGAATGTCATAATTGTCATTTTATTTTGTGAGAAGGAAGTTTGTGTAACGACGCGTAGCGGAGTTGCCCAAACCTTCGAACAAAATAATCGATAATTATGACATGAGTTCTTTATACTTTTTTTCTATTTTACACTTTTTATGATCTTTTTAAATAAAAAATCGTAAATTCAAAATTTAGGGAATTTTGTGTTAGTTGGTAATAATGTGACATTTGAAAATTCAATTGTTTGAATTTAAAATTGTCTCGTGTTGTTTACAATCAAATTCATATCAAATTAAAAATGAATACAGACGATTTTTTGTGTACTCCACCTGAAATACGTGAAATTGCGGAAAATACTGTTAACAGTTTACTTCCTAGCAAGTCCCATCTCCAATATGAAAAACAATTTTACAAGATTGAAAAATGGTGTGAAGAAAATAAAATACACACTATTTCAGAAAATGTATTACTCGCATATTTTGAAGTACAACGTAAGAAATACAAACCATCTACTTTGTGGACAATTTATTCTATGATAAGGTCCTGTTTATCTATATACAAACAAGTGGACATATCAAAGTATAATAAATTGCAAGCTTTATTGAAACGATCATCAGAAAATTATGTACCAAAAAAATCAAAAATTTTAGAAGAAGGTGACATCAATAAATTTATTTCAGACGCAGATGATACAATTTACCTGGCAATGAAAGTGGGTGTAATATTTATGTACTTCGCAGCTTTGTATTTAATGGTAAATGATATTCATTTTAGGTTATTTTGATAATGGGCTACAATGGTGCTTGCACGCGTGAAGAATTGACAAATATGTCCGTAGAAGACATTGAATATAAATCCGATTCCATCATTGTGTCTGTTCCTAAAACTAAAAATAATATTCCACGAAAGTTTGCTATAACAGATGAACAGTGGATTATTTTAATTAAGAAATATGCAAACTTACGTCCTAAAACTGCGACTCATAAGCGATTTTTTTAACGTATTGCAGTGGTCATTGTGTGAATAGTCCGATCGGTATTAATATAATGGGGAAAGTGTCAAAAAACATCGCAGCTTTTCTTAAATTATCGACTCCGGAACTATTTACTGGCCACTGCTTCAGACGATCTAGTGCAACACATTTAGCAAATCGTGGTGGTGACTTGTTGACCATAAAACGTCATGGGGGATGGAGGTCTTCTGCTGTTGCTGAAGGATATATTGAAGCTTCCATGAAGAATAAAATCGAAGTCTCCCAAATACTTAGCTCCCAGCAAACTAATTTAAACATGCCTGGATACTCTAATGCCTCACGATTGAAACAATCTGATTGCGAAAGAAATACAAAAACTACTGTTACGGGCAACAGCCACTTTCACCAAAATATTGTTTCTGTTGAAATATTGTACATTTATATTAAAAAGAATGTTTCGACACGCGCCTACTAAAAGTATGTGAAAAATGTTTTTGTTTTTGGAGAATAAAAAAAAGTGAGTTGTAAGTTGTAAATAAAATAGATAAAGTAAAATGACATGTAATTTATAAAATAAAATAAAACTAATTCTTTCATCTCAGCAAGATCTATATTAATTAATATGGTAGCAGAGCGTAGTTGTTTAGAAGAAGTGGAAAATAATAATTAAGAAAAGGAAGAAATTTTCAGAAGCGTCAGGAAAATGACGGATGTTACGATACCGGTGTTTGATGGTGAAGATTATGGAAGTTGGAAGAGGCGTATTCTTATGTATCTGAAAATGAAAAAGTGTGACGTAACGGTTTCAAGAGTAAAACAAGATACAGATGGAGAAGACTGGGATGAAAAAGATCTAAAAGCTATAAATTACATATACAGTGCTATTACAAATAAACAATTAGAGTTTGTGAGTGACAAAGACACAGCATATGATATTATGAAGAAATTTGATGAAATGTATTCTAAAGAATCAACAGCATTACAAATAGTTTGCAGAAATAAATTAGAAAGATTGAGACTGAAACAATATAGTGATACGGAAACATTCTTCATTGATTTCGAAAAAGCCGTAAATGAATTAAAAACCGCTGGAGCGAAGATAACTGAGAAAGAAAAGATGAACTACATGTTGCGAACATTGCCAGAATCTTTAAGTTATATCGGTGATTTGGTTGATGTTTTGAAGGAAGAAGATCAAACAGTAGAATATGTGAAGAGTAAAATAAAAATGATCAATTTAAAAGCCAATGAAGAATACGTAAATTCGAACCCCAAATCAAACGCTTTTGTAACGGAAAACAAATCAAGAGCAAGGAAGCAAGAACAAACGTGCTACAATTGTGGGAAACCAGGACATTTCATAAGAAATTGTCGTCAGGTGGCAGTAGGTAGAGGTTCGTGGAGGCGCGGCGCAAAGCATCAACAGCACCGTGGAAGTTATGGACATTGGCAACGTAGTCGAGGCGGTAGTGGCGAGCAGCAGAGTTCGAGAAATGGTTGGTATCCAGGTGGCCGAGGTTATCAACAGGATGGATACGGAATGAACAGCTTCCACACAGAAGTTCAAACTATGACGACAAACAAAGAAGAAGGAGTAGGTAATAATGATAAAATAAAAATTGATTGGTTGTTAGATAGTGGCTGTACAGATCATGTGATAAATAATGATAAATATTTTAGTGATAGTATAATTTTAAAACAGCCTGTAAATGTTAAAATAGGTGACGGTAAAATTTTAAAAGCCACAAAAGTAGGGAATGTAATTAGTTACTTTCCAGTTTTTAATCGAAAAATTCAAATTAATATGTTAAATGTATTTTATGTTAAAGAAATGAATAGAAATTTAATTAGTTATGCTAAAGTCACAGATAAAAATAAAATTATATCAATAAATAATACTTCAAAAATTTATGATAGGAATAATAAATTGATTGCGATTGCTTGGAAAGAAGGGAGATTGTATAAAATGACCAGTGAAATTGAAAACAAAGAAGTTAATATAACAAGTACAAGTAGCAAAAGAAATTTGACATTAAAAGAAAAATGGCATCGCGTACTAGGTCATGTAAATTTTAATTATTTAAATACTTTGTGTAAAAACCAATTATTAGATGGAATACCTAAAGAATTAGAACCTGAATACATGAAATGTGAAATATGTATTGAAAATAAAATGCATAATATACCTTTTGAAAACAATAGAAGTAAAGCTAAAGAGATTTTAGAAATAGTTCACACAGACTTGAATGGGCCTCATGCGACTACTGGGATAAATGGTGAAAAATATTTTCTAACGTTTATTGATGACTACAGTAAAGTAGCTAGAGTTTATACCATTAATTCAAAAGATCAAGTTTATGATTGTTTCGTAGAATACATAAATCAAATTGAAAATTTAACAGGCAAAACTATTAAGAAATTAAGATGTGACAATGGAAAAGAGTACCTCAATTCAAATATTTATCGTTTAACTAGAGAAAAAGGAATTTCTATAAATGCATGTCCACCTTATGTACATGAATTGAACGGTACAGCTGAAAGATATAATAGATCAATTATGGACATATCTAGATGCTTATTAGCTGAAGCAAAAGTACATCGAAGGTTTTGGCCAGAGGTAGTATGCGCAGCTGCATATCTTAAAAATAGAACATTGGCAAATACGGAAGAAAAGAAAACACCTTATGAAATATTATTTGGTAAGAAACCTAGTATCAAATATTTACGTTTGTATGGCAGTAAAGTTTTTGTACGTATACCAGAAAAAACTAGAAAGTCTAAATGGGATAGAAAAGCTGATTTAGGAATTTTGATAGGATATACTGAAACTGGATATAGAGTATTAATAAATAATAGAGTAATTATAGCAAGACATGTTGATATTGTGGAAGAAGATATTAAATGTATTGGATTAAATGGAAACGAGAGTGACAATGAGTCTAAAAATGAATGCTCCAATGATTTTAAAATGCAAGAAGGAAGTGTAACGGATGAATGTGAGTTAAATGATGAACGAAATTCAGAAAAGATTGATGAAAACGTATTAAATGAGCAAAATCATGAAAAGAGTCAAACGTTAAGAAGATCAAAGAGAGAAAAAAAATTGCCTAGTAAATTTGACGATAACTATGTTTATAATAACTATATTTATGCAAATTACTGTGGTGTTGATAGTCCGAATAATTTTGAGGAGGCGATGAATAGTAATGAGTCTGAATATTGGAGAAAAGCTATGGATAAAGAAATTGAATGTATAAATAAAAATAAAACTTGGAAATTAGTTGAAAAGCCAGAGAATAAAAACATTTTGGATGTAAAGTGGATTTATACAAAAAAGGCCAATAACATGTATAAAGCAAGATTAGTTGTGAGAGGTTTTCAACAAAAAGAAATTGTAGAAGATATTTATTCGCCGGTTGCAAAAATGCAAACTTTAAAAATTTTGTTGTCATATTGTTGTCAAAAACGTTTAATAATTGAACAAATGGATGTAGAAACAGCTTTTTTAAATGGTAAAGTTACTTCAGAAATCTATATAAAACAGGCTAGAGGTTATGAAGACGGTACAGACAGAGTTTGTAAACTAGATAAAGCATTATATGGTTTGAGAGAGAGCCCTCGAGCATGGTATGATTGTTTTGATGTTTATTTAAGAAAGTTAGGCTTTAAAAAAAGTAAATATGATTATTGTTTGTATGTTATGAGAAATGCAGATGATATGATTTATCTAATATTATTTGTGGATGATTTATTGATTTGCTGTAGAAATGCGAAAAAGATTAAGTATATCAAGGGTTTATTATCAAATGAGTTTAGAATGAAAGATATGGGTAAAGTGAAAACTTATCTTGGAATTGATATTGAATATGATTATGAAAAGAACGTTATGACTCTAAGCCAGCAAAATTATATTGAATCTTTATCTGAGAAATATAAAATTAAAAATTCAAAGCTGTATAAGACACCAATGGAGGTAAATTTGAAATTAGAGCCTGCACAAGTAACATGTGATGATATTAGATATAGAAATTTGATAGGTGCATTATTGTACATTAGTTCTGGAACAAGACCCGATATAAGCTATAGCGTTAATTACTTAAGTAGATTTCAAAATTGTTATAATGTAAGTCATTTTAAGTATGCCTTGAGAATTTTAAAATATCTATATTTGACAAAAGACTTGAAATTGAATTATAGTAAAAATGAGATGAATGAGGATCTTGATTGTTTTGTGGACGCTGACTGGGCAGGTGATAATATAGACAGGAAATCAACGTCAGGTTATGTAATGAGATTATTTGGTAATGTAATATTTTGGAAGTGTAGAAAACAAGGTAGCGTTACAAAATCTTCTACATTTGCAGAATATGTAGCATTATCAGAAGCTGTAAGTGAAATAAAAATTATAAGAGATATACTTGAAATATTCGATATAGAAACTACAAAACCAGTAAAGATATATGAAGATAACTCAGGTGCATTGAATATTGCAAAATACGGAAATTTTACCAAAAATTCAAAATATATTGAAGTGCATTATCATTTTGTGAACGAGTGCTATATGAAAAAAATTATTGATATAGTAAAAGTAAATACAGACGAAAATTTGGCTGATATATTTACGAAATCACTAGGTAAAAATAAATTTGTAAAATTAAGAGAAATGTTAAATGTTTATTGATCTATGTAATATAAATGTAAGGAGGTGTGTTGAAATATTGTACATTTATATTAAAAAGAATGTTTCGACACGCGCCTACTAAAAGTATGTGAAAAATGTTTTTGTTTTTGGAGAATAAAAAAAAGTGAGTTGTAAGTTGTAAATAAAATAGATAAAGTAAAATGACATGTAATTTATAAAATAAAATAAAACTAATTCTTTCATCTCAGCAAGATCTATATTAATTAATAGTTTCAACCAACTTACCGGGTATTAATATAAATCCTACATCCTCTAATGTAACAATCAATGTATATAATAATTGTACATTTAATGATCGTCAAAATACAAATTGAATTATTGTTGGTTCTTCATTTCTCAAAAACAATGATGCATTTATTACAAGTAATTTTTACATTTCCTTGATCAGCCATCTTCTTCTCTCTCGGCCACGCCCATCATCCTTCTTCTCTTCCGTGGCGCGCTCTTTAAACCACTATGTGATGTAATAAAAAGACAAGTTTCATTTCTTACAACTCGTAAAACAATTATTTTTTTGCCTTTTACTTTTCACTACAAAACATCAACAACTCTATCTACATTGTACGAACTATCGTACGACATTCTACATTCTCTATTTTACTATATTTCTAAAACTTTACTACTCAATTTATTTTCTTCTTATTATTACTACTTTTAAATTCAAAAATTAAACAAAAATAAAAACCGTAACACTCGTTAGTATCATTTATTCAGTGAGGTTTGACATTTGATATTTTTTGACATAATATTTCAGCTCTGCTACCAACTTTATAAAAATAAATTGTACTAGGCTGTTACAACACCCAAACGAGCTATAAACGAACTCCTTTGGGTGCTGTTATAGCTTTGTTACAGATGCAAAATAGAAAAAAAGTATTAAAGCAAACTTGTATAAAATGAAATAACCTTTAATTTATATAATAACAAGTTGAGAAAAAAATACATTTAAAGGTATTTTTGAAGAAAAACTATCTTGAGCTTCAAGTAAACTGTCATTTCCGGTTTTCCGATTGCCACCAAAATCTAATGGCTTCTTTCCATATTAGAATAAGGTAGAAATACATGGTTTCAAACTTTCTGAATGATAGTATTTCAGTTAGAGCGTAAAGAGGATCCACACTCCCACACACACACACATACGCGCAGACATCATCGTGAAAATGTTAAAAATGGATTCTAGGGACCTTAAAACGTGGTCATTTACCAAAATCTCGATATGCTATTTTTAGCACGATCCCTATAGCTCCCTTACCAAGGGTAGCGGGAGATAAAAAAGAAAATAAAAAATATGAAAAAAACTAGTGCCATGGTGGAACAAAAAGTATAAAGAAACAGTAAAACAAAACAAAAAATCACTGTACAAATACAGAAAATCTAATACAGCTGAAAAAAACTTAAGCAATGCTACAACGAACAAATTTGAAAAGCAAAAAAGAATACTGGGAAAACTTTGTTTCAACAATTACCCCCCCCCCCCATACAAGTACACAAACAATATGGAATAAAATCCGAAAAATAAATGTATACAACAAATAACAAAACTAAGAAAAGGAAGTCAAATAATAAGTAGCCCATAAGAAATTGCAAACACATTGGCAGACACATTCCAACAAAACTTTTTACAAAGGAAAACACAAATCGAACAAAATATAAACACCGACGCTATAGAAAATCTCTATAAATAAACCATTTACACTAAACGAACTAAGATCCACACTAAAGCACATAAAAGTCCGGGACCAGACGGTATCCCATACGAAATAATTAAAAAAATCTCTGAAGAAGAACAATTATTACTGGCCATATATAAATTATATATGGAAAAACAATCAATACCCTGATAAATGGCGTGAAGTCACTACAATTCATATTTTAAAACTTGTAAAAGACAAAACAAACCCCTCCAATTTTAGACCGATATCATTATCTAATTGTCTCAGCAAAGTTCTCCAAAAGATGGTCAACAAAAGACTAATGTGGTACCTCGAGGTCCAAAACTTACTAATAACGGAACAAAGCTGATTCAGAGCAAATCGATCACGAACAGATCAAGTAATCACCCTAGAAACAGACATCCAGAAAGCATTAAAAAATAAACAACATTTAGTTGCAATACTAATCGATATTCAGAAGGCATACGACTCAACGTGGATTTGTAACATAATAAAAACATTACAGAAATATAATATCAAATGACATGCATTGAAATACATTATCTATTTCTCACACCACCGCAAATTCAGAGTAAAAACAAATAGTTGCTTATTAGAACAAAAGAACAGCAGAATGGAGTTCCACAAGGCGAAACCCTAAGTGTCACTCTATTTCTAATCACCATGAACGAAATAACTAAATTTATTCCCAACAATAGTCATTTGTCACTTTTTGCAGACGATCTTGTAATCTATTACAAATGAAAAAATATGAACTACATAATAGAGAAACTCCAACAAACACTAAACGGATTACAACAATGGGCAAACACAAAAGGAATCCAATTTTCTGACTCAAAAACAAAAGCTACCCACTTTTTCAAAATGAGAAAACACCATGAATATCCGGTTATCAAAATTAACGATACAGATATTAGATATACCAATATCAAACTTCTAGGCGTAACAGTAGATACCAAATTAACAAGGGGACCCATATTCTAAAATTATAGAGAGAATGTTCACAAAAACAGCAAAAAATTATGAATCCAAAACCTATTTTTTTAAATATTTTTTATATACATACGATAACAAAATTTATTTATTTAAAATTATTCATATTATCAATGTGATACTTTGGAATGAAATTAATATAGGTACCGTATTTGTATATTAAGAAGTTCTGTTGTCAATAAATAAAACATGATATTGTGTATCGTAATCGTAATTACGTAAATTTGTATAAATAATTATTAATATTTGAAGTTTTTCCTTTGTAATTTATGTATAATAAAGTACGATACTGATCCTATTCATTGTCGTAATTTTTCGGTATCATTAACAACTCAAATGTAATCCCAATTTTTTAATTTTAGCGTTTTTTTTTTCATTTAGTCTTAGCTAATTAGTATATTGTGAAAGTGTCTGTGGCGTATCGTAAATATCCGCACAATTATGTCGACACAGCTCGCGAATTACAATAGCTGGACTGCACCATTATCAATTTTCGTTAACACTGAAGTATTAGAACAGATGTGTTCTCATCATACAAAAAAAAAACTTCTTTACGACTTTATGAAACCATCGCCGTATTATCAAATATTTTTATTTTTATTTTATTCACTATACTGAGGAAAACTTTTATCGTTTCTCGTTGCAGATTCTAAAAACTTTTTCTAAATATAACTCTTTGTCGGTAGCTGATTACCTCTAGTGTATTTATTTGACTCTTGTACATAATTTATTTTATCGCAGTGTTAAATATCTTACTGAATTCCGAACTTTTTTACTTTTAAATTATTGCAAGTTTGGCGCATGCTGACGCGACTCCTGGTCGAAAAACGAAACTCACGTAGAGCAGACTCGTATTTATTGATAAAATAAAAACATTACATCGCACTGCTAGAGTTCGTTTCTTTTTTGCTCTAAGAATACAGCCGTGTGAGACACCAATCTCTTTACTGCTATTCACATCAAACAACGAGACTTAAACATCTGTTTTCGCTCGCTTATTCTTCTGTACTTTCATTGTGATTCATTGCTTGTTAATCGGCAATTACGTTTATTCTTTCATAAATATACCATTAGCCGTGTATTTATTGGTTGTAACTTGTATCCAATGAACGCTGTTACCCGTTGTGAAGCGAAATTGCGTGTTATAAATTTTTATTGATCAGGACCATTTATCACACGAATAATAATCTGTCTCTTAGGTATAACTTCTAATTTTTATAGCCATTTGTTTGAAAGCGATAACAAAAATATGTAAGTTGTTGAAATACCCTTACCTAGTTTATATAATGTTTACGTTGCATTTATTCTTTATGAGAAGTTTTGTATTCTGTGCTGTGTAGAGTTAGAATAAGTTAATCCGTAGTCAAGCTTGAAAGTAGTAACATCTTGTATTGTAGTTTAAAACCAAATAAATATATTTTTTAAAAGTTCATTTTGATTGATCGATTCTTACTTGGCGCAGTCGGTAGGATTGCCGAACAGTTCTAACGAATATAGTTCTGGTTCTCATCACTGATTTAACGGAAATCAAGAATCAAATCGATCACTACAATCATGTACCTGCACATCAGTAGCACATCAGTACTATAGCAGCCAACATCGTGACCGAGAAGATATCGGCAATGAGCAGCAACCAACCCCTGAAAGATACCCTCCACGCAGACGGGCCTTCAACGGATATGAAAACACTGATCTTACTGTGAGTACTTTATGTTTCTTATAGGTTATGAAACTGAAATGAGCTCCGAATCTGACTCCAGTTCAAATTCTGATTACGAACTGTTGGTAAACTTTAATAATAAATTAGTAATAACAAAGCCAATATTTAAAATTTCAGATAGAAACATGACTCTTCCCGTATTAAAAAAATCTGATGTGGCCAGCACATAACCTCTCGCCGTATATTTTACCTGGCTGTATGCATAAAGCAAAGATTATTTTTATAAATACAAATAATATATTCATATAAATCTATGACGTATAAACTTCTTTATTATTCAATAATAGCATGTCTCAACATGAAGATATTTTACCATAAATTATGTTACAATAAATTACAAAGTAGAGTTTACCATATATAAATATTAGGCTGGTAACAGCAATTTTCAATTCGAGCAACTTTGTTTACTTTCTCTTCATATTCTTCTAGTAAAAACATTAATTTTGGGCGGTCTAAAATGTATATATCTGGATTGTGCATCTATTCTTATATATCTTCTTTTACATTTTATTTTTTCATACTTGTTATATCTAAATAACCTTAATTCCCTTTAATAAAGTGACGGATAGATTGCACTCCGATTTTGTCAATATTTACAACTTACTTGAGAAGAATTTGATAGCTTTTTCGCAATTCAAAGTTACTCTAGTCTACAGTACTGGTGTACATTGTCCCATAATGTTTGAAACAAATTTAAGTCCTTCAACCTAGACTTGTCATCTCCATAATAGTCACAGATCAAGAACTAAGGGATTCTCCAAGTACATTTTTAATTCATTACTCATTATTTCTGACACTGACATTTATCTGTCAGTTACAAATAATTTAAATTATCAACTATTTTTCATGGCATTCTTTCGGCTGTCAAATTTATTACAACAGATTATTTTATATATTATACTTCTTTTATCTCTAAATCTATGGAATATATAATAAAATATTTAAATGTATCAGATAGAGAATTTAATTTTCTTTAATATTACCACGAAAAATTTTCAAAAAATAATATTTAGAAGATTTTTTTTCAAGAATCTTCTACTTCCGGTTGTCCAATTATTACCAAAACCTTTTCAGATCTTCCCATGAATGTCCGATTGGGAAATACGTTGTTAAACAAATTTTAAGTCTTATAGTTTTTGAGTAACCGTCCTTCCAACATCCCACACACACACATACACACACACACACACACATCCACACACACACACACACACAGACATCATCGTAAAAATGTTAAAATCGGATTGTAGGGACCTTAAAACGTGCTTATTCAATAAAATCTGGATATGCGATTTTTAGCATGAATGCAATACCTCTCTTAGCGAGAGGTAAAAAACCTTGACATGGTACCAGAATTTCACGGAGAAGGTGAACTTCATCCACAATTTATTGAAATAAGTAGTAAATTAGTAAATAAATTCTATAATACAAGAGACGTAACAGACTTCCAGAATGAATAACTTATGTCAACAATAAAAAAGCAAACTGCAAAAGCAAATTGTGAATTTCTCCGTGAAATGAACAATATGATAAAAATTACAAAGTTACGTCTAATTTCACTAGGATACAACTTCTGAGTCAGCTTCTATGAAGCCATTGTCAAAAGTCGGCCAGCACAACAAGTAACCACAGACGCGTTAGTCAAAGTATATTTCGTTAGAGGGCGTTGACGGTATTAACTTACCTCTACAGGCCTTTTACCATTGTATATGTTCTTAAGATCATCGCCAGCACAACGAGTCATTGTCTCTGCTACAGGAATCCACTCACTGTGGAGGATCGAGCAGAGACCACAGGTTACACCATACTGAAGAGCACCAATAAGTGCGAAACGCGTCTATGGGTACTTGTTGTCCTGGCCGACTTCTGACGATGGCTTCATAGAAGCTGACTCAGAAGTTGTATCCTAGTGAAATTAGACATAACTTTGTATTTTTTATTATTATGTCAACAATATTATCAAAGATCAAATATCGCTAGTTGTACTATTACTGTCTTAAAAAATGTTTTGTTAAACACAGACAAGCGTAAATCTTATACTCTAACCATAGAAATTACTTAATTAAAACAGTCCTATAACGAAACACTTTTTGATTTTTATAATAAAATAAATTTATTAAATCTTCCAATTAGTTACCTCAAAACGCACGAAACCGCTAGTGAAAATAACTGTATTAAATAATTTTTTTCAAACTTAAACGTTGCGAGTATTATTAAGAGGCATAAAAGAACCTATTGATCAATTAATGAGAACTAAAAATCCCCAAGACTTAAATTCCGCAATGAGTATGTTAACTAACGATTTTCAGTTCCACAACCCAAATAAAAATGTTAACCAATAATGCATAATACTCACAATAAACTCATTCTTTAACAAATAACTCAAATGTAAAAAAAATATTCCAACTAAACCATTGTATTTAACAAATTACACATCGGCCGTTGTATATGAACCAATGTCAAGAAATTACACTCAAAATCCGCAATTTAACAAAACTAAAATAACGGCGTATAATCATATATTATACAACAAGACGATTGAAAATTCTCGATTATACGAAACGCGTTGCCTGGAAACACCACGAGACCGAAGGTCGAGTGGTATTTCCAATAGGCAACTCGTTGAGTAAAATAAAAATAAATAGTAAAATTAACGTAGACCTGTGGTTTATTTTATTTTGACAGAAACGTCAAACTGTATGCTACATAACCTATCTTTTTAAATATATTTGTAGTAGTATGTAATATTACATTGAAATGCTCGTATTTGAAAATAAATGCTTGTATTTCAAATAAACTAGCAACAGTGCAGATCTAGATTTGTGATCCAAATAATTTTTTGTTAACTTGTAAAAATTTTACTTCCATAATGCCTTGCTTTCAAATAATAGATGCGTTCAATTATATGTTTCGGTGCACTTGGAGTTGTCAGTGTGATTTTAAATGTCAACTTAAAGCATGCAACGCACGATTTTCCTCCTTAAAGTCTAACTACAGATTCATTTATATATTCGATACTGTGGTCGAATGAAAAATATCATGTCCGTAAATATAATTAAAAATGTCATTGTCAGTTCTGAGTACATAGAACAAAATAACCAAACGCACCTATAAGTGAATATACGAAGGTAGGTATATTCGAATATACAAAGGTTCGTATATTCGTTCACCATGGTTACTTAATAATAACCGCTGTAATACGTGGTAACTAAGGAAAATTACGCATTCTTATTGGTATATAACTTAATGAATGATATAGTCAAAATCATGTTCCAAATACTAAATATCCAAAACCAACACCAATGAGCATTTCAACTAATAATACTTATCAACCACGACCTGGAGCATCTCATGGTCACCACAAATCTACCCTGATGAGTATTTCGACCAATAATACATATCAACCACGACCTGGACCATCCCACGGTTATCGAAATTTATTTAATATAAGCGTAGAACAAATTGACTATGAAAATGAACTCAACATCAACCTAGATAACGACAACACGCAAGAACAAAACTTTGAGTTCCCGGTAGAAACTAACGATTAGACTAACGATTTTTTATTCGGGCCAGTCTCGGCATTCCATTTATAGAACTGCTAAATCTAACAAATCAAAGTAACACATTACCCTTCATAATTTTACCTGAAAATAACTTAAAAGCCTTTATAGACACAGACAATACAAAATCATAAATAATGTAGCACCTAAACAACTCACCTGCTACTACCAAAATGTTCAAGGTCTCAATTCCAAACTTGCTCTACTTCAATCCTTAGACGGTACTATAGACCACAATATTGTAGCATTAACTGAATCTTGGCTCACTCCTGGTGTCAAAGATACAGAACTTTGTCCCAACACGTTTTCAGCATACCGGCGCGACCGTGAGTTCGAGGCGTGTCATTTGTCCCGAGGAGGCGGGGTCCTGCTACTCATCAACTCTAACACCAATTGTATTGTCACTCATTCAAATTATGTTTTATTTAATGTTGAATATCGTCACCATCCAGCTCTTAATATAACAATTAACTTCCAAACAATAAAGAACACTTCATGTTATAAATCATTCAGTAATTATAATTTTAAGAAGGCAAACTATGTCAAACTTTATAAACTTGTTGAATAATTTGATTGGAATTGTTTACTGTATTTCTCTGATGTCAATCTTGCTTGCAAGTTTCTAATATAGTACTCTACATTTTTCGATATTTGTGTTCCTCGTAAATCAAATTCCTCAATAAATTACCCTCCATGGTTCAACAAACACATTAATTAAAATAAATTAAGAAAAAGGTTCGTATAAGAAAGTTAACATCAATATTTCCACAAAATCAATCATACCTTAAAGAATTTCACACGTTGCGTTCAGATATTAAAATATTAATCAGAAGATCTTATACTGAATATGTGAAATCTTGTGAAACTTCCATTAAGACCGGTCCTAAAAAGTTTTGGAATTTTGTAAACTCTAAAAGGAAAATGTCATCAACTCCACTTTCCATGACATATAATGACACTGTAGCTTCAACACAAGGTAATATTTCTTCTTTTTTCAATTCTGTGTACAACCCTTCCTCTGACCCTCACTCATCTAGTTCTACCCCTCTTTCTCATGACCACGTTACCCTCAAAAATGTTTCTCCTGATGACAATTCGCTCTATAAAAACCCTCAAACCAACACTTTCATGCGGATCAGACCTCATTCCTAGCTTGTTGATTAGGGACTGTGCTGAACCTCTATCAATTGCGTTACACCACTTTTTTAATTTGAGCATCAAAACTTGTACTTTTCCCACTCTTTGGAAAGTAACACGCATTACACCCATCTTAAGATGGGTGTAATGCGTAATCTGGTGACGCCTCGTTAATTAATAATTACCGTCCTATTGCCATGCTGTCAAATTTCAGCTTTTTTTTTTGAGAAAATTATCTATGCTAGCGTTTTTAATAGTATAAAACATAAAATCTCTATTTATCAGCATGGTTTTATGGAAAAAAGGTCGACTGTTACAAACCTTTCTTACTACACTCATGTTGTTTCTTCTGTTTTAGATGCTAAAGGTCAAGTTGACTGCGTATATACTGATTTTTCAAAAGCTTTTGATATAATTGGTCATAGTGTCTTGATCAGCAAACTTGAGTTCTTTTCTCTCTCCATTCCCTTATACTCACTTCTTAGTTCCTATCTTCATCAACGGCAGATGTACGTTCACTTCAAAGGGCATAATTCGTTTTCTTTAATCCCTACATCTGGAGTTCCTCAGGGTTCTAATTTAGGCTTATTACTTATTTTAATTTTTATTAATAATGTCTCTAACATCTTGCAGTGTGAAAAACTATTATTTGCCGATGATCTATAAATATTTCATCCCATTTCCTCTGCACAGCACTTCAATCTACTTCAAAATGATTTAAACGTACTTTCAGACTGGTGCAAAACTAATAATCTAAATCTAAATTTATGCAAATGTACGGTTATTTCATTCGGTCGTAAATTGTCGCCTTTAACATATAATTCCTCCATTCGAGACGTTTCCTTATCACGATCACATAAAGTAAAAGATCTAGGTGTTATTTCTGATTCAAAATTCACCTTTTCCGATCATATACAGGACACATACAATGGGGCTTTGAGGATGCTAGGATTTGTTATTAGAAATACTCGTACTTTTCACGATATAGTAGCTATACGTTCCCTTCACTACTCATTGGTACGGACCAAATTAGAATATTGTAATATCATTTGGAACCCAATTTATGAGGTACATCAGTATCTCATAGAATCAGTTCAAAAAAAATTCTAAAGTTCATGTACTTTAAAACGTTTCACGTCTACCCCGACTACTCCGTTTCTTACAATGACCAGTCTCTTTTCAATCTAAAAAACCTATTTGTACGTCGAGAAAATGGTCAGGTTTTACACTTGTCTAAACTTACCAATGACTGTATTAATGTTTCCCATTCTCTTTCCTTTCTTAATTTCCATTCTCCCTCTACTCGAACCAGAAATACCTTCACCTTTTATTTACTCGCAGCTAGAAATAATTGCCTTATGATATCACCTATTTATAGTATGTGTCATATTTACACTATTAAGTTCTCTAAGGTTAATATCTTCCAGTTAGAATTTAGAAAATTCTCAAACTATATCACCAAATTTTGTTAAATTCGATAATAACTATGAGTAATTTTCCAGCCCCAATTCTAATCTAAATTCTTTTCAAGTAGACAAAATTTAATTTGATATTTCTAAAATTAAACAAGATTACATGAACTCCGAAGAGAAGATTGCCATAACAAAAATGATAAAAGATTATTCAGATATTTTTCATTCAGATAATTCAAAATTGACATTCACGAATAAAATTAAACATAACATTAAAAGAAAAGCCGAGATACCAATTTACACTAAAACCTATAGGTATCCAGAAATCCATAAACAAGAAGTAAACAATCAAATAAGCAAAATGCTCTAAAAAATGTTATTAAGCTCTTAAATTCCTCTTGGTCACCACCCATTGAAATCGTACCAAAGAAGCCCGAAGCTTCAGGTAAACGAAATTGGAGAATTGTTATAGATTACCATAAACTAAATGAGAAAACTATCGGTGATAAATACCTACTATCGAATATCAGAGACTTATTAGACAAGTTAGGCCGCTGTCATTATTTCACCACTCTCGACCTAGCCTACGGATTTCATCAGATAGAAATGCAAACCGATGATATCCCCAAAAGAGCGTTCAATGCGGTAAACGGTTACTACGCTCCAGCTATTTTCAACGCGTCATGGATAATATATTTAGTGGTCTAACTAACGACAAATACCTTGTGTACCTAGAAGACATCATCGTATTTAGCACCACCTTACAAGAGCATTTCCAAACTTGCAACGAGTATTTGACAGACTGAGAAAATCAAATTTCAACTAGACAAATCTGAATTCCTGAAAAAAAAGAAGTCGCGTACCTTGGGCATATCGTGACATCCGATAAACTAAACCTTTGAAGATAACTGCATTAAAAATTACCCGATTCCAAAAAATACCAAACAAATAAAACGATTTTTAGGCTTACTCGCTCATTACAAGAAATTCGTAAAGGATGTTGCTAAAATCACCAAACTACCAACAAAATGTTTAAAGAAAGGTGCCGAAATTAATATTAACGACTCTAAATATGTATAATGTTTTGAATTGTGTAAAAATTTGCTAATTAATGAACTATTACTTCAGTATTTCGATTTCTCAAAACCGTTTATTTTAACATGTGACGTAAGTAACGTAGCGATAGGTGCAATCATATCACAAGGACCTATCGGTAGCGATAGGCCTGTGGATTACACGAGCAGGACTTTGAAATCAACCAAGACAAACTATTCCACTATAGAGAAGGAACTGATAGCCATCATTTGGGCAACACAGTACTTCAGACCATATATCTCTCGACGGAAATTTGCTATAATTACTGACCACAGACCTCTCCAATGGCTCTTTTCATTAAAACAATGCAGCGAAAAGCTTATAAAATGGCATTTAAAGATTCCATTATGAAATTGTTTATAAAAAAGTTAAACTAAATACCAATGCACACGCACTTAGTCGAATTCCTTGTGAGAGTCAAAGTTTAGAACCCATAGAAGATGAATATTTGGCAGAATATCAAAATTATTTAAATTTTAAACAATTTAACCCTAAATTAATAACAAATACACTTGAAATTAAAGATAATTTGTTTAACACACCTGCTAATAATAGTCTCGTACATTGCGTAAGTATAGATCTTAGCATGTATCAAGGAATATCATGGAAATTTAAAGATATATTCAAAAACATTGATAAGCTACACAAACAAAATCCTAAATTACATAACATAATTTATTGAAAGATAAAAATAGATTTAACATTTATCTCATAATAAAAAATCAGATGTGACCAACACAATACGTACCGTTTAATTTAATTTTTATTCACGTAAATACTTAAAATAACCCTTGTGGTGCATTCTCCACGCCATCAATCAGTGCCCGTAAGATGACGCCTAGTAAACGCCCACACGGTACAAATATGTCATTATCGTTACCCAAATCTGTGTACAGAGCAGATTGGCACACCCAGCAATGGGTAATATGCCGTGATGATATATTTATTTTATTTATTTGTTTATATACTTACCTATATTCCGACATATGTACTTATGATCTGGTAAATTACTTGACTGGGATGGATGATGAAGGATGACGATATTTATGGATTTCAGTCAATCTTTATTTCAACCCGACTAGTTTCAACTCCGTATGAGTATTCTTCAGGGGATGAGTTTTCTTAACTGTTAGAACATAGCGAAATTTTTTTGTGATTTCACAAATTATATAAAAACATGGAAATTATGTTATTTAAAAAAAATTGTCAAAACGAACAATATTAAACTCTTAAATAAATTTTAACAAAGTCACAAATTATAAAAAGGTACATTTTTACAAGTGATGTAAAAAAGTAAAAAAATCATCCCCTGAAGAAGACATGCGGAGTTGAAACTAGTCGGGTTGAAATAAAGATTGACTGAAATCCAGAAATATCGTCATCCTTCAATATGTACTTATGCTGGAAACTGTATTAAGTTCCTTTCCATATAATTATAGTTCAATTTACTGTTTTCTTTTTAAAATGTTACTATTATTATTTGAAATGTTTAGTTTGTTGACAGTGGCATATACAGGTATAACAGCTACTAAATAAGCTACCTCAAATAATTCCTAAATTATTAAAGATACAATGAAATAATATAAGGCAATCTTATAGAAGACCAAGGGTACATTCGACTAGACAAGAAAAAAAAACTTTTTAAACCAGTGGTTCTAAAGTTACACTAATATTTAATAGTAGAAAAAAGCAATGACAATGAAAACCACAAACTGTCTGACACTGACTCAACTATACAGGTGTTCATTTTATTTTGTCCATTATTGCTATCTCGAGAACTATAAGAGCTACGAGGTCGATTAAATTAGCAAACAATTTCTATTTTACAAGACTATTTTAATGAGCATAATTTTTTTTTTTCAACTAGTGGTTCACAAACTGTGGGTATCAACTTTGTTATTTTAAATGATACTATATTTTTTATTTGCTCAATCGATAGAGAATTTTACAGTTATTAATATTTGTATGCCCTTAGATAAAAAAATTTATGAGAAAAAATTAGATTTATATGAGTTTTATTTTAAAGTGGCAAAAATAATTGCACCATGGACGATACAAATGAATGTGAAAAACAATTACTTTGATACAAAAACACAACAAATAAATAAATTTATAAATCCTGCTCAATTTGTCCTCCATTTACGTTAATGCATAGTTATATTCTTCGAAACAAATTACTTACTGATCTCAAACGTGCGGCCATCAATATTATTTAAAACATTTTCAATGCTGTTTTTAGATGCTGTAAGTATGGATACACATTATTATAAACATTATCCTTTAAGTAGCCCCATAAAAAAATCTAATGCATTTAAATCCAGGGACCTGGCGGGCGAAGCAATAGGGCCGTTAGTAAAAATCCACTGATTCGGAAACATTTCATTTAAATATTGCGTTAATCTCTGCGCATTATGGGCAGGTGCATCGTCTTGTTGTTAATATAAATCTCTTACAACATTTAATGGCACAGAAGCTAGCATATTTACTAACGTGTCTCTTAAAAATTGCAAATACCGATCACATGTGAGAGTACCTTCATACATATAAAAAAATATTTTATCTTTCAAAATAGCACACCAAATGTTAACACTAAATTTTCTTTGAAATCCTCTCTCACGCACAATTATAGGGTTCTCAGTACTCCAGTAATTATTATTTCTTGCATTAAACATGCCATTATTTGAAATTTTTTATTCATCTGTCCAGATAATAAATTTTAAAAACTCTTTTCCTTCATTTAGCAACAAATGACAAAACTCAAGATGTCTTTCATGGTAAATATTGGACTGTTTTATGTTTAAACGCTCTCTATTTATTTATTTTTACAATTTTATCTACTCTTCCTAAACTACATTGATACTCGGTAGCAGCCATTCTAATAGATGCTCTTGGATGTGTTTCAAAATACGTCAAAATATCTATTTCAATATCATTATTTATTGTTTTTCAATAAATGCAGTTGTATTGGCACTTAATCTGGCTTCTTCAAAAATATCTATGTGATGGTACTTCTCTTTGAGGATATTTCTCCTGATATATTCTAACCGCAGCAAAGGTTTTTTTTTCTTGCTAAAATGTACACTTCGCACATATCAACTTTTTCATTATGAGTAAAATTATGCATTTTTCTATTTTATTGAGCTTATTCAGTATTCACAAAACAATAATAATTCAATAATAGCAACTGGCATTTGTAAACAATATAAATAGTGCTATTGTTTCGGTCACAGCATTCTAAAATCTGAATCTATATTCAACTTGTTTCATCCATGGCACACTTATTTTAGCTATAATGAAATAAATATAAACATGCATTTTTCTCATAAAAATTGTTATCTAAGGGTATATAAATTTATATGAAAGTATTCAGAATAAAATTCTCTATCGAATGAGCAAATAAAAAATTTAGTTTCATTTAAAATAACAAAGTTGGTACACACAGTTTGTGAACCACTGTTTGAAAAAAAAGTTTTTTATGCGTATTAAAAAAACAAAGATTTCTAGTACAATTTTCGAAAAATAATTTTGAGAGTGATGCGTTACAATTTATTAAAGTATTTATAGGCCCTCGAGTTAAATATTATTTCTACTTTGAAAATCCCCTTTATGAAAAATTCAGAAATACAAATGGTGAACTGTAGTGAAGTTTTAGACGTTACAGACGAAGACAACATTACTCAAATCATATAAAATTTCCATGAAGGTAAAACATACCACAGAGATAGAAGAAACAGAGACTCGCATTAAGCCTCGTACAGACCTGCGAACCGTTCGACGAACCGTTCGGCGAACCGTACGCCCAACCGGTCGCCGAACCGTTCGGCGAACGGTTCGACGAGCTCTAGCAGATGATGGTGGGGGAATGTTCGTCTCTTTTCCATTATTGTTACAGATACATTATGTATGTTTTGCGGATTCCAAATAATATCATGATTTCTGTACAGTTCGATAAATTTTGAAGTATTGTCTTTAGACCATTCCATTTTTGGTAAATGTAGTATCAATAAAGAGCAAACATCTACTTCGAACCAAAGAATAAAGTGAAATAAAATATTTTGTTGCAAGTATCCGTTCGCCGTCGCGTCAGACTAGCTGCAACGTGTTCGCGTAACATCCTTTGATCGTTCGTTGAAATACTGACAACGGATGGATCGCGCAAACGTTGCAGACAAACGTTGCACATGTTGCATTGCTTTGCTCGGATCGCCGTTTTGTTGCGCCGGTCTGGACGTGGTTCGCCGAACGGTTCGTCGAACGGTTCGGCGAACGGTTCGCAGGTCTGTACGAGGCTTTTTTAAACAACAATACTATTGACCCAGACAAAGGAAATCCAAAGACATACATGAATCAATATGAAATTTGCCAAGAAACAAAGTACGATAGAAATCCTCTGCAATTAAAATATAATTTTACTCTTACAGCAGTGAAATCTCACCAAATTATGCACATTGACAGCATCACACTAGAAAAGAAAAATACTTAACAATAGTAGATTCTTTCTGAGAGTACGCCCAGGCTTAAAAATTGAATTTTATTGATGAACGACACTAGATCAAAGTTTATTTTCATGATGTATGAATGGTAATTAAAACTTTGAGTTTTATTAAAAAAAAAAATTATTTTATACTATGTGGCTTATCGATTTCGCTAATACGATGTTAGCATCTTCGGAGCCTACAGCTGGAAAAATTTACATTCAATAAATATGTCTTCTTAAAACCAGAGAAATGGAATTTTTGAGGAAAAATTGAGTTGAGCGGAAGTATGTTGTATAGTGAATTTTTTGGTTATTTTTATTGTTAATGTTTGTTACATAAATGGCGGGAGGTTTTTGAAGATGTGTTGTTCCGGAAAAGATATACGTTTTCGTTAAGTAGGTTGTGGTGGTTATGTATATGTTTAAGTATTTCATATTTTTCTAAAAGATATAAATTTTGAATTTTTGTTTCTGAATGAAGAAGGTGAAGGTTGTCTATTGTTATGTTATGGTTTGAAGTCTGTAGATGTATTCCTATAGCTGAAGGCGGATTATTTTTTAAATGTTCTTGAAATCTAGTTTTTATGTTTCGTTTTGTGAGTCCTATGTATGAGTTGTCACAGTCGTTATAGTTAATTTTGTATATACCGCTGCTATCAAGGTGGTTGGTTTTGGGTGTGTTATTTTTTAGGATGTTGTATAGGTTAGGATGGGATTTTGATGTGAGAGTTGTATTGTATTTTTGTGTAGTTTTTGAGAGTGTTTTATGGAGATTATTGTAGTACGGTGTTGAGATATAGTTACTGTTTTGTTTTACGTGTCTATATATTTTATTATTTATTAATTTTGTTTTGTTAAATATTTGTTTCATAAATGGTAATGCATAGTTATTATGAAGGCCTATTGTAAATATGGTGTTAAGTTCTTTTTTGAAATTTTCTATTGTTAATGGTGTTGTCAAAAGTCTATTAAATAAAAAATTGAAAGCTGTTAATTTTGTTTTTGGATTATGATAGGAGTTATTTGGTATAATTATGTCTGTCGATGTCGGTTTTCTGTAAATGTTATGACATTTCTATGAATGTATTATTTAATTTATGTAGGGTAAGGTCTAAGAAGTTTATTTTATTTTGATTTTCTATTTCTATTGTGAATTTAATATTAGATAGGTTGTTTATAGTATTATGAAATTTATGTAAATCTGTGACGGATCCTGTCCATAGGATAAGGATATCGTCCACATATCTTTTCCAGAACAACACATTTTCGTTGAGTGGAGATTGCATAATTTTTGATTCTAAGTTGTCTATGAAAATATTACCTAGTAAACCACTGATTGGACTGCCCATTGGAAGTCCGTCGTTTAGTTTATATGTCTTATTGTTAAAGTTAAAGAAATTTTGTTGTGTAACTATATTAAATAATTCAATTAAATTGTTAATATCTGTGTTATCTAAGTTATAGTTGTTGATGAAATTTTGATTATTATTTATGTTATCTTTTAATAGGTTAAGTGTGGGTCCGTGAAGTTGGCACGTCATTGGAAGTACAAATATTCTTTTTACCTCTCGCTAAGAGAGGTATTGCATTCATGCTAAAAATCGCATATCCAGATTTTATTGAATAAGCACGTTTTAAGGTCCCTATAATCCGATTTTAACATTTTTACAATGATGTCTGTGTGTGTGTGTGTGTGTGTGTGTGTGTGTGTGTGTGTGTGTGTGTGTGGATGTATGTGTGTGTGTGTGTATGTATGTTGGATGTTGGAAGGACGGTTACTCAAAAACTATAAGACTTTAAATTTGTTTAACTACGTATTTCCCAATCGGACATTCATGGGAAGATCTGAAAAGGTTTTGGTAACAATTGGACAACCGGAAGTAGAAGATTCTGGAAAAAAATCTTCTAAATAATATTTTTTGAAAATTTTTCTTGGTAATATTAAAGAAAATTAAATTGTCTATATCATACATTTAAATATTTTATTATATATTTTATAGATTTAGAGATAAAAGAAATATAATATATAAAATAATCTGTTGTAATAAATTTTACGGGCGAAAGAATGCCATGGAAAATAGTTGAAAATTTAAATTTTTTGTATTGTAACTGACAGATAAATGTCAGTATCAGAAATCCGGAGACATTACTGAAGACTTTTTCTGGGAAGTACATACATTATATTATTTCTTAATGGATTAATAATTAAATATTTAAAATTATAGGTATATTACATATATCCATCAAAAATACTGTCAATCCTGACAATGAATTGGAAACATTTCGAAAAATTAGAAGAGGATAAAATTTCTTCATAAAATGAATTTAAAATTAAACAATCTAAATATAAGGAATAGATATATGTAAGTAGAATTTTTGTTGTAGAGTGTAGGTATACAAGAAATGTTAAATACAATAGGGCGCGAGCAGTCATGTGATTTTGTTGGCTTTGACAAGCAGATATGGGGGCACATGTCAGAATGATAGCTAGTAATTATGTATATAGATGTCAAGTATCATAATTTCTCATTTTAAATTTAGTGATTTTCCAATTCCATGTGGTTTATTTTCCTCAACAAGTAAATTCCACTCCTGGTGACAAATTAACTACGTGTATTTAGAAAATCTAGAAATTCTGAATGAAAAATTGACAATTGACATCCATGTACATAATTACTAATTATCATCCTGAAACGGGCCCCCACATCTGCTTGTCAAGGCCAACAATGTAACATGACTGTTCGCGCCCTATACTACCAAAAAAGGAAGTAGCGAGAGGTATTGTGCTGGCCACAACAGATTTTTTATATTAGTAATTAGTGCTTCGTTAGTGCTCTTTTGTGCTTCAAAAGAATTTAAAATTAATTGAACGGTTTATGAAATAATTAACATTATATGATGACGTGCCAAGTTCACACTTAGCACGTCATTAATAAAATTTCAAATTGCTTATTACTTCGTTTGTTAGTGCTTCGTTAGAGCCCTTTTGTGCTTCAAAAATTTTTGAAATTAATTGAACGGTTCACGAAATAATTAATATTATATGATGACGTGCCAACTTCACACTTAGCACGTCATTAATAAAATTTCAAATTACTTATTACATCTTTTGTTAGTGCTTCGTTAGTGCTCTTTTGTGCTTCAAAAATTTTTCTAATTAATTGAACGGTTCAAGAAATAATTAACATTATATGATGACGTGCCAAGTTCACACTTAGCACGTCATTAATAAAATTTCAAATTACTTATTACATCTTTTGTTAGTGTTTCGTTAGTGCTCTTTTGTGCTTCAAAATTTTTGAAATTAATTGAACGGTTCACGAAAAAATTAACATTATATGATGACGTACCAAGTTCACACTTAGCACGTCATTAATAAAATTTCGAATTACTTATTACATATATTGTTAGTGCTTCGTTAGTGCTCTTTTGTGCTTCAAATTTTTTTGAAATTAATTGAACGGTTCACGAAAAAATTAACATTACATGATGACGTGCCAAGTTCACCCTTAGCACGTCATTAATAAAATAAGGAAGGTACAGAGACCATAGTCAAAATCGCAGTGATATTTGAATAAAAAGATCTGATGTGGCCAGCATATTACTTTCGGTTAATTCTTTGTATTATGTACAAATTCCATACATATATTTTCTTGCAAAAGATTCTATTTCCAGTAAAATTATTTCACAAACGAACTATGTAAATTGCATTTGGCCCTGACATCTTCTTCTTCTTCTTTAGTTTTTCCCATTCGTTAGGGATCGTTATTCTTGATTTTCTTCATCAACTCATTTCTCTATTTTGCTTATCGTACTCATTCAATTCCTTTTCTCTCAAGTCTTCCGCAATACAGTCCTTCCATCTTCTCTTTGGTCTTCCTCTGTTTCTTCTACCTTTTACTACTAAGCTGTTCATTCTTCTTCCAATATATTATTCATCTCTTCTCATGACATGTTCAAACCAATATAATCGCCTCTCCTGTATCTTTCTAGAAACTTCTATCACTCGAGCCATTTCTCTTATCCTCTCATTCTTTATCCTATCTTTCGGCGTCTTCCCCAACATCAATCTCAACATACTCATCTCTCTGTCATATTCATTTTCTTTTCATTGACACTAACATCTGTCAATTAGAATTTTCTTAATATAGTAGTTGTTTCCATGGTTATAGCATGGTTGGTTGATTTATGAAATTTAATTTCATTAACTCTATATCCATTGAATATAGCGAAAATTATAACGCAGAAGACGCACGTCATCAACCTGAAAAAAACCTTATAAAATGAAATATAACTTTAAAAATATAAAAATTATTAGGTGTTATTTATTTTTAAAATAAGAAGAAAAAAAATTCTAGTATTAAGTAATGTATATATTAATGATATTTACAATTATTCCTAAGTCAATCGTTATTCCATTTACGGAATATAAAATTATTTGAAATAATTGTAGTTTATTTTCGTACCATACGTTGACTCTATTGAGAATGACCATGTTTTGTCAAACAATTTTATATTCCGTAAAAGGAAAAAAGATTGACTTAATTATAAAGTCATTAATATATACGTTTCTTTAATACTAGTATATTCTTTATTCTTTGTTAAAAAAATAATAACAACTAATAATTTCTACAAGTTATATTTCATTTTATAAGGTTTTTCTCAGGTTGATGACGTGTGTCTTCTGCCTAATCATTTTCACTATATGAAGTATAAAATGCACAAAATTGGTAGATTCTAGAATATTCTTCAATATTATAATAACATTAAATGTCAGAAAACGATTTTAACAGTGTTTTTCCAAAAAACAAAACTGTTAAAATCTTCAAATGAGGGTACTTCAGGTTGACCAATAATTGTAACCAAAATCCAATAAGAAAAGAAATACGAAAAAATTATAATTTTTAGAATTGTAGTGTTGAAGTTATTGTCTATGAAAAAATCGTCACACGCATACACAAACACACACACACACATATACACATACACACACATACATTATCGTAAAAATGGTAAAATCGTATTCTAGGGACCCTAAAACGTGCTTATTGTCTAAAAACTCATCATCAAATTTTTTGACACAAGATATCATCCTTACCTAAAATGACGGTAAAATAGTATTTTCCGTCTGTAGAATCTATTATATTATTGCATTGCCTAATTTCCGTTCTTGGATTACACTGAAAAACAAGAAATTTGGCATTGCTGGTTTAATACTTGTACTAAGTAAATAATACTTGTGGATAAATAGATTTTTACTTACAATACAAAGTATTACAAGAATGACTAAAAATGTGCTTATGTAGCAAAGCCCAAAATATTGAACAATATTATTAATATATGCAAGAAATAGATTGAAATAAATGTTAAGAGAGGTATTGGAATCATTCTAAAAATCGCATATCCAGATTTTAGTAAATAAGCACGTTTTAAGATAACTATAATCCGATAATAACATTTTTACGATGATATCTGTGTGTGTGTGTGTGTGTTATTAAATTACATCCATTAATGTTAAGTATTTTTAACAAATGAATATGGTAAGAAATTTGGTATGGTCGTAAAGAGAATAAAAAATACAATCTAAATTTATAAAAAACTTGTATAGGTTGTAGCTAAATTAACAAAGTTGATATCACTTCCGGTTATACCGGAAGTCCCAGAATTACACTTTTCATATAAAATAATCGCAGATATTGTATTGAATAAATTATGTCCTATAATCAATAAGCGTATCTGCAATAATAAGCCAGATAAATGGATGTAACCACTTTTTCAAACACAGTGTATATATATATATATATATATATATATATATATATATATATATATATATATATATATATATATATATATATATATATATAGGTATATACAGTATGTGCAACGAAACGTGAAACATAGGACTTTAACATAGGATTTTAAAAATGTGCGGAAATTGGCTCTCCTGTACATTTTAAAGCAAAAGTACAAGTATTAAAAGTTGTTTAGAATTAATTTTTAATGCAATAGAATATCTGTAGCACTAGATATTTAGAAAATAAAATATGACATTTTCGTCAAAATTCAGATAGCCATGGAAATAAAAAACAAATAAAACAAAATATTAATTAAGATCATAATACTTTAATATTTAATGCTGAATTATAATAATAGACACAATGATTACAACAATTAACATCAATAACACTGAACTCAACTGAGATTTCAGTGAATATTAAAAATGGGAAATTATCAAATATTTAATAATAAAATAAATCACACAAATCGGAAGAAAAGAATAGCAGCAAACTAGAGAACTTTTATTTAAATTAAATGCTCAAATATGTCTTCATTCTGCGCCAAACAATAACCTAATCTATCATAAAAAGAACTCCTAACATTCGCTAGTTGGTAGCACGATATTTTAGTACATTCCAGGAATATTCTAGATTTAGTGATTCTAAATCTAGATATTTGTAATCAGTGTAAATTTTTGATTTTAGATGTCCCCTGTGACGCAAAAGGCACCTACCTTTGTTGGCTGGCCGATCACTACACACAGATAACTGTGCCCGGTGCTGTAATGTCGTAAGCGAGGGTCGTGGGTCGTGATTACGTAAGGGAGCAGGAGTGAAAACAATAAGGGCGCCACTGGCGCTAATGGTATTGGCAGAATGAGCGGTGGACGCCAGACCACCGGTGATACTCGAGTGAACAATTTTGAGACAAATAAATAAAAGTGGAACAAATTTATTGCCGGCTACAAAAAAATACAATAGTAACAAAAAACGGTGTCAGAAGGACATCAAAAGAAAAGGAGTCAGTACTGCAAAGATTAATTTTTTTGAAGTACAAAAAAAAATAAAAAATACTCAGCTAAGCAGGATGGGAGGCTTCAGCTGGGCCGGAGTAGCCTAAGCCCGCCTGGGGTGAGCAGCTGGCGGAGACGGCGATGGCAGACGGCAAACGTAAGGCCGGCGAAGGGTTCGGCCGTTGGAACTCGCACAGGGGCTCTGGCGGTGGCGTAGCGCCGCTGTGGCTCGAGGTCACTCTCGGGAACGGAGCGAGAAGTGGTCAAGGCTAGGCCCTAAGTAGAGGGCCACCTTTTGGCTAGTAAAGTACTTAGCTCGAGGCGAAAGTCTCTCAGGAGCCGCGCCTGGGGTTCCTGTTGTCGTTGGAGGTCCGTCTGCCAAAATCCAGGAAGACTTGCTACTCTACCACCAGGCGTTCTAAACCACTCCGAGCCGGGGCGAACAAAATTAAAGCTGAGAAAAGAAAATAAAGCAGCAGAAAACTGATCCTTTTTGACAAATAGTAATAAAATATTTTTCTTGTAAAGGCAGGGCTAAACGATTAGCATAAAAGGAATTTTCAAGAAAAACTAAAGGTCCAAACCTGACCGCAAAAATGTTTTAAGGAAATTTTAATGACAAACTGCCTTCATAAAAAAAAACTAAACTCGCTCGGCAAAAAATTAAAGAATAAATACACAAATAAAAGTACAGTGCCTAAAATAATGAAATGAAAGATGTACAAAATGGTGCAGTCGTAGACTGCCTACACGATACAATAAATAGCTAAGGTGAAAAATGATGAAAGTGAAATGAGGGTTGAAATGATTGCGACACTCAGGTGGGAAGACGCAAAGCGCAACCGGCAGTAGAATGAGCTGTAAGAACGCAATGCGCTGTTGCTAACCAACAGAATCTACGCAGACCTTGCCAAAGTTATGGTCCACTACAGAAATATTTAAAGAACAAAGTAAAAGCTCCTGTAGTAACCAAAGAAAACTTAATTACCAAACAAGTTGAGTACAAGAACTTTGGCTCGGTTTGTTGCAAAAGCAAAAATAAAATTCGCGAACGCGACCATAAAAACTGCTGGAAGAGCTGCTGTTACTCACTCATTCATTCACCTTTCACTCCAAAAGATTGGTTAGGAAGGTGTGGTTGTCTGTGTCAGCATGCGTGTATGAATGTGTTGTTAGTATTCCCAATGAATGAAATATGAAAGCGATTTCTTGACTGAATGGAATGTAAATAAATGGGGGGACTGATCTGCACAAAAGGGGCGTAAACAAAAGGAAAATATTTAAACTGAACTACTAAAATATTTATGGTATACAAAAAATCAAAGTTGAAGTGTCTCCGTTGACACAAAAAACCGATGGAGGCTAGGTTGGCTCTCCAGCAAAATTTAAGCAGAAATTACTAAAATGGAAGATTGCAAAATTTGAGGTGCCTCAACTGGGGCACAGGGGAGACCTAACGAACAGGATAATGCTCGTTAATAAGGGGAATAAAAGTTTAAACTGAACTACTGATAATAAAAATATACAAAAGTTGAAGTGCCTCTTATTTTTGGGCACAGGGGGCCTAACGAACGAGGTAGGGTTCGTTAATGAAACGGAATGAATTTAAGAATGCCTGGGCCAAAAAAAATTATATAAATTTTGAATAAAAAAAGCCTAAATGTGGGAAAATATCCCTAGTTGTTACTATATAAATTTTGAATATAAAAGTATAACACAAAAAAAGGCCACAGGCTCGGATCCGGCCTGCAAAGGCACGAGTCCGCACCACGCTGCTGCGTAGTTACCGTGAAACAAAAAGGTTCACTAGTAATTGACTGTGGACTAGAAATTTAGAAAAAGATATTACTTACTAAGGACAAGCAATCGTCCCACGACTTCTCCAAAGCGGTAGAAACCAAAACAAATCGTGAGATTCAATAGAAAAAATTCACACAGCCATGCAGCAGCTTGATGCCAACAACCTCACACCTTCACAGCCCGGACCGGAGAGATCTGGTAACCCAGCCTACGAAAACGTGGGTGCACGCTATTTCGTCTCCAAGTAGAAAACATTTAAATATAAGTACCAAAAATATAAGTCCACGTAAGAAAATAAATCAGAACGTACTTACAGTAAAATAACCAATATCCTACGAAATATCTAGAGCGGTAAAAGACCAAACTTCGTAGAATAAGAACCAAAAAATAGACAACAGAGCGTGCACTTGCACTCGCTTTCGTAGCTGGGAACCGAGAGAGCTTCAAACCGAAAAGACTTGTTCAAAACCAGCGCTCACGAACAAAATCTCACAAGAAAGTAAGAAAGAGAAACGAACAGGGGTGTACAAAGTAAAAAAAATAGAAAAGAAACAGGAGTGTAAAAAAATAGCCGTTACACAGTACCCCCTTTCTCCCCAAAAATTTTTGATGAAGTCAAAAATTTTCTACGCGTCCGAAAACTCATCAGGTGGAACGGCTTTTAGATCTTTAATATGCCATGTGCCAAGGTTTCTACCGTCAGAATCTAGGAGTTCATAGAGAAAGCGGGATATTTTCTTAAGAACAGTACAATGGGAGAATTTAGGGGCTAATTTTGAGGATTTGTTTGCTTTTGCATCCGAGATTTTATAGTTTACCTTATAGACTGTGTCTCCAGGTGAAAATTCGAGGGGTCGACGCCTTAGGTTGTAATGATGGGTATTGCGTAAGTGCGCTTTGCTGAGGCGAGATTCTACCCTTTTAAATATATCTAAAAGTTCGGTGAGCTGAGAGGAAACTTTTTGCGGAAGGCAAATTGGGCAGCGGGTTACATAACGAACTACAGAGGCTTTAAGTTTTGGCCAATAATAATTTTCAGAAATACGGTGGTAGGTTTTAATAATACCTAAGTGATCTGATAAAGGATCATCATGACATTTGTCGAGGATAGATTTACGTTGGTCAGCAGGCACAAGTAGTTTCCAATTTGACTCATTTATGGGCGTGTTATGGTCATTACGAACTAACTTATAAATCAATTTGTCTTTAATACGCCAACCAGGATAAGCTTGAGGGGTATTTCTTATGTTGTCACGCAGCTTAGAGTACCAGGGGTCAGGGCTGTTTTCAAATGACTCGAGGGTTGCCACTTCTAAAGGTGAACGAGAAAGGGCGTTGGTGAAGACTTTGCGAATCACGTTTAGCCAAGATGTCCATTTAGTCATATCAAACCTTATTGTGTTCGGTTGTTTACTGCGGTTGATAAAATGGAAACCGCGGGATCGTGTTCCTGAACAACGCGGGCATGTTGGTCGAGTGTAATCTTTATAACCACATCCAAAACAATGACGTGTTTGGGGTTTTGGGCAAGCCAGAGCTATATGTGTCGTGTCACCGCAATTCCAACAGGAAATAGTCCTATTTCTAGGCACGAATTTGGGCGGATTTCTAGTTTCAGTGGCGTGGACAGACACGGACTGTTTAGTAAAGGCTAGATCTGGCTCTAAGAGATGGCTTCGTAATGGTGGTGGTTTGAGACTACTGAGGCGATCGTGAGTATCCTCAATCAGTTTACAAGTCTTAATGAGGGCCTCGAGCGAGTTCGGAGGGTGGATAGCTAAAACGCTTTGGAAATGGGGTTGGAGGTTTCTGATTATAAACGACAATCTAGTTTTCTCATTAGGACATTCTGAGAGACGTGAAAATAGATTTTCCATTATAGCAACGTATATCTCTATACGCTCGCCATTACCCTGGGTACGATCGCGTATTTCATCCATTAGGTTACTATCATAATCGAATGGCAAAAAACTAGATCGTAGTCTAGTGACTAATTCTGTCCAAGAGCGGATAGAGGGTTTGATAAATCTGTACCATACTAAGGCTTTGTCTCTGAAGAGTTCGCTTGCTTGATGGAAAAGAATTTCTTTACTGACTTGTCGCGCGGAAGCCATTTCTTCGATCCTTTCGATGAATTGATTTACGGCGGCGGAACCGTCGAAGGTTACACCCCATTTTGAGACTTGGGTCAATTTGTATCTGTCGTAGCCTCGCTGGTCTATCCTGAAGGTACTTGAAGGGCGGGCCTGAGTGCCATATGGGCAGTCGAAGGGCGATATTTCCGGAGAAAAGAGGGAATCGTCTGGGTGGTGACTAATCATGGTTGGATGGCTAGCACTGGGTGCCGTAGCGATTTCGCGTATCAAGATATTCTGAGCATTTAAGGGTTCAAATGGCGCGAAGGAAACGGAGGGTCTAAGCATGCGCTGATTATCAGCAGAGAGCTTTTCCTGCATGGTTTCAACATCATCTGCCAACGCAGATATTTGCAGGATAAGATCTTTCTTGATATTCAGATCTTTGATGTGGTAAATTCTATTCATGATGTGCTGCATGCGGGTTTTCATGCGTTTTTGATCGGTTGGTGAGAAAGATGTGCAAATAAGTAACTTACTTTTTAGTTCCGTGATTTTGCGTATGCAGGTGGTCTTCTGTTCCTCGTCATTAAGTTCTATAGGAGGATAATCAAGGGTAAGGTCCATTCTTTCATACGCCAAACATGCTCGCAGTTTTTTTCGTTTTTCGTCGGCTAAACCGGTGGGTTCTATCCCTCGGATACGCAGCTCGAACTCCACTTCGTCTACGAGTAAGTAGTTGGTCTCCATATCGGCTCGCAGCAGCGGTAGCAAGATAATAAACAAAAAAAATATATTTAAGCAGAAAGCAGTGGCAAAAAAATGAAGATGAATATGAGGTGAATGATTTGTTGTTCACCCTGCTCCAAGGGTACTAAATGTGTGCAACAAAAAGCCAAATTGTGGGCAAAGAAAACCAATTTAATTGCAAGAAAAACCAAATTATGTGCAAAAAAAAAGGGAAGCCCCACACGTTGTGGTGCCAAATTCTGTGTGACGCATAATTATATGAATTATAATAATAGACACAATGATTACAACAATTAACATCAATAACACTGAACTCAACTGAGATTTCAGTGAATATTAAAAATGGGAAATTATCAAATATTTAATAATAAAATAAATCACACAAATCGGAAGAAAAGAATAGCAGCAAACTAGAGAACTTTTATTTAAATTAAATGCTCAAATATGTCTTCATTCTGCGCCAAACAATAACCTAATCTATCATAAAAAGAACTCCTAACATTCGCTAGTTGGTAGCACGATATTTTAGTACATTCCAGGAATATTCTAGATTTAGTGATTCTAAATCTAGATATTTGTAATCAGTGTAAATTTTTGATTTTAGATGTCCCCTGTGACGCAAAAGGCACCTACCTTTGTTGGCTGGCCGATCACTACACACAGATAACTGTGCCCGGTGCTGTAATGTCGTAAGCGAGGGTCGTGGGTCGTGATTACGTAAGGGAGCAGGAGTGAAAACAATAAGGGCGCCACTGGCGCTAATGGTATTGGCAGAATGAGCGGTGGACGCCAGACCACCGGTGATACTCGAGTGAACAATTTTGAGACAAATAAATAAAAGTGGAACAAATTTATTGCCGGCTACAAAAAAATACAATAGTAACAAAAAACGGTGTCAGAAGGACATCAAAAGAAAAGGAGTCAGTACTGCAAAGATTAATTTTTTTGAAGTACAAAAAAAAATAAAAAATACTCAGCTAAGCAGGATGGGAGGCTTCAGCTGGGCCGGAGTAGCCTAAGCCCGCCTGGGGTGAGCAGCTGGCGGAGACGGCGATGGCAGACGGCAAACGTAAGGCCGGCGAAGGGTTCGGCCGTTGGAACTCGCACAGGGGCTCTGGCGGTGGCGTAGCGCCGCTGTGGCTCGAGGTCACTCTCGGGAACGGAGCGAGAAGTGGTCAAGGCTAGGCCCTAAGTAGAGGGCCACCTTTTGGCTAGTAAAGTACTTAGCTCGAGGCGAAAGTCTCTCAGGAGCCGCGCCTGGGGTTCCTGTTGTCGTTGGAGGTCCGTCTGCCAAAATCCAGGAAGACTTGCTACTCTACCACCAGGCGTTCTAAACCACTCCGAGCCGGGGCGAACAAAATTAAAGCTGAGAAAAGAAAATAAAGCAGCAGAAAACTGATCCTTTTTGACAAATAGTAATAAAATATTTTTCTTGTAAAGGCAGGGCTAAACGATTAGCATAAAAGGAATTTTCAAGAAAAACTAAAGGTCCAAACCTGACCGCAAAAATGTTTTAAGGAAATTTTAATGACAAACTGCCTTCATAAAAAAAAACTAAACTCGCTCGGCAAAAAATTAAAGAATAAATACACAAATAAAAGTACAGTGCCTAAAATAATGAAATGAAAGATGTACAAAATGGTGCAGTCGTAGACTGCCTACACGATACAATAAATAGCTAAGGTGAAAAATGATGAAAGTGAAATGAGGGTTGAAATGATTGCGACACTCAGGTGGGAAGACGCAAAGCGCAACCGGCAGTAGAATGAGCTGTAAGAACGCAATGCGCTGTTGCTAACCAACAGAATCTACGCAGACCTTGCCAAAGTTATGGTCCACTACAGAAATATTTAAAGAACAAAGTAAAAGCTCCTGTAGTAACCAAAGAAAACTTAATTACCAAACAAGTTGAGTACAAGAACTTTGGCTCGGTTTGTTGCAAAAGCAAAAATAAAATTCGCGAACGCGACCGTAAAAACTGCTGGAAGAGCTGCTGTTACTCACTCATTCATTCACCTTTCACTCCAAAAGATTGGTTAGGAAGGTGTGGTTGTCTGTGTCAGCATGCGTGTATGAATGTGTTGTTAGTATTCCCAATGAATGAAATATGAAAGCGATTTCTTGACTGAATGGAATGTAAATAAATGGGGGGACTGATCTGCACAAAAGGGGCGTAAACAAAAGGAAAATATTTAAACTGAACTACTAAAATATTTATGGTATACAAAAAATCAAAGTTGAAGTGTCTCCGTTGACACAAAAAACCGATGGAGGCTAGGTTGGCTCTCCAGCAAAATTTAAGCAGAAATTACTAAAATGGAAGATTGCAAAATTTGAGGTGCCTCAACTGGGGCACAGGGGAGACCTAACGAACAGGATAATGCTCGTTAATAAGGGGAATAAAAGTTTAAACTGAACTACTGATAATAAAAATATACAAAAGTTGAAGTGCCTCTTATTTTTGGGCACAGGGGGCCTAACGAACGAGGTAGGGTTCGTTAATGAAACGGAATGAATTTAAGAATGCCTGGGCCAAAAAAAATTATATAAATTTTGAATAAAAAAAGCCTAAATGTGGGAAAATATCCCTAGTTGTTACTATATAAATTTTGAATATAAAAGTATAACACAAAAAAAGGCCACAGGCTCGGATCCGGCCTGCAAAGGCACGAGTCCGCACCACGCTGCTGCGTAGTTACCGTGAAACAAAAAGGTTCACTAGTAATTGACTGTGGACTAGAAATTTAGAAAAAGATATTACTTACTAAGGACAAGCAATCGTCCCACGACTTCTCCAAAGCGGTAGAAACCAAAACAAATCGTGAGATTCAATAGAAAAAATTCACACAGCCATGCAGCAGCTTGATGCCAACAACCTCACACCTTCACAGCCCGGACCGGAGAGATCTGGTAACCCAGCCTACGAAAACGTGGGTGCACGCTATTTCGTCTCCAAGTAGAAAACATTTAAATATAAGTACCAAAAATATAAGTCCACGTAAGAAAATAAATCAGAACGTACTTACAGTAAAATAACCAATATCCTACGAAATATCTAGAGCGGTAAAAGACCAAACTTCGTAGAATAAGAACCAAAAAATAGACAACAGAGCGTGCACTTGCACTCGCTTTCGTAGCTGGGAACCGAGAGAGCTTCAAACCGAAAAGACTTGTTCAAAACCAGCGCTCACGAACAAAATCTCACAAGAAAGTAAGAAAGAGAAACGAACAGGGGTGTACAAAGTAAAAAAAAATAGAAAAGAAACAGGAGTGTAAAAAAATAGCCGTTACACAGTACCCCCTTTCTCCCCAAAAATTTTTGATGAAGTCAAAAATTTTCTACGCGTCCGAAAACTCATCAGGTGGAACGGCTTTTAGATCTTTAATATGCCATGTGCCAAGGTTTCTACCGTCAGAATCTAGGAGTTCATAGAGAAAGCGGGATATTTTCTTAAGAACAGTACAATGGGAGAATTTAGGGGCTAATTTTGAGGATTTGTTTGCTTTTGCATCCGAGATTTTATAGTTTACCTTATAGACTGTGTCTCCAGGTGAAAATTCGAGGGGTCGACGCCTTAGGTTGTAATGATGGGTATTGCGTAAGTGCGCTTTGCTGAGGCGAGATTCTACCCTTTTAAATATATCTAAAAGTTCGGTGAGCTGAGAGGAAACTTTTTGCGGAAGGCAAATTGGGCAGCGGGTTACATAACGAACTACAGAGGCTTTAAGTTTTGGCCAATAATAATTTTCAGAAATACGGTGGTAGGTTTTAATAATACCTAAGTGATCTGATAAAGGATCATCATGACATTTGTCGAGGATAGATTTACGTTGGTCAGCAGGCACAAGTAGTTTCCAATTTGACTCATTTATGGGCGTGTTATGGTCATTACGAACTAACTTATAAATCAATTTGTCTTTAATACGCCAACCAGGATAAGCTTGAGGGGTATTTCTTATGTTGTCACGCAGCTTAGAGTACCAGGGGTCAGGGCTGTTTTCAAATGACTCGAGGGTTGCCACTTCTAAAGGTGAACGAGAAAGGGCGTTGGTGAAGACTTTGCGAATCACGTTTAGCCAAGATGTCCATTTAGTCATATCAAACCTTATTGTGTTCGGTTGTTTACTGCGGTTGATAAAATGGAAACCGCGGGATCGTGTTCCTGAACAACGCGGGCATGTTGGTCGAGTGTAATCTTTATAACCACATCCAAAACAATGACGTGTTTGGGGTTTTGGGCAAGCCAGAGCTATATGTGTCGTGTCACCGCAATTCCAACAGGAAATAGTCCTATTTCTAGGCACGAATTTGGGCGGATTTCTAGTTTCAGTGGCGTGGACAGACACGGACTGTTTAGTAAAGGCTAGATCTGGCTCTAAGAGATGGCTTCGTAATGGTGGTGGTTTGAGACTACTGAGGCGATCGTGAGTATCCTCAATCAGTTTACAAGTCTTAATGAGGGCCTCGAGCGAGTTCGGAGGGTGGATAGCTAAAACGCTTTGGAAATGGGGTTGGAGGTTTCTGATTATAAACGACAATCTAGTTTTCTCATTAGGACATTCTGAGAGACGTGAAAATAGATTTTCCATTATAGCAACGTATATCTCTATACGCTCGCCATTACCCTGGGTACGATCGCGTATTTCATCCATTAGGTTACTATCATAATCGAATGGCAAAAAACTAGATCGTAGTCTAGTGACTAATTCTGTCCAAGAGCGGATAGAGGGTTTGATAAATCTGTACCATACTAAGGCTTTGTCTCTGAAGAGTTCGCTTGCTTGATGGAAAAGAATTTCTTTACTGACTTGTCGCGCGGAAGCCATTTCTTCGATCCTTTCGATGAATTGATTTACGGCGGCGGAACCGTCGAAGGTTACACCCCATTTTGAGACTTGGGCCAATTTGTATCTGTCGTAGCCTCGCTGGTCTATCCTGAAGGTACTTGAAGGGCGGGCCTGAGTGCCATATGGGCAGTCGAAGGGCGATATTTCCGGAGAAAAGAGGGAATCGTCTGGGTGGTGACTAATCATGGTTGGATGGCTAGCACTGGGTGCCGTAGCGATTTCGCGTATCAAGATATTCTGAGCATTTAAGGGTTCAAATGGCGCGAAGGAAACGGAGGGTCTAAGCATGCGCTGATTATCAGCAGAGAGCTTTTCCTGCATGGTTTCAACATCATCTGCCAACGCAGTTATTTGCAGGATAAGGTCTTTCTTGATATTCAGATCTTTGATGTGGTAAATTCTATTCATGATGTGCTGCATGCGGGTTTTCATGCGTTTTTGATCGGTTGGTGAGAAAGATGTGCAAATAAGTAACTTACTTTTTAGTTCCGTGATTTTGCGTATGCAGGTGGTCTTCTGTTCCTCGTCATTAAGTTCTATAGGAGGATAATCAAGGGTAAGGTCCATTCTTTCATACGCCAAACATGCTCGCAGTTTTTTTCGTTTTTCGTCGGCTAAACCGGTGGGTTCTATCCCTCGGATACGCAGCTCGAACTCCACTTCGTCTACGAGTAAGTAGTTGGTCTCCATATCGGCTCGCAGCAGCGGTAGCAAGATAATAAACAAAAAAAAATATATTTAAGCAGAAAGCAGTGGCAAAAAAATGAAGATGAATATGAGGTGAATGATTTGTTGTTCACCCTGCTCCAAGGGTACTAAATGTGTGCAACAAAAAGCCAAATTGTGGGCAAAGAAAACCAATTTAATTGCAAGAAAAACCAAATTATGTGCAAAAAAAAAGGGAAGCCCCACACGTTGTGGTGCCAAATTCTGTGTGACGCAAAAGGCACCTACCTTTGTTGGCTGGCCGATCACTACACACAGATAACTGTGCCCGGTGCTGTAATGTCGTAAGCGAGGGTCGTGGGTCGTGATTACGTAAGGGAGCAGGAGTGAAAACAATAAGGGCGCCACTGGCGCTAATGGTATTGGCAGAATGAGCGGTGGACGCCAGACCACCGGTGATACTCGAGTGAACAATTTTGAGACAAATAAATAAAAGTGGAACAAATTTATTGCCGGCTACAAAAAAATACAATAGTAACAAAAAACGGTGTCAGAAGGACATCAAAAGAAAAGGAGTCAGTACTGCAAAGATTAATTTTTTTGAAGTACAAAAAAAAAAAAAAATACTCAGCTAAGCAGGATGGGAGGCTTCAGCTGGGCCGGAGTAGCCTAAGCCCGCCTGGGGTGAGCAGCTGGCGGAGACGGCGATGGCAGACGGCAAACGTAAGGCCGGCGAAGGGTTCGGCCGTTGGAACTCGCACAGGGGCTCTGGCGGTGGCGTAGCGCCGCTGTGGCTCGAGGTCACTCTCGGGAACGGAGCGAGAAGTGGTCAAGGCTAGGCCCTAAGTAGAGGGCCACCTTTTGGCTAGTAAAGTACTTAGCTCGAGGCGAAAGTCTCTCAGGAGCCGCGCCTGGGGTTCCTGTTGTCGTTGGAGGTCCGTCTGCCAAAATCCAGGAAGACTTGCTACTCTACCACCAGGCGTTCTAAACCACTCCGAGCCGGGGCGAACAAAATTAAAGCTGAGAAAAGAAAATAAAGCAGCAGAAAACTGATCCTTTTTGACAAATAGTAATAAAATATTTTTCTTGTAAAGGCAGGGCTAAACGATTAGCATAAAAGGAATTTTCAAGAAAAACTAAAGGTCCAAACCTGACCGCAAAAATGTTTTAAGGAAATTTTAATGACAAACTGCCTTCATAAAAAAAACTAAACTCGCTCGGCAAAAAATTAAAGAATAAATACACAAATAAAAGTACAGTGCCTAAAATAATGAAATGAAAGATGTACAAAATGGTGCAGTCGTAGACTGCCTACACGATACAATAAATAGCTAAGGTGAAAAATGATGAAAGTGAAATGAGGGTTGAAATGATTGCGACACTCAGGTGGGAAGACGCAAAGCGCAACCGGCAGTAGAATGAGCTGTAAGAACGCAATGCGCTGTTGCTAACCAACAGAATCTACGCAGACCTTGCCAAAGTTATGGTCCACTACAGAAATATTTAAAGAACAAAGTAAAAGCTCCTGTAGTAACCAAAGAAAACTTAATTACCAAACAAGTTGAGTACAAGAACTTTGGCTCGGTTTGTTGCAAAAGCAAAAATAAAATTCGCGAACGCGACCGTAAAAACTGCTGGAAGAGCTGCTGTTACTCACTCATTCATTCACCTTTCACTCCAAAAGATTGGTTAGGAAGGTGTGGTTGTCTGTGTCAGCATGCGTGTATGAATGTGTTGTTAGTATTCCCAATGAATGAAATATGAAAGCGATTTCTTGACTGAATGGAATGTAAATAAATGGGGGGGACTGATCTGCACAAAAGGGGCGTAAACAAAAGGAAAATATTTAAACTGAACTACTAAAATATTTATGGTATACAAAAAATCAAAGTTGAAGTGTCTCCGTTGACACAAAAAACCGATGGAGGCTAGGTTGGCTCTCCAGCAAAATTTAAGCAGAAATTACTAAAATGGAAGATTGCAAAATTTGAGGTGCCTCAACTGGGGCACAGGGGAGACCTAACGAACAGGATAATGCTCGTTAATAAGGGGAATAAAAGTTTAAACTGAACTACTGATAATAAAAATATACAAAAGTTGAAGTGCCTCTTATTTTTGGGCACAGGGGGCCTAACGAACGAGGTAGGGTTCGTTAATGAAACGGAATGAATTTAAGAATGCCTGGGCCAAAAAAAATTATATAAATTTTGAATAAAAAAAGCCTAAATGTGGGAAAATATCCCTAGTTGTTACTATATAAATTTTGAATATAAAAGTATAACACAAAAAAAGGCCACAGGCTCGGATCCGGCCTGCAAAGGCACGAGTCCGCACCACGCTGCTGCGTAGTTACCGTGAAACAAAAAGGTTCACTAGTAATTGACTGTGGACTAGAAATTTAGAAAAAGATATTACTTACTAAGGACAAGCAATCGTCCCACGACTTCTCCAAAGCGGTAGAAACCAAAACAAATCGTGAGATTCAATAGAAAAAATTCACACAGCCATGCAGCAGCTTGATGCCAACAACCTCACACCTTCACAGCCCGGACCGGAGAGATCTGGTAACCCAGCCTACGAAAACGTGGGTGCACGCTATTTCGTCTCCAAGTAGAAAACATTTAAATATAAGTACCAAAAATATAAGTCCACGTAAGAAAATAAATCAGAACGTACTTACAGTAAAATAACCAATATCCTACGAAATATCTAGAGCGGTAAAAGACCAAACTTCGTAGAATAAGAACCAAAAAATAGACAACAGAGCGTGCACTTGCACTCGCTTTCGTAGCTGGGAACCGAGAGAGCTTCAAACCGAAAAGACTTGTTCAAAACCAGCGCTCACGAACAAAATCTCACAAGAAAGTAAGAAAGAGAAACGAACAGGGGTGTACAAAGTAAAAAAAATAGAAAAGAAACAGGAGTGTAAAAAAATAGCCGTTACACCCCATAGAAAAAAATCTGATGTGGACACCGCACGACTTCCTTGTACGATTATTAAACTATATATATTTTTTTAATAAATAAATTACAAAATATTAATTTTAACTTCAAAACAGTAAGATATATAGCGACCATAATCTAACCCGGGTCTTTTTAAAGAGAGTTTTGATTACAACAAAGAAATATTTGATTACAACAATGAATATGACTAATTTCACAATAAAAATATAATAATTGTTATTGTACGAATCATAAAATTGCACGTATTTAACGTAATTTGACATGAACATTTTTTTTATGTTTTTGTCCTAAAATATAGCAAGCTTTATTACAAAAACAAAAAAGGATATAATTTTTAAATTTACATATCTCGCTTATACAAAGGGCTAGTTTAATAATTCTTGATGTGCTAGACGCAGAAATTAATTCTCTAAAACTTTTATTTGAAGTATTTATTTCTAAAATCAAAATAAAATCATTTTATTCAAGAAAAACTGTTACCAACTTCAAGTAATGTACCACTTCCGGTTAGCCTATTTTAACCAAAATCTATTATGTTATTTCCATTGACATAAAAGTCTTGTATATCAAATTTGAAAACTTTTGGATTATATTTTAAAACAGTTTTTCATTAAAATCTATTATAGGCTTCATGTAAAGTGCCACTTCTGGAAATTGTGTAATAACCAGAAAGGGAGGTGCACAACTAGATGTTATAGGAGTCCTAAATACAAAATTTCAACTTTCTACGGCTTACCGTTTTTGAGTTATGCGAGATACGAACGTACGTACGTACAAACGTCACGACGAAATTAGTCAAAGTAGATTCAGGGATGATCAAAATGGATATTTCCGCAGAAATTTGAAAACCGAATTTTTTCGCGATTACAATACTTCCTTTACTTACGTACAAGGAAGTATAAATCATTTGGCGCTAGATCCTGAGACCGTGCGGGCCAGTGAATTGGTCCGTCCCTACCAATCCATGTATCGGGAAATACATCATTATGATATTCTTTTACAATTATGAGCTGACAGCCGTCTTGTTGCAACTATACTTCACGATCATTGGCCAGTTCTTCAATTGCCGGTCCAATATCATTTATCAGCAGATCGTAATAGGACTGACCAGTTAAAGTGCCGTTAATTAAATATGGCCCAATAATATGGTTTTTACTTTCTTGTACGTAAGTAAAGGAAGTATTGTATCGCGAAAAATTTCGGTTTTCAGATTTCAGCGGAAATATCCATTTTGATCATCCCTGAATCCATTTTGACTAATTTCGTCGTGACGTCTGTACGTACGTACGTATCTCGCATAACTCAAAAACGGTAAGCCGTAGAAAGTTGAAATTTTGTATTTAGGACTCCTATAACATCTAGTTGTGCACCTCCTTTTCTGGTTATTACACAATTTCCAGAAGTGGCATTTTACATGAAGCCAATAATAGATTTTAATGAAAAACTGTTTTAAAATATAATCCAAAACTTTTCAAATTTGGTATACAAGACTTTTATGTCAATCTAAATAACATAATAGATTTTGGTTAAAATAGGCTAACCGGAAGTGGTACATTACTTGAAGTTGTTAACAGTTTTTCTTGAATAAAATGATTTTATTTTGATTTTAGAAATAAATGCTTCAAATAAAAGTTTTAGAGAATTAATTTCTGCGTCTAGCACATCAAGTATTATTAAATTAGCCCTTTGTATAAGCGAGATATGTAAATTTAAAATTATATACTTTTTTGTTTTTGTAATAAATCTTGCTATGGATTAGGACAAAAAATAAAATAAAAATGTTTATGTCAAATTACGTTAAATACGTGCAATATTATGATTCGTACAATAACAAATATTATATTTTTATTGTGAAATTAGTCATATTCATTGTTGTAATCAAATATTTCTTTGTTGTAATCAAAACTTTCTTTAAAAAGAACCGGGTTAGATTAATGTTAATTTAAGAATGATAGTAGTAAATGAATTATTTTTTGTTCTATATCAAAATATTTCTCGGGCTTGGCTTAAGCCTGTCAATATTTTGTAATTTAATTATTAAAAAAATATGTATAGTTTAATAATCGTACAAGGAAGTCGTGTGGTGTCCACATCAGATTTTTTTAAATTGCAGTCTAAACGTTGACTTTTCGGGGATATTGTGTATGAGTCGTAACATACAGATGTTCATTATTTTTACGCCAATATCTAAAATTTTGAATATTTGGCTCATTATTGAGTGTAAATGTGCTTTCGTCGAAAAAACAAATATTTTCTATAAAATGTAAATCTGCATTTGCTTTTTCCAGCATTAATTCATAAAATGTTGCTTTCAGAAACTTATCTTCTTCATTCAATTCCTGGTGTTTGCCATATTTAAAAGATTTATATTTTTCTTCTTTTAAATAATTTCTTACAGTACTAAATAGAATTGAAGTGTCTTTTTCTATTTGCCACAAACTTAAATTTTTTTCATTTTCAATGGCTGCAATTACATTAATTTTATTTGCTTGTCTTTCTTCATCTTCATCTGCAATTGACCTTTGACACATGCATGGTTTTAAAACACTTCCTGTTTTATTAAATCTCTCAATTACACGATATATTGCACGAATTTCTTCATAACTATTTCCTCTGCAATGTAATTTGACAATCGAAATTTTTTCTTTGGTACTGAACAAATCCATTTTATTATGCACAGACGAACAGTGATGCAATTTATTGATTACAACAGTGTAGACACAGTGATTGCATTAACATCAATAACACTGAACTGAACTGTCAGTATGAGATTTTGTTTTATTTGTTTTTTATTTCCATCTGATTTTTGACGAAAATGTCATATCTTCTTTTCTAAATATCTAGTGCTAGAGATATACTATTGAATTAAATGAGGACTTTTTATAAGTAAAAATTAATTCTAAACAACTGTTCATTCTTGTACTTTTGTTCTAAAATGTACAGGGAGCCAATTTTAAAATCCTATGTTAAACTCCTGTTCCATGTTTCGTTGCACACACATATATATATATATATATATATATATATATATATATATATATATATATATATATATATATATATATATGTATTAAAGTTATTAACATGTAATTTGGAAAGTTTTGGATTTTTAATGTTTTTACTTCCTTGTACGTTAGTAAAGGAAGTATTGTAATCGCGAAAAATTTCGGTTTTCAGATTTCAGCGGAAATATCCATTTTGATCATCCCTGAATCCATTTTGACTAATTTCGTCGTGACGTCTGTACGTACGTACGTCCGTATGTACTTGCTATGGATTAGGACAAAAACATGTTCATGTCAAATTACGTTAAATACGTGCAATTTTATGATTCGTACAATAACAATTATTATATTTTTATTGTGAAATTAGTCATATTCATTGTTGTAATCAAATATTTCTTTGTTGTAATCAAAACTCTCTTTAAAAAGAACCGGGTTAGATTATGGTCGCTATATATCTTACTGTTTTGAAGTTAAAATTAATATTTTGTAATTTATTTATTAAAAAAATATATATATAGTTTAATAATCGTACAAGGAAGTCGTGTGGTGTCCACATCAGATTTTTTTCATTAAAATCTATTAGGAGCTTCAAGTAAAATACCACTTCACTAATTCACAACTAGCAGCTAAAATTAAATATTTGTTCTCATCGATATAAAAGCCTTTAGTACAAAATTTGAAAAGGTTTGATTTATATTTGAAGGACTTCTTCCGGTTGGAAAATGGAGTATATGAATAAAAAAATATTGCATTTTATGAAAATTATTGAAAAATATTAAACCAATATTTTCTGACGAAGGTCATGCAGGCGTTATGGGCTGACCTTGTGCCACATTATGTTATACGGAATCTAATTTTTTTAAATAACTTCAAGCATTAATAAAGATTTTTGTATGTTATTTTTCATAAAATTCATTTGTGATAATACACCTTATAAACAGAATCTAATCACTTCCTCGCTGGTATGACGGAAACTTGAATACAAAAAATTAGATAAATGGTTAAGCGGAATGGCTACCCCTGCCTACTATATATGAAGCGTAAATTCAAATAAATTGTTCATGTACTAGAATAGTTAACATTTTGAAAAATTCAACATTAGACGAACATACTTCTAATATGAACCTGCATTTTAAAAACAGTATTATTGAAATCTATTAGTACATGACTTTGATTTTATAGGGAAAACGAGAAATGCTGTTTTCGTCATAAAATCATAGTCAAATACTAATAGATCTCAAAAATACTTTTTGAAAACGCAGGTTTATTTTAGAACTATGTTCATCTAATGTTGAATTTTTTAAAATGTTGATAGTTCTAGTAAAGGAACAATTTATTTTAATTTTCACTTCATATACCGTGTATCTATCTTAAAGGTGTACGATTAACATGGAAATCATTTTTTTTGCAATTCCCTGCTTGTCTAAATATTTTAAGCAAAAACGCGTCAATAAAAGTTTTAGGGCATAAAATTCTGCATCTAAATCAATAAACAGAATTACTTTTACATGCTTTGTAACGGCAGAAATTAAACATGAAAATGTCGAAAATTACTTTGAAAATATCGACAGCCATGGAATTGAACAAAAAATAAATAAATGCTTGACGTTTTTCTATTTGGACAAATATCGTTAATTATAACAACAATAGAAATATTAGATTAATAAATAAATTTAAAAAATACAGTTTTGTTTAATATATGAATTTATTAAAAATTCAATATTACGTAACAAAATATGCTCAAGCAAGAAATTTTTTGTAGTAATTAGTAAACGGATAACAAGTAATTATAAAGATAATAGTTACAATAAATATTCAAATGCAGAACCATTATACGATGACATTCATTAAATATGGAATCTCTTATTAGATCATTTATGTTTTCGTGCCTTTTTTATAAATTTGATGTTTTATGTAACCCCATAAAAAAAGTCACATGGATTAAGATCTGGAGATCCATCCTATTGGAACCAGACCTCTCGATCTGGGCGCACAACATCGTCTTTTGCAGGACCAATTTCATTTTGTAGCATCTCCAAATAATTTTCGGTATTTAGATTGCCACGTATTTCAATAGGACCAATTATGTGGTGACCTAAAATTCCGGCCCAAATATTAACTTTTCGAGGATATTGTGTCCTTGTTGAAATATTAATTCCAGGATTTTCTATAGCCCAACAACGGGTATTTTGGATATTTGGTTCATTGTTCAAAATGAAAGTGCATTCGTCCGTGAAAGAAATGGAACAAATTTTGATTATTATTAGCCGGGTTCTGCATATCTTCCCAAAACACTCTTCTACTTTCTTCATCGTATGGGGCAAGTTCTTTGAGACACTGCATTTTATAAAATAATAGGTTTTTTTTTTCAAATATCTTGTATGATGCTGTGATGTACTCCCAACTCATTTCCAATATATCTAGTACTACATAAGTGGTCTACACTTATCCATAAAAACTTTTTATTAGTATAAATATTCATTTTTTAATAATTTCAAACAAAACCAGAGACAAAATCAAATTGTCAGAACATACGTTGTGACAGATAAAATGTCAAGAATTTATTTATTTTTTGTTCAATTCCATGGCTATCGATATTATTTTCAACGTAATTTTCGAAATATTCATATTTAATTTCTGCCGCTACAAAGCATGAAAAAGTAATTCTGTTTGTTGATTTAGATGCAGAATTTTATACCCTAAAACCTGTATTTGACGTGTTTTTGTTTAAATAATTAGGCAAGCAGGAAATTGCAAAAAACTGGTTTCCCATGTTAATTTCCTATGTACACCTTTAAGACAGACACACGGTATACGCAGGTGTAGCCATTTCTCTTAAATAATATATGAACTAGTGTATATTCCATTAACACACACACAAAGACATTATCGTAAAAATGTTAAAATCGGATTACACAGGCCTTGAAACTTGTTTATTCATGAAAATCTAAACCGGTGAATTTTAACTTGATCCTATATATCTACTATTGGCAGGAGGTAACAACATCGGTATCTCAACCCAGTTTAAAAAAAAGTTATATATTTCAACCGTATGCAGTGACATACAAAAATTTTTGTTGTTTACCTACTCTGAAATTTAATTTTTTTCAAGAACAACCAAGTATGTATTTGAATTTCGGTTAATTTTGACATTCTAATTGACACTAATGACATTGACAAGTTAAAAATCAAGATCGACTCAATACAACTAAAATAGGTGTACGCGATTTTTTTGCAAACCAGTGTACTAATTTCGGTTGATCATAGTTAAAATTGAATCAGTTGCTCTCTTAAATGTATACAGGATGAGTCTAAGACGACGCCTCCCCTTTAACTTTTTAATTATAAGTAATAGAAAGAAATGGCTCATATAAAAGTTTTATTATTTGAACTATAGATAATATTGGCAAATATAGATATTTTTTATAAAGTCAGGTTTACAAGATACAACTATCAACTTTTATTTTTTAAATAGCAACCTATAATTATTTTACTAAAATATGAACCACTACATTTTTGTCTTTTTAACGATCTAATAGTTTTTATTAATGTATTTGAAAAAGTTCGAGTAAAATAAGATAAATGAGTTATATGAGAAATAATTTTTATTCAAATATCCTAGGTGGCTATGTGAAAATAAATAATAAATAAATAGATAAATACGTAAGTAATAATAAATAAGTAACAAACAAATGTATACTTTGTTGGTATTAGCGTTGTTATATTTTGTTTATTTTCACATAGCCACCTATAATATTAGAATAAAAATTATTTCCTATATATCTCAATTATTTTATTTTTCTCAATTTTTTTCAAATACATTCATTAAAATTAATACAATATTGAAAATAGAAAGATATGGCGGTTTATATTTTAGTAAAATAATTATAGGTTGCTATTTAATAAATAAAAGTCGATAATCATATTTTGTAAACCTGACTTTGTAAATAATATCTACATCTGCCATAAAATTGTATATTTAAAATTATAAAACTTCTGTATGAGTATTTTTTTCTATTACTCAAAATAAACAAGTTAAAGAGAGAGGGGGGGGGGCGTCACCCCGACTCACCATGTATAAAAATTTAGGAACATAAAGGCCAAATAAAAAGATTTTTTTTTAAGAATATTCGGAATTTTTTTAAATAATTTAGAATGTGTTTTTTTTTGTAAATAATGAAATTATTTTTTTGATAGTAAACATGAAATTAAGTTTATCTTTAAATTAATATTAATATAATAAAACAAATTCGTAACTAAACAGCCTTTATATAATTTAAAACAGGAAAATACAAGTATGTGGATTTTTTTAGGTAAAAAGTTAAATATTGTTTCCATTAAAAAAAAAATATGTTAATTATTTAATGAACTGTTCCATGAATTTAAAAGAATTATAAAGAACAAAAGAGCTCTAACATAGCCCTAACAAAATATGTGTTAAACAGTACAATATTTTATTAATGCCATGAAGTTGGCACGTCATCAAATAATCTTAATTATTTCATAAACCGCTTTATGAATTTCAAAAAAATTTAAAGCACAAAAGAGCACTAACGAAGCACTAACAAAAGATGTAATAAGTAATTTGAAAATTTATTAATGACGTGCTAAGTGTGAACTTGGCACGTCATCATATAATGTTAATTATTTCGTGAACCGTTCAATTAATTTCAAAAATTTTTGAAGCACAAAAGAGCACTAACGAAGCACTAACAAAAGATGTAATAAGTAATTTGAAATTTTATTAATGACGTGCTAAGTGTGAACTTGGCACGTCATCATATAATTTTAATTATTTCGTGAACCGTTCAATTAATTTCAAAAAATTTTGAAGCACAAAAGAGCACTAACGAAGCACTAATTACTAATATAAAAAAGAATATTTGTGCTTCCAATGATGTGCCAACTTCACGGACCCGTTAAGTGTTTCTGAAACTGGAATATTTGTATATAAATTAACAATGTCAAAAGAAGCTAAGATAAAAAAATTATTGTTGTTTTGTAAGGTGTTGTTTAAATCTGTAATTACATCTGTTGAATTTTTTATGGAGAATTTTGATTCATATTGAAATTTATTATTTATAATGTAATTTAAGGTTTTTGATATTTTGTGTGCTGGAGATTGAATGGAGGAGGTTATGGGACGTATGGATTTCTCTGGTTTGTGTAATTTTATGAGGCTGTAAAGTATGGGAGTTCGTGGATTTGGTTCTAAATTTTGGTATATGTTAATGTTTAATTTTGAAAGAGTTTGTGATGCATTATTGATGGTTTTTCTAAGTTTTTTATTAAAGTTTGTTAATGGGTTTTTGTTCAAAAGTGTTATGTTATTTTCTGAAAACAATTTTTCTGTTTTTTCTATGTATTGATCGGTGTCTATTATGACTATGCCGGCATTTTTGTCTGCTTTTGTAACGGTTAAATGATTTTGTGAAATTATCTGTTTAATTGATTTTAAATTTTTATTGAAGTTATTGCATTTTTGGTTTCTATGATTGTCATGCCCACCTACCTTGAAGTTTTGAAGTGTTGTCGTGATGTCTTTCTGAAGTTGTTGTTTTTTGGGGTGTTTTTGTATTTGTGCTATTTCTATAGCGATGATGGGGATGTTTGCTTGTTTTTGAGGTGGTGGAGCATATTTGTATCCATAGTTGAGTACTTCATCTTCTTATGGGGTGAAAATTATGGAGGAAAGATTTGTTGTACGTGGTGGGAATTTGTGGCTATTGCTGTTATGCGTTTGTTGTTGTTCCTGTTGTTCACGTTGTTGGACTTTTTGGTTTTGTTCTTGTTGTTTATTTATTAGGTTTTGAAGTTTGTTTTGTCTTATTTTGTCGGTTTTGTAGTTATGGTAGAAGATGTTTTCTTGCAGTTTTGTAATTAATGTTTCGTATTCTATGGTGTGTAGATGTTGGAGCAGGTGTCTGTGCATGAACTTAAGTTTGGTGTCTATGGATGTGTTCATCTGGAATTTTTTCTTAACTTCACTCCTCAGCATCTTTCGACAAATTCCATTTCTCTGGCTTTCTTGAAGTTTCTTTGATATTTTTGTCTCAATAAATTTCGGAGTTATATTGTGTTTTTTACAGGTACAAAGGAAATTTAAATGTTGACGGACTTTATGTCTTTTTTGAAGTAGATTTCTCAGCTGGTAGAGTTTATTGGATATCTCCATTTGTTCAATTTTATTGATGAACGACTCTAGATCAAAGTTCATTTTCATGATGTATGAATGGTAATTAAAACTTTAATTTTATTAAAAAAAATTATTTTTATTTTATACTATGTGGCTTATCGATTTCGCTAATACGATGTTAGCATCTTCGGAGCCTACAGCTGGAAAAATTTACATTCAATAAGTTGTAATGTTTTGTCAAATATAAATATAAATATAAAAAATGTTATGTAAATATATAAAAATAAATGTATTAAACTAGTGAGAAAAATGCTGGGGAGTGATACATTTGTTGTTAAATATAAAGAGGTTATGTCTTGAAAATTAAATTTTATGAGTTGTAGGTTAGGTGAGCATGACATAACTCATAAAATTTAATTTTCAAGACATATAACCTCTTTATATTTCCTTTGTACCTGTAAAAAACACAATATAACTCCGAAATTTATTGAGACAAAAATATCAAAGAAACTTCAAAAAAGCCAGAGAAATTGAATTTGTCGAAAGATGCTGAGTAGTGAAGTTAAGAAAAAAATCCAGATGAACACATCCATAGACACCAAACTTAAGTTCATGCACAGACACCTGCTCCAACATCTATACACCATAGAATACGAAACATTAATTACAAAACTGCAAGAAAACATCTTCTACCATAACTACAAAACCGACAAAATAAGACAAAACAAACTTCAAAACCTAATAAATAAACAACAAGAACAAAACCAAAAAGTCCAACAACGTGAACAACAGGAACAACAACAAACGCATAACAGCAATAGCCACAAATTCCCACCACGTACAACAAATCTTTCCTCCATAATTTTCACCCCATAAGAAGATGAAGTACTCAACTATGGATACAAATATGCTCCACCACCTCAAAAACAAGCAAACATCCCCATCATCGCTATAGAAATAGCACAAATACAAAAACACCCCAAAAAACAACAACTTCAGAAAGACATCACGACAACACTTCAAAACTTCAAGGTAGGTGGGCATGACAATCATAGAAACCAAAAATGCAATAACTTCAATAAAAATTTAAAATCAATTAAACAGATAATTTCACAAAATCATTTAACCGTTACAAAAGCAGACAAAAATGCCGGCATAGTCATAATAGACACCGATCAATACATAGAAAAAACAGAAAAATTGTTTTCAGAAAATAACATAACACTTTTGAACAAAAACCCATTAACAAACTTTAATAAAAAACTTAGAAAAACCATCAATAATGCATCACAAACTCTTTCAAAATTAAACATTAACATATACCAAAATTTAGAACCAAATCCACGAACTCCCATACTTTACAGCCTCATAAAATTACACAAACCAGAGAAATCCATACGTCCCATAACCTCCTCCATTCAATCTCCAGCACACAAAATATCAAAAACCTTAAATTACATTATAAATAATAAATTTCAATATGAATCAAAATTCTCCATAAAAAATTCAACAGATGTAATTACAGATTTAAACAACACCTTACAAAACAACAATAATTTTTTTATCTTAGCTTCTTTTGACATTGTTTATTTATATACAAATATTCCAGTTTCAGAAACACTTAACCTATTAAAAGATAACATAAATAATAATCAAAATTTCATCAACAACTATAACTTAGATAACACAGATATTAACAATTTAATTGAATTATTTAATATAGTTACACAACAAAATTTCTTTAACTTTAACAATAAGACATATAAACTAAACGGCGGACTTCCAATGGGCAGTCCAATCAGTGGTTTACTAGCTAATATTTTCATAGACAACTTAGAATCAAAAATTATGCAATCTCCACTCAACGAAAATGTGTTGTTCTGGAAAAGATATGTGGACGATATCCTTATCCTATGGACAGGATCCCTCACAGATTTACATAAATTTCATAATACTATAAACACCCTATCTAATATTAAATTCACAATAGAAATAGAAAATCAAAATAAAATAAACTTCTTAGACCTTACCCTACATAAATTAAATAATACATTCATAGAAATGTCATAACATTTACAGAAAACCGACATCGACAGACATAATCATACCAAATAACTCCTATCATAATCCAAAAACAAAATTAACAGCTTTCAATTTTTTATTTAATAGACTTTTGACAACACCATTAACAATAGAAAATTTCAAAAAAGAACTTAACACCATATTTACAATAGGCCTTCATAATAACTATGCATTATCATTTATGAAACAAATATTTAACAAAACAAAATATACAAAATTAATAAATAATAAAATATATAGACACGTAAAACAAAACAGTAACTATATCTCAATACCGTACTACAATAATCTCCATAAAACACTCTCAAAAACTACACAAAAATACAATACAACTCTCACATCAAAATCCCACCCTATCCTATACAACATCCTAAAAAATCTGTTGTGGCCAGCACAATACCTCTCGCCACTTCCTTTTTTTGGTTACATAAGTATAGGGCGCGAACGGTAATGTTACATTTTCGGGCTTGACAAGCAAATGTGTGGGCCCGTTTCAGAATGATAATTAGTAATTATGTACATAGATGTCAAATGTTAGAATTTTTCATTAAAAATTTCAAGATTTTCTAAATTTACGTAGTTAATTTATCACCAGGAGTTTAAAGTTTACTTGTATGCCTTAGATATTTAACATTTAATTCTGCTCCACATGGAATTGGAAAATCACTAAATTTAGAATGAGAAATTATGATATTTGACATCTATATACATAATTACTAGCTATCATTTTGACATGGGCCCCCATATCTGCTTGTCAAGGCCAACAAAATCATATGACTGCTCGCTCCCTATTGTATTTAACATTTCTTGTATACCTACACTCTACACCAAAAATTCTACTTACGCATATATCTATTCCATATATATCTAGATTGTTTAATTTTAAATTCATTTTTGATGAAGAAATTTTGTCCTCTTCTAATTTTTCGAAATGTTTCCAATTCTATTAATACATTAAGAAATAATATAATGTATGTACTTCCCAGAAAAAGTCTTCAGTAATGTCTTCGGATTTCTGACACTGACATTATCTGTCAGTTACAAACAAATTAAATTTTCAACTATTTTCCATGGCCATTCTTTCGGCTGTAAAATTTATTATAACAGATTATTTTACATACTATATTTTTTCTATCTCTAAATCTATAGAATATATTGTAAAATATTTAAATGTATCAGAAAGAGAATTTATTTTTCTTTAATATTATCAAGAAAAAATTTCAAAAAATATTATTTAAAAGATTTTTTTTCAAGAATCTTCTACTTCCGGTTGTCCAATTGTTACCAAAACCTTTTCAGATCTTCCCATGAATGTCCGATTGGGAAATACGTAGTTAAAAAAATTTAAAGTCTTATAGTTTTTGAGTAACCGTCCTTCCAACATCCCACACACACACACACACATACACACACACATCCACACACACACACACACACACACACACACACACACACAGACATCATCGTAAAAATGATAAAATCGGATTGTAGGGACCTTAAAACGTGCTTATTCAATAAAATCTGGATATGCGATTTTTAGCATGAATGCAATACCTCTCTTAGCGAGAGGTAAAAATAACACACCCAAAACCAACCACCTTGATAGCAGCAGTATATACAAAATTAACTGTAACGACTGTGACAACTCATACATAGGACTCACAAAACGAAACATAAAAACTAGATTTCAAGAACATATAAAAAATAATCCGCCTTCAGCAATAGGAATACATCTACAGACTTCAAACCATAACATAACAATAGACAACCTTCTTCATTCAGAAACAAAAATTCAAAATTTATATCTTTTAGAAAAATATGAAATACTTAAACATATACATAACCACCACAACCTACTTAACGAAAACATATCTTTTCCGGAACAACACATCTTCAAAAACCTCCCGCCATTTATGTAACAAACATTAACAATAAAAATAACCAAAAAATTCACTATATAACATACTTCCGCTCAACTCAATTTTTCCTCACAAATTCCATTTCTCTGGCTTTAAGAAGACGTATTTTGTAAAAAAAAATTTCAACACAATCATGAACATCAATAATATATAACAATTTTTCTTCATTATTAGACTATCGACATGCCAAAGCTTTAATAAAGTTTCTCTGACGGTCAGTATTTTTCATATATTTTTTATATATTTCATATCATTACAATTTCTATGATTGTCATGCTCACCTAACCTACAACTCATAAAATTTAATTTTCAAGACATATAACCTCTTTATATTTAATAACAAATGTATCACTCCCCAGCATTTTTCTCACTAGTTTAATACATTTATTTTTATATATTTACATAACATTTTTTATATTTATATTTGACAAAACATTACATATTTATTGAATGTAAATTTTTCCAGCTGTAGGCTCCGAAGATGCTAACATCGTATTAGCGAAATCGATAAGCCACATAGTATAAAATAAAAAATATATTTTTTTTTTTTAATAAAACTCAAAGTTTTAATTACCATTCATACATCTTAAAAATTGAATTTAGGCCAAGGCATGGAAGTGGTAAATAAATTAATTAAATTTTTCACACATCATCCCATTCCGGAACAAATCATATCTGACAATGGGTTAGAATTAAAAAAAAATGGTTTTATAAGAATTATTAGATGTCCACAAAATAAAAATTCATATCAATAGTTCACAACACCTCGATTCTAATGCTAATGTGGAGTATTTCCACTCCACCTAAATTGAACATATCAGATTATAGAATAATTCATTCTGCAACCAAATTAAAACCCACTGAAATCATTTCTGGACATATAGATTATAAATCCCCGTTTAATCTAGAAATAGACCAGCAATTAATAAAAAATTATATCAAAGAACTTAAAAATAAAATGACAGTACTATAAAAAAATTAAGGGCGCGTTTAAAAGCGTTAGTATTCATAACATCCGCTGGATGTTTCACGTTGGCGCCACTTGCACTTTTACGCAAGCCTTAGAATCCTAAATCCTTTGCCAAACTTTACTTTTCAACTGCCCCAACTAAGACTGTGAGGTATATTTAAAGTTTTATATCGCTCAGCGGTTCACCAAGAATTATAATGTTTACAGCGATATCCTATGTTGTTTTCACTATGAAAATCTTTATTTCCATAAAATTTGTGTAAACATTATTACATCTTATTTCTGGATAGCAGTATCTCAAATCTCTTGTAATTTGATTAGTATTTAGCTCATATTTATAGTTAATAGCAACAATACTTTTCTTGATATGCTCTATGCTAAATATGCAATTAGTGAACAGGATTCATCTTTAGAGGATAAACGGTGACGATTAGCGACACGTCAAAGTATAGTAAGCTGATGGATATTTGTTTGTATCGTGTACTTGTAATTATCGTAAATAAACCCTTCCTACCTGATCTCTTTTATTATTAAAGTGCACTCGTAATAGAAACCAATGTAACTATTTCTTATTATTTTTTTTTGTAATGTTTTTGTTCGTTATGGGAAATAAAAAAATAATTGTAAATTATGCTAATATTATCGTATTTTTATCATAATTATGTCTTTTACTAGTAAAATAAATATGAAAAATTTCAAATAAAAAGTTAATAAGATAATATTCCTAAGTGTTTATTTCTTTATTTACTACAAAAACAAAGGTGGTAGCATGAACGGTAATTAGAAGATAACTAGGGAGGAGATGACTGGCAGTGTTTTAACTTTGTCAGTCGTTTATGGTTTATTTTAGAGAAAAAATTTCAAAGAATAGTTAGGTACTGAAAAAATAATTGCACGCAACTTTTATTTGAAGTATTTTTTCAAAAATAAACCATAAACGATTGACAGAGTTAAAACACTGCTATTCATCGCCTCCGGAGTCATTTCCAAATCACCATTCATACCGACACCCTAATTTTTCATCGTTTACGTAAACCCTTGACGCAACCATAACAATGTATATTGAACATGCTACCAAAATCAGAATTAAATAAAAATCTGGTGTGACCAACACCATTTTAACTTACGTCAATTCAATTCAAATTACACGCGGAAAGTTTCTTACAAACGATTCTATATTTTCAGTAAAATTATTACACGAACTAAGCACATTATACTTGACATTGACATCGGTCAATTAGAAATATTGTGACGAAGTCACATTTTTTGGCTCCATATTTCCTCCACATTTACTTCGTAGGGCCTTCCAAGGGCCTTACAACGGGTCAGAAATTATTCATACACCAGTCACATGTGGAGGTCGCCGAGCAATGCCACCACAAACCAAGAGCCATACACACCTCTCTGGTCGACGTTGAGGACACCTTTATCGCGAATCCATCCCAAGTACAAGAGAAAAGTCGCCAGGAAGAACTTTTGACACCCACAACACCAGCTGACCACCACTAGCGCCACGACAGGCTAGAAAATATATTTATTCTGTTTATATTATTATTTAGTACATTTTATCTGATGTTGTTACCCACGGAAAAAACTAGAAAAATAATAAAACAGTCTATTTCATGCTAAGTCACAAACCACAGGCTGGTGAGTCTTATGGAAATCCACGAGTTTAAAAATCAGTTTGCGGTTACTCAGCAGAGTTCGAAATCCGTTTAACAGTAAACACACAGACTCATATTCAGTTTGAAGTAAAACTCAACAGAGATTAAAATCAGTCTAACAGTAAATCTACAGAGCCATATTTAAGTTTACAGTAAAATCAGCTTAGTTCAAATTCAGTAAATACACAGTCAATATTCCATTTTCTCTAAACTTTATTTCTATTGTACATTTAGAGTGTGTGAGTAAACATAATTTAAGTTTTACACATTTTTAAAAACATATTAACTTAAAAATATTACAACAGAAAAATCCTTCGCTTCTTCTTAACATATGTTCGCGGCATTTTTCTTTTTACCCCACGATGGTGTTTTGCATGGGGTAAATGGAAACAATAAACGCTTCCGATCATGCTAACATAAATGGCATAACCAATATTATACTACTATAAAATTAATGCAACACAGTGGGTTCTAATAAATTAAGAGACTTTAAAAAGAAAGATATGACACATTAGACACTACAAGTAATGTGAAAATATGTCAACATCTCAATTTCATTTAAACTTATGTTTACAACAGAAGCGTATGAGCACCAAATTCATTAATAAGCTTCACTAGAACGGTGACTAGATCAGTATCACACCATTCAAAAGAAAAAGGCGTCACATTCAAATTGTATTTCAAACCAGTTTCCATTTACCCCCAGTTTCCAATTACCCTGGTTGACCCTAATAAGATTTATTTTCTAAACAATGTAATAGATATTTGTTATTGTTCTAACATAAACGAGTAAAATATTGCTATTCATAAAAATAAAAAATTGCAAGTAATACATTTTATACTGTTTAAAAACGCAGATTTTTTTATACAATTAATTTCCGAACGTAACAGCAAATAAAATTTTGTCTAAAATTGTACATTAAAATATTAAATATGTATTTTGGAATAAGATTTGATTTATTTGTACCAAAACATAAATACACATCTCTTTTGGAAGATGTCCATGAAATTCAAGTAGTAAAAGAAGACACCAAAATATACATTAATATAAGAAGTAGAGCACATGCAAGCCAATTAACATTAATAAAACAGTCTTGCATCCGTATGTGCAAAATTAAATAAAACCAATTTTGTTTAAAAAATTGTAATATATTAAATTGTACAGTCATTGTATTATTTATTTTTTAATACATATTTTTGTAAATAATCTTTTCTTTTTTAGATTTTACATCCCATCTTCAATTTCTTCTTTAATTGTAATAAAAATTGTGTGAAATAAAATTATTATGACAACTTTCAAATAAAATGTATTCTATAATTGTGTACAATAATTATTATGACTTGTTACAAAATAAAATGTTTTATAATTGTGTAAAATATAATTATTATTATTGGCTACTTTGAAAGGAAATGTTTTCTATATTCCTTGCGAAACTTATTCACCCTTGTTTGAGTACTACTAGAATACTTAACCACCGCTTGGGACCCACTGTTTAAAGACAGATAGTAGCCATTAGAATGGAATAGAGAACCCGGCGACACGATTCTCTGGCAGCGGGCAGTTAGTGCTCTAGGATGGTATAGAACCTCACAGAGCGTGGGAGAGATTAATACAAATTGTTAAAAAAGAACATAAAAAGATTGTTGAGAGATAAATATCCCCAAGAGTATGTTTTTCGTACGGTATGTTGTGAGAGAATAATAAATAGTCACCCATTGATTCATGTTTCAATAGATCCTGAAGTTTAACCCCAAATCATTTCTTGATTGGACTATTATATGCGCCATCGCCATGTACATTATCAAATGATAATGATTTATATTTTCTGTGAAAATGGAGAGCACCTCAACGTCTAATTGACATATTGTGGAAGCGAAATAAATGGAAATGTTTTCTATATTCCTTGCGAAACTTATTCACCCTTGTTTGAGTACTACTAGAATACTTAACCACCGCTTGGGACCCACTGTTTAAAGACAGATAGTAGCCATTAGAATGGAATAGAGAACCCGGCGACACGATTCTCTGGCAGCGGGCAGTTAGTGCTCTAGGATGGTATAGAACCTCACAGAGCGTGGGAGAGATTAATACAAATTGTTAAAAAAGAACATAAAAAGATTGTTGAGAGATAAATATCCCCAAGAGTATGTTTTTCGTACGGTATGTTGTGAGAGAATAATAAATAGTCACCCATTGATTCATGTTTCAATAGATCCTGAAGTTTAACCCCAAATCATTTCTTGATTGGACTATTATATGCGCCATCGCCATGTACATTATCAAATGATAATGATTTATATTTTCTGTGAAAATGGAGAGCACCTCAACGTCTAATTGACATATTGTGGAAGCGAAATAAATGGAAATGTTTTCTATATTCCTTGCGAAACTTATTCACCCTTGTTTGAGTACTACTAGAATACTTAACCACCGCTTGGGACCCACTGTTTAAAGACAGATAGTAGCCATTAGAATGGAATAGAGAACCCGGCGACACGATTCTCTGGCAGCGGGCAGTTAGTGCTCTAGGATGGTATAGAACCTCACAGAGCGTGGGAGAGATTAATACAAATTGTTAAAAAAGAACATAAAAAGATTGTTGAGAGATAAATATCCCCAAGAGTATGTTTTTCGTACGGTATGTTGTGAGAGAATAATAAATAGTCACCCATTGATTCATGTTTCAATAGATCCTGAAGTTTAACCCCAAATCATTTCTTGATTGGACTATTATATGCGCCATCGCCATGTACATTATCAAATGATAATGATTTATATTTTCTGTGAAAATGGAGAGCACCTCAACGTCTAATTGACATATTGTGGAAGCGAAATAAATGGAAATGTTTTCTATATTCCTTGCGAAACTTATTCACCCTTGTTTGAGTACTACTAGAATACTTAACCACCGCTTGGGACCCACTGTTTAAAGACAGATAGTAGCCATTAGAATGGAATAGAGAACCCGGCGACACGATTCTCTGGCAGCGGGCAGTTAGTGCTCTAGGATGGTATAGAACCTCACAGAGCGTGGGAGAGATTAATACAAATTGTTAAAAAAGAACATAAAAAGATTGTTGAGAGATAAATATCCCCAAGAGTATGTTTTTCGTACGGTATGTTGTGAGAGAATAATAAATAGTCACCCATTGATTCATGTTTCAATAGATCCTGAAGTTTAACCCCAAATCATTTCTTGATTGGACTATTATATGCGCCATCGCCATGTACATTATCAAATGATAATGATTTATATTTTCTGTGAAAATGGAGAGCACCTCAACGTCTAATTGACATATTGTGGAAGCGAAATAAATGGAAATGTTTTCTATATTCCTTGCGAAACTTATTCACCCTTGTTTGAGTACTACTAGAATACTTAACCACCGCTTGGGACCCACTGTTTAAAGACAGATAGTAGCCATTAGAATGGAATAGAGAACCCGGCGACACGATTCTCTGGCAGCGGGCAGTTAGTGCTCTAGGATGGTATAGAACCTCACAGAGCGTGGGAGAGATTAATACAAATTGTTAAAAAAGAACATAAAAAGATTGTTGAGAGATAAATATCCCCAAGAGTATGTTTTTCGTACGGTATGTTGTGAGAGAATAATAAATAGTCACCCATTGATTCATGTTTCAATAGATCCTGAAGTTTAACCCCAAATCATTTCTTGATTGGACTATTATATGCGCCATCGCCATGTACATTATCAAATGATAATGATTTATATTTTCTGTGAAAATGGAGAGCACCTCAACGTCTAATTGACATATTGTGGAAGCGAAATAAATGGAAAAAACAACAGAAAAAATAGTGTTGGTGATATTGTACTAATTCCAGATCCAAATGAACCTCGAAATATGTGGCTAATAGGAAAAATTACTCGTGCGTATTCAACGTTTGACGGAAATACATGTGTAGTAGACGTAAAAACTACGAACGGAATGTATAAACGTCCATTATCAAAAATTTGTGTACTGCCAGAGAAAATCAATGATTAGAAAATGCTTCATGGGAAACAATTACTGAGGAGGAGGATGTTATGATTACAAACAATAATAGTCCAGTCGTGGGGTAGAAAAATAAAGATTTATTTCAGAAAAGCTCGGGTATTTTTGATTTGAATATGTTATATATTTATGAGTCCTAGTATAAAAATACAAGTTTTCGAACTTGGGACCTCTCAAGGAGCGCTACCATCTTGGAAAAATGACGCGGAAAATCTTTTTTTTTTCAAAATAACTTCACTAATAAGCATTAGCATTAGGTCAAAAATAGTTTATATATACCGTGTGTCCCAAGGAAACGTTGACATAGGCGATTAACATGGGAAAACAGTTTTTACTTCCTTGTACGTAAGTAAAGGAAGTATTGTAATCGCGAAAAATTTCGGTTTTCAGATTTCAGCGGAAATATCCATTTTGATCATCCCTGAATCCATTTTGACTAATTTCGTCGTGACGTCTGTACGTACGTCCGAACGTATCTCGCATAACTCAAAAACGGTAAGCCGTAGAAAGTTGAAATTTTGTATATAGGACTCCTATGACATCTAGTTGTGCACCTCCCTTTCTGGTTATTACACAATTTCCAGAAGTGGCACTTTACTTGAAGCCTATAATAGATTTTAATGAAAAACTGTTTTAAAATATAATACAAACTTTTCAAATTTGGTATAAAAGACTTTTATGTCAATCGAAATAACACAATAGATTTTGGTTAAAATAGGCTAACCGGAAGTGGTACATTACTTGAAGTTGTTAACAGTTTTTCTTGAATAAAATGATTTTATTTTGATTTTAGAAATAAATGCTTCAAATAAAAGTTTTAGAGAATTAATTTCTGCGTCTAGCACATCAAGTATTATTAAATTAGCCCTTTGTATAAGCGAGATATGTAAAATTAAAAATTTTTTTTTTGTAATAAAGTTTGCTATGGATTAGGACAAAAAAATAAAATAAAAATGTTCATGTCAAATTACGTTAAATACGTGCAATTTTATGATTCGTACAATAACAAATATATTTTTATTGTGAAATTAGTCATATTCATTATTGTAATCAAATATTTCTTTGTTGTAATCAAAACTCTCTTTAAAAACTACCTTTATGGTCGCTATATATCTTTGAAGTTAAAATTAATATTTTGTAATTTATTTATTAAAAAAATGTGTATAGTTTAATAATCGTACAAGGAAGTCGTGTGGTGTCCACATCAGATTTTTTGTAAATAAAAAGTGTCTGACAGAAAATTAAGCCATGCTATTTAATATGATAATAGTACATTACCTCCTGTATGTTATTTAATACTAATTGTTTTATTATCATTACATAAATTAAAGAAAATTATAAATAACTGTGAATAAATATTTGTTTCAATATTTTAATATGTAATTAAAACACAAGTATCATAAGGCAATCTGTTAACGTACGAGTCCAAGTTTGGAAAACGAGCCGCCAGGCGAGTTTTACAAAGGACGAGTGCGTCAACAGGCC